>VZTH01005525.1:339410-515190 GCA_013397815.1 Aleadryas rufinucha
TATATCATTCAGACAGCTGGAGACAAACATTGTATAAAATGAGGAGAGACCTTTAATTACTGTTGATAGTTTATATGAAGACTTTCTTTTCACAAAAGCTTTGACAGATTTGCTCTCTGCTAAGACACGCCATCAGAGAATTAATTTGTATGTGTTTAACATTTACATACTTCATGAAGACTACAGACCCAGGAAATTAGAAAATATGTTTCAAAGCTTAAAATAATTTCTTTCCCTAGCAACTGCTTAGAAAAATGAGACCTTTGACTTTGCTTCAGAAATTGTTTATGCTTCTAATGGTAATTACATCAGCATTTGATGAAGGTTCCCCATTATGTAAAGCACAACTGTAAAACATAAGAAGCATCGGAACAAACATGAAAAAATCATAGAGGTTCAATTCACAAATGAGATTTGCAAGGTTTGTGGCACATTCTGTGATTATGTCTAGATTAAAGATAAACCAGAACTGTATTTTCATAATGTGGTGGCACATCATCTGCAAACAGCCTAAATAACATGCAGAGGGTTATGGACTGAATTCAGTGCATAGGAACAATCACCTGGCCCACACCCTGCCTCTGCTTACCCCTTGGACAAAGCATCCTCACATATGCACAGGTCCAATCCCCGATATTGTTTCATCAAAGCCTAGTACCTTTCTTTCTCACCCATGTATGATACAAAATCCTGTGTACTCACTGAGGACACATGAGGTACATTTCTTCTTAACCCCATCTTTCTTTTATGTCTTGTAAGCATTCCCAGCTGGTAAAACTTTTATACATAATGTAGCATGTTTTCTCATAAATATATAGTCTTTATGACTAACAAGATGACATACAATCAAAGAATAATGTACATTGAAAGGGACGTCTGAAGGTTTCCTTGCCCAAACCCTTACTCAAGCCTGGGACAAGTGCAAAATATCAGTAAGTTGCTCAGAGCTGCATCCAGTTGTGTTCTGAAGGCCTGCAGGGATGAAGATGACACACATATCTTCAGGCATCCTCTTACAGTGCTTGATAACCTTCACAGCAAATAAGCTTTTCCTTATATAGAGTCTGAATTTTGTTTGCTTCTACTCAGGTCCAGTGTCCCTTGTCCTTTTGCTTTGTAACTCCAAGAGCAGCCTGGTTCTGGCTTCACCATACCTCCCATTCAGGTAGTGGAAGTCTGCAATGAAATCTTCGCTGAACCCTTTTTTCCTGGGATGAACAAGCCAACGTTTTTCAGTGTTTCCTCATGCATCATGTGCTCAGGTGTTCCACCTTCTGGATGGCTCTTCACTGAACTACCTCCAGTGTATCCATGTCTCTCTTGCACTGGGGAGCCCAGACCTGGACCCAGAACTCCAGATATATCTCAGGAGTGCTGACCGGGAGAAAAGGCTCCCCTCACTCAACTGGCAGGCATTGGTCTTCCCCCTGCAGCATGATACGTAGTGGGCTTTCAGCGCACTGCTGGCTCATGGTCAACTGGTTTTCCATCAGGACTCCCAGGTCTTTTTCTGCCAAGCTGCTTTTCAGTTGGTTGGCCCTGAGACTGTACTGGTGCTTATGGTTATGCCTCCACAATGGCAGGACACCGGATTTCCCTTCACTGCTTTCATGAGGTTCCTGTCAGCCCATTTCTCCAGCTTGATGAAGTTCTTCTGAGTTGCAGCCCTGCCCTGCAATTTACTGGCAGTTTCATTCCTATGGATTTTATTCATGAAGTAACTTACCGAGGGTGCACTTAAACAGTCCTTGGCCCCAGATCATTCCCTCAGGAACACCATTAGCACCCACCTACCACTTGGACTTTGTGCCACTGACATCTGCCCTTCAAGCTCAGTGGTTCATCTTGTCTACTCTCAGATATCTTCACTGTAACTTTTCCTATCCCTTACTGTTAATTTTTTTAGTAAAAAAAAAGAAAAGGCAAAATTAAGAAGAAGCACAAGCATGCCATTCACTTCCTGGTTTGAAAATCCCAACTCTCCACATTCAACTTTCTTACTCATGCCTTTCTGTTTTCCAGAAAATATTAAAAATAATGCTTTCACATTCTAACATGTAGGGAAAACCAAAGAGAGGACAGATACTTTTTATTTTAAAGTTAGTTCTTTAAAATGGATCTTTCAAAGGGTTATCTGAGTTCATGACACCAGGATGGAATTTACAGAAATTTTCTGAGCACTTCTGCTCCTTTTTTTCTCTTTTTGAGGAAATTGGCAAAGCAAAAATATGCAGACCCGTACTTCCTTTCTTCAGAGGCTAGTCCTGAAAAAGCCCTCTTGAACTAATATGTAAATGTGTATTGCTGCATTAATTAGGGATTAGAAAAATGAGGCCAAATTCATCCAGTTTACTTTTTCCAGCCAGCCCTGTATAAATGAGGTGGCAATCTAGAAGAAGTTGGTCTTTTCATTTAAACTGGGACAGTTCCAGAAGACCATGTACGAATAGAAATATTTATTACAGATGAAATGTTCCAGACTTAAACAGGGGATAGGAACAGTAAATTCCTGAATAGAAAACTATATTTAATTTTTCAATATTTGCCTTTTTATATACTTTTTTTCTTAAATCACAAATATTTTAAATCTATTTCAAAAACCAGAAATTAGGTTGCTTTGGTATTTTTTTTTATTTACTTCAGACATTTATTAATCATCAATTAGATAACTTAAATTTTTTTTTCTAATTCTGCATTAAAAAATTGTACATCTTTTTCTCTGAGAGTAGTCTGGCACATGGGCACTTGTTCATTTTCGTGAGTTGAGTGACATTCAGAACTGACTTAACATAAAATATTTGTCTTTATTTTGGCTCTTAGTTACTATCCTAGTTCATCTTAGTCCCAGTCCAAAAGCTAACAGCAGACTTCCTTTAATATAGGTATGCCTCATAGCAAAATTCAGTAAAAAAGTTTGCTTTCCTATGAAAGAAAGTTTGAGGTAAGGAGAAGATGTGCAAAGAGTCTTAGAGACATATTCAAAAAGACGTTTGTGCCTCGAGTTCAAATCTTTGTCACGAGGAAAACTCGCTGACAAAAAAAAAAAATAAAACAGTTTGTCAAAGAATTTCTGACTAGCTACTATTTCAGTATCACAAATAAGTATCACAAACCTGAAGCAGCGGTGGTGATAATAAATGCTTAATTGTATTTCATTTTCCTTCCTTCCTGTAGTCCCTTAACTCATGACAATGAACAGAAAAGGCAAGCCACCCACCACCTGCCTCTAAACCAGGGTAGGAAAGGTCTGAGGTTTATCTTCCTAACTGCTTTTTGCATGAGGGGACACCTCAAGGTAAGCACTCTGCAGAGGTGTTTGCAAACTGAGTCTCAATGTGTGTGCAAACACCCTACTCCAACACTAGTGGTCTGCCAAGTCTGATCCTGAAGGTCTTCTGACCTCCTGAACTCTGGCATTCTTTCTGTAAATGCTGTGACTGCTGAGGAGGTCCCAGTGGGACAGATGACAAAGCCTGGTGAGGTTCACATGATTTCCTGCCTGGCTTCCTCTACTGCCATTGCTAGCACTGGATGGACCTCTCCACTGACCCAATGGGGCATTTTATGTTCTTATTCTGGCAGGATGACCCAAACTTTTCACACACAAGTGGTTATAGGCTTGGCTCAAAAAACCTTTACATTCATTATCAAGCCTGTCCCATCTGCTCTCTCTTCCATGCCAAGGTCCCATGCGAGGTGCCCTGTCTCTCTCTGTTGTAGCATTATCTTTGAAGAGAGAGGGCCCTCTTAAGTGTCTGAGAATTCTCAGACACCTAAGAGGTGAAAACTGTGAATTGAAACATAGACCAAAGACAGAGAAGTGCGTCTTGAGAGCTCCAAACCATATTTCTTTGTTGACCAGCTCAGGGAGTCAGCTCTTGACCTTTTATATGGGTTATGCCCTGCCTCCCCCTGCACACACACTCACACTCCACAGACTCCTCAGCAGCCCTTTTCCGGTGCTGTTGAAACAACAGCAGGTTAATTTTCATGGCTTGGGGGGTACAGAGATATAGATGGAACCCAGGTTTCCCCAGAGCCCTTCTCCTGACTCAACCAGAAGGATAAACCGTAGCAGATGGTGAGAAGTCTTGACTCCATGCTACCACTAATTGTCCCAGGACAATTTCCATGACAACTGGTAAGCCTGGATTTATGGAACCTGAGATATAACACTTGCATTGCCATAATAAGCAACCCTAGTTTTGTCTTTGTGTAGGACACTGTGAGGATCTGCTTTCCTATGGGGATTAACCTCCAGCTCCCTTTCCTGGCCTGAAATTCATAGTGGTAAATCCTCACACAGCGCATCCTGAGCTTCTGCTGATCAGGGACCACCACAGTCGGCTGCAGATCCACTCCCTGGTGGTGGCAGTCCCTTGCTGGGCCATTTTCACATGCAGGGAGTGGAGTGAATTTATCCTTTTCTCCCTCACACACCATCTCATCAGGAAAAGACTCCAAACCTAGCCTACATCCCTTTCCCCCTGCCCTTCTACACTAGAAGCTTCCTTGCTGTCCATACTGCAATCAAAAACAGCTTTCTTCCTCTTTGGGAAGTAGAGATCTCAGATGAAATATAGATTATGCCTGCGGATCTACTACACAATCATATATTATTGATTTACAACTTTACTTTGTACTGTTAGTCAGCTACATGCTCCCCCCCCAGTTAATAGTCATACTGTCAGATTTTTTTTCCTGAGACTGTTGTTAATTCTGGAATATATTTACAAGGTTTGAAAGTCCACTTGTCATTTCATAAAGCAACAGAGTGCAAAATGTATGCCAACTATCTCCCCTAGCAGCAGACAGGAAGCATAGGCCTTGGAATTTGTATGAATTCCACTTTAAGGAGATAATGAATTTAAATGGTACAGACCCACATACATTAACAGGATTTACTAGATACAGAGCAGTTATAGTGGTGTGTACAAGCTGTATGTTATGATTTTACAAACCAAAAGTTGGCAGACTCTGCCAGCTAACCCTAAGTAATAACGACCCTGACTTATGTGTAGAGCTCCTCATTATGTTTAGCAAACCACACTCCTGCCTTTTAATTAGTCCTGTGGAAGTTACAGGCGTTGTGGGTCACCATGAGATGGGTACTTAGGAAGTGCTAACAAATTAGGAAAGAAAGAAAGAAAATGCTCTGAAATTCTTGACTGTGAAATTTACAGTGATACAGAAAGGAATGGGAAAAGGCCTTCTGCACATTTATTGATGTCTTTGAAGCTGCAGCAAAAGTCCATCAACTTATATATTGCAGTAATTAGCAATTTTCAGTCTCTATAGAGTGATTATCTTCAAACATAGGCTTAGAGCTCCCCTGTTCCTACATTGGAAAGCACAGGACCCTGCCAAGTCTGCACACAGTCCCCTCACTGTAAAAGTGAAGGAGCTCCAGATTCTCTGTAGTGAGACTGGCATCTCCTTCTGAATCATTTTGTAAGTTGCACAGCTGAGCATATCAGGTTAACCTTGCACTTCTGAAAGCCACTATGTGTACTCCCTTTCTCCTCCAGCATGGCAGACAGTGGCGTATCTGTGTTCAGTCGATGGTGTGGGTAGCAGAGGGGTTGTCTCCAAGTTGTGGCTGCCTGGCTGTGTGCTGTCATTCTCTCTCTTCAGATGAAAAGAGATGATGCATTGAGTTTCTGCACCTTCACTGTCAGGTAATGCACAGAAGAATGAAATCAAATAAGGTGGGGGGGGGAGTGTCCTCATCATCATGAAAGTCATCTAAAACTTGCATTCATTCTAATTTCAAAACAAATTTATTTCTTATGTAACAGCTTACTATTGTTGCTAGTTACTTTACTGATATACAAATAATTGCTGCAGGCAAAGCCCCAGCTTCACTGCACTTGTATTTTAAACCAGATGCCAAAAAAACTGTTCAGTAATTTGAAGTTAAAAGAACTCCTTTTTATTACATCTTTTGCTTAAGATGTTTTCAAAAGCAAAAATACAGTTAGGCCAATCTCAAGCAGTAGAAAATTTAAATCTTTCTGTCTGAGATTAACAGGGCTACTCAGTGGGTGCTGTTATCTGGTATTATCTCATAGAATTAAAAAATTTCCTTTTCAAACTGAACTCTCATCTAACAGCCAGTTTTGCATCCCTTTTGAAAACTTTTGCTGTTATTTTTGTATTTACTGTTAGCTTTGGTAGATAAGCTACTAATATATATCTGTGCAATTTTCTTGCAAAGTCTCTGAATGGCTTTCATGGCAATTTCTGCCTTCAGGGATCACTGTTTATTAAAACCTGATTAGATAGTTATTTGACAGGTTTAAAACTCCAGGCTTTGACATAGCAGAGTTAGCTCTTGGACAATGATTTCTCAGCACATCCTTCACAAGAAGCTGTGTCTCACCAAGCAGGGTGAGTCCTAAACTTAGAAGCAGGTATGGTGCAGACAGATCAAAGAAGATAGTGAAAAAAAATGTTTTATTTTGTTTTACTTTTGTTTTATCTGCTATATTTATCATGAAAGCCTGCTATAGTTATCATGAAAAGACCTCAGTCTTATCTTAAAGGAAGTAAAACTTTTCTGAAGGAAGAGCTGGAACTGAAGGAGTAAGCCAAAAAATACAGGTCTTTGGTTTACCTGAGTTCTTAAAAGTAGTCATGCTCCAGCCTGGGTAAAGGAAGACAGTGGAGCAGAGATAAGGAAATAGATAGGAGAATCTGCTCTAAGAAGTTAGTGCATCCACTGAAGGCCCAAGAGCACATGCACCAGGGTGAACTCTTTGGCTGCCTCTTCCCACTCCCCTCAGCCTCCCTCCTAGTCTGGTGACTTAAGGCAAATGACAGTCATGGGTGCCACCAGCAAGAAGTGAGAGCAGCAGACTTCATGTTGTTCCAGCACTGAGAAACTCAGTGAAACTGAATGCTCAGGTTGCTGACATATGTTGTGGAGACAGATTTCTGCAATATGCAGACTGAAATGCATAATCTGAACAAGGTTGTGAGCCAAACAGCTTCAGTGTTTATTGAAAACATCCCTGATGTTTAAAATTCTGTGGTCTTCTGAAATCCAGCCCTGCAGTTATTTCTCCCTTTCAGAGAGAACGAGACACACAGATACTTTGGCAACTCGTGGGTTCCTTTTTTCCCTCCTAGCAGAAGAGACAGTTTAGCCTGCTTTTCCTGGTTCACATCCTGGGATGAATCACTGCAGACAAACAGCTCCAGCAGAGAGGCAGCTCAGAGGCCCTTACAGGAGCAGAAGAGGAGCAGTCTGTCCCTCTGGGCAGGGTTCACTGTGCAGAGACAGGGAGAGGGGAGGAGAGTGATTTATATGGGTCCCTTTATAAGGGAGTCTGGCGTTCAGATACAGTGGGGGATTTTTCTTTGAAAAACAAACAAATACTAGTTATACTTCCCTGTCTGGAAAAACTCAGTCCTTTAGCCAGTCCCTCTCCTCTTTGCTCATTCTTTTAACTCTCACTCATGCTAAGCTGCTTTAGAGGTATTTTTGGAGATATTCGGACTTGGAACTCTGTGTTCCTGCTAGCTGTTTTCAAACCTTCTTGCATGACGTTCCTTTCCACAGCACTGGTCTTTCAGCCAGCCAGAAATAAGGATATTGCTGAGCACAAAAAAGGCCTTGTGTATCTTCCCCAATAACTTCTTTAAAGACTGTAACATATCTGCAGAGGGATTTCAGCATACTTTAAAAATGTCAAAGGACATTTAAAGGCAGTATCTGGTCACATTATGCATGACAACACTTCACTGCAAAGGTGGGAAATGAGAAGAAATAAAAGCTAGACAGGATTATTTGTTCAAATGTACCAAGACTTGGCTCTGTGTGAAGGGGTGCTGTAACCTCTTAGCTCATGTAAAACTGCCCCTTGTGCCAGTCTCTGCATGTGTGCATATGAGTAAAAGAGGGAGCAAGTGAGAATATGCTTGTGGCAATACACAGAGCTATTTTCATCCATGAGGCCCTGGTTTTCTGGAACTGATACCCTGAAAATTCAAAAAACCTGCAAATAGAATAGAGAAAGGCTTCTGTGTAGAAGGAGAGAACTGCTAAAGTTCTACAACTCCAGACTCAGTTCTGTAATATTTTAATGTCAGATATTTCATTTGTTCATTGTTTTCTGTAAAGTATCATCCAGGAAATCTATTGGTCTGCCTGAAACCATGTAATGTGTTGCAGACTAGATAAGAACTAGGAAATATTTCATCTTTGTGTGAATAAAACTTACAAGCTGTTGTGTAAGGTAGTTTTTCAGAGCATTACTGTGCATGTAAGCTGGATTCCTGCTATGTGCACCAAGAGGACATGTTAGCCCTCTTCCAATGTTCTAGTGCAGTTTATGTTCTGGCAAGCATGTTTCCAAGCTGCCATCCTGGATGTTGCTACAACTGTTTTGTGTCACCACTGCTGGTGGGAACATAGAGAGGGACAAAAGTCCGGGACCCACTGAAATAAAGTATAACATTACTTTCTCAAGTAAAATGTTATTATTGTTTCTCTTTTCTGTGTTGCCATGTACCATTATATTGGTCATACTGGTTAAATATCCATCATCACACTCTTGATTTCTATAAAACACATTAGACTTTTCATGGAAGGGCCTGGAACCCTGAGAATTTTAGTCACTCACTTGCACTTGTCCATAATAATTTTTGGTGTAGGTAAAATACATAAAATATTTATATACACACACAAAAAAACCACACAGAAACACACAAATGTAAAAAATGCCATGGTTATTTATTTTATTGAGAGCTGTTGGATTATACTGAGAGCAAAGGTATGCATTAGACTACATTTATTTTCTACTCAGTTTAAAACTGTGTGCTATAAGCAATCAACCTGTAGTTAAATTCAAGCCATACTGTTCCTAGAAGTCTTCTGTGCCTTAAAAGTCCACACAGATCTCACATTGAGGTAGAATCAGTTGTAATCTTGTTTTTAATAATTTTGAGGGGAGACTGGATTTACCCTGAATGATTCCTAATCCCATGATACTTCCATGGCATGCGACTGAATGTGCAGTCACTCATAGCATGACAATTTCTTTAGTGTGCATTACAAAGAATGGTTTATTTTCTCTAACAAATCTTGTGGAAAATATTCTGTACTGCTTTCTGGGAGGGGTTTTAATCATAAAGGAAAAAAAAAGCCCTGAGAAAAATATTCAGTGAAAGGTGATTTAGGTTGCTAGGTGAAAACATTAAGGTTTTAGCACACTTTTCCCTGGTTTGTCACCGAGTAAAGGTGGACCTAATGGGAATCTACTTAGCATTTTCCCTTAAAATAACCCAGTGACAGATGCCTGTACCACTGTGCAGAGCACTTAAAGTCTGACTTTCAGAATGATTTATGTTATTCAGCATGCTAATAGGTTCCTTCAAAGGTACTTTTCCACTGCTTCTCTAACAAATTGGTTCAAATTAAAATACTTATGACTCTAGCACACGTATTTCTACCATAGGAATTATTTTATTTTCTACCATCAGCACCAGGATGGTGCCTATATTTTTGGAAGTGGCAGGGCTGAGGGGCAGTACTAAGTTTAAGTTTCTGCCTAAACTCTTATAGAAAACAGCAAAACCTACCAAAAAAACCCCCAAAACAACAAACAACAACAACAACAAGAACTTAATGGAAACTGCATTTAGTTTTCATGAAGATCAAACAATTTGTTGGTAGTTCTTAAATTTTAGTTACATTAACACTGCTTTTATCACACTGTGCTTTTCCACCTCTTACCTTTTTTCTTTTCCATAGGCTGGTCTCCTGAGTCAGACAAGACTGCACGTGAATGGTGGCAGCTGCTTGGAAATGCCTTTGTTATTCATCAGAGACCGTTTGAACTTCTGCCGGTTTCTTTGATGGGGCCTCATTCAGAAGCCATCAGGATCAATGGAAAAGGTCCAGTTAACAAGGCCTTGATGCCAGTCCAAATCTGATACCAAAGGTCTCCCAAGGAGGATCTGCTTATGGTAACACGGAGTATGGTACTTGATAATTCTTCTGCATGGGCACATTTTTCATGGGGAAGAAAATGTATTTTCTTGCATTCCACTACAGAAAATCTTGCATGTGTCCTTGGGTTTTTGGCAGATGTTGAAAGCTGATCAGAAGCAGATGATGTGAGAGCAACAACATGTCCCTGAGCAACAGCAAAGCAGCAGGTGCAGGAGGAGCATATGCCAGATTCCCATCAGCAGAAGGAGCTGTGTGGAGGGCTCTCTGGGACTGCATATGAGGTGCATGCTCCACTTTTCTTCTGGCACTGGGGAATATTAATAAGTCTCCATCAGGCCAAGCAAATGATTTGCAAATTTAACTTTCAATTATGTAATAATTCATATCATAAATACCTAGGGACTATAGTGCAAGAAAATTTCTCATGCAAAACAACCTGGTCTTTAAAAAGCATCGTATTTTACTTTTAAAATTTAATGTCCATTAAAAAATTATGAAGGAAATTAGAAACCTTAGCTGCCTCAAAATCTTTCCTACTCATCCAAGAACATTAAAAGTTTCCACTTAATTATTTTTTTAATAAAAAACATTAATTTCAAAAAATACTGTATAAATTTAATTTGAAATGCTTTGATGAGACCAGTTCTGAGACACTCTTAAAAAAAAAAATTAAGAAAAGCAATGGTTCAGTGACTGGAAGCTTTTTTCTGCTATTCAGGCCTGGCCCTCTGCTTTGCTTTGAATGGACTAAATAAGAATATGTCAAAATTGAGCAATTCTGGATAGAAGTTATCCATTTTTCTCCAGTGTTATATTATGGTCTTCTGAATGGAACTAGACAAAAGATTGATTTATGAAATACATATGCATATGTACGCATTTTACCTAGAGACAAAGCCAAGATATTTCTAAAACAAAAAACATCACACCCTCCACGTAAGAGCCATCAAAAAGCAGTGAGCACACAAGAGTATAAATTTTCTTGCACTGTGCGGGATCTGATTCTAAACTCCTGCTGTGCCATACTTTTTAATGCTAGTGACCTGGAGCTCATCATTTCTCTCTTTCTTCCCAGCTTTGGTGGAAACATTAAAACCTACAGGAAGATTTGTATTTGTTATTTTTTTTCTCTTAAGGAAACTTTTCTTAGAAATCTCCAATTCTTCTCTTGAACCATATGATGACATTTAATGAACTGGTTAGAAATCTAAAGAAATAGATTTTTTTTTCCTGTTTTCTGCTTTTTCAAGTAGGATTGAAAGGCCACAGGACAATAGAAACAAAGAACCTCTGATGATTTGAGTTTTAGCTTGTATATTCTGTATTGCCTACTGTAAAACTCTGAACTGTCTTGCAGCCTGCTGCTGCTGCTCTCTCATACTAAGATAGATATAACAAAGTCCCTATGTTTGCAGTCCAAGGACACGCAGGCTGTCCTGGGCCCAGAACTGTGTAAACCAACATCTTGGAGAGGGAGGCTGAGCATAGAGAACTTACATCAGTAGCTAAAGTTTTAACTGGTGAATTTATGCTGATATGCAAATGGACCAAACCTGTAAAAGTGTGAAGAACTCGTGACTTGTCATCCATCTTGGGATCCATTTTGGCAGTAGCCTCTGGGCTCCCCAGGGTGTACCTTTGAAGGCCTTTCAAATGAATATCACCTTTATTCCCTTATTTCTATCTAGTCTCTGTTTCCAGGTAGCCTCTTCAGGCATCATCTCCACTGGCCTAAGTTTTTACCACTTAGTCATCTCTAAAGTACACAGAGCATGACAAGGATTTTGTGAATTATGTGTTTTGGAGCAACTTGCATTGTCACTAATGTAGTCTAATGCAAAAGATGTAGACCGAGTGTTAACAAGAATTCCCTTTGAGATGACCAGCAAAAAAATTTGGTTCTAAGTATTTCACATTGATAGATTTCCCAGTTATAGTTTATACCAGGAATCACTCTATAGCTAAAATTTTAATCAGAAATACTTGAAGAGATTGGAATGGAAATTCACGGACTGACATCCTCAGCTATCTCAAATTGTTTGATAAGTGACATGTGGATATAGCAAACGTTTGAAATGGTGACTTAAATTAACCCACCTGACTGTACTGAATTTATAAAGCACATGTATTACTTCTCCCAAGCCATGTCTATCTATGCTCTGTGCTCATAAATACCACAGAGACTATAAAACTGGTCCTCTAATCCTCACACAGATATTACAAGACTGAACCTTCTATGACTGGAAGTGCTACACTGGCATTACATTTAGGTCTTGGTAGAAAGAACTGCAAGAACTTTGAAGCTCTAAGGGAATTGCCTTTGCAGTAGGAAATGAGCAAATCAATCATTCCAGATAAACTACAGGGGTTTCTTGGAGCCAAAGGGGAATTAGAAGACTTATGAGGAGCTGAAATATCTCAGCATTTGTTAGGAAATCCTAGAATGCCTATCTAGAAATGTGTTCCAGTTACACACCCATGCAAAGCAGACTGGGGAGAAAAAATAATCAACAAGGCAGCCCTCTTCACAACAGATGAAGGGGCAAATTTCAGTTTAGCTATCCAAATTTCTTCAGGGAGCTTTTGAAACTCTCCTGGTTTAGATTGACAAAGAGTTGTTCATGCTAGAACTTTATCAGGAAAGATGGTATAGGACATAATGAAAATCAAGATGAAAAATCTAGAGAATGATAAAATGCTGTAGTTTTGAAAGAATCAATTATAAGCCTATGTCCTGAAAAACATGTTCTTCATTTTCTCTTCTTTTCCCCCACTTGAATCCAGAAGGTACACAGGTTGACATCATTTTGTAATAGTATCTTTAATTCAGAAAATCCTCACAATCATAACACTTAATTTTATGTGTAAGCTCACTGAGTTCTCCTAAATACATTATGCTTTTCCAAAATAATTACAGATTTATTTATCCAAATTAAAATGAAATATGCTCAAAATTAACTTTGTGACAGCTGGCAATGGGTCCATTGGAACCAGATGCCATGTGGGGATAAACAGAGAGCATCACTTTCCAGCCATTCTTCTGTCCCCTTCGGATCTACTACTGCATGAGAGACTGCACAAACAGGAATAGGAGTCAGTTATGCTAATCCTGGTCACACACCATGCCTCCACAGAAAATCCCCAGAGATGATGTGCAAGACATAATTGCTTCCGTTTATAGAGAGTAGAGCAGAGCAGAAAATCTGCCTTGAAATCCTTTGGGAAAGTGGAGCTGAGGATGAAAAGTTGGACATGACTGAAATAAAAGAAAGGATTTTGGGGCTTTTTGCAAACGTCAAATGTTTACAGCTGCTGTTTAAGCTGATCCAGCTAGTTTTCTTGAGAGACTTCTACCTGCAGAGTCTCAGACTAACCAAACTGAGTATCTCACAGTCTTGGGAAAGAGGATTTCATGGCTTCCTCTGGCTTGTGGTGTATCTACTCTGTTCAGCTGGTGTCATGGATGAGTGGAATGCACTTCACTCAAAAGAGAGAAGCAGTAACATGTTTTATTGAAGTGAAACAATAATTAAGGGACTTCAATAAATTTGATGGAATGTAACAGATTTTGGAGTGATCCACAGAGTCTGGAGACACAAGGGGTAAGGAAGACTCTTGCATTGATTCATGAGGTTCAGAGAGAACATGCGTCGTCCCAAAACTCTGGATGGAGCCTAGGTGTGGCTAGGTCCAGTCTTAATCTCTGATTTAGACAATGGTTTATGCCTAATAGATTAGCAGTGTTTACAGTAATATTGAGTAGTTACATGGGTTAATAACAGTTTTTCAGTAGTAATTCAGCATGTTATCAGTCACTGAGGATCTGTCACAAGTAAGGGGTGTCTCCACCTTGAGCAAGGAAGGATCTCAATCTCAGGTAGGGAGTATTCCAGCTTGCAGGTTCATCACAGGGTATGAGGTCTCTGTAGCTTCTTAGTCAGCCTGAACCAAAGTACAGCCTGGAGTCAAGTGTACCCATCACAGATAACCTCTGGATAGCTGAAATAATTTTGGATTTTCAGATACTAGGAGAGGTTTTTCACTATACAGATGGAGGCTAGAAACCTTGCTGTCAGCTGTTTTTTTGAAAATATCCCTGCAGATGTAGAAAAGGATCTTTTTACTGTCCTGCTCTGCTCCCCTGCCCTTCAGCTTCAGAAAGGCCAGAGCCAAGTATAATTCCTCTTTCTTTCCAGTTTGGTTTTGTTGTCTTTTTATTTTTTTCCTTCTCTTGTTGGTCTAATTACAGTATGCAGTTGTCTTCTGTCAGCAGGAAACATATGAGAAAAGGTTTGGAAATTTATACACTGAAGCTCTGTACTCTCTTACAATCCCAGCAAGAGCTGATTTCTAATCCTTTAAATATCAGGATTTCATTAAAGTTTTCTTTTCCCCTTCTAATTCTCAGTATGATTCACAACTGAATTGAGCATTAGGCTGTTTAAACAGTAAAACATTTACACAGAAGAACTCCAGCTGTAGTGTAAATGCTATTTAACAAGATTTTTTTTAAAGACATAGTCCTGGAAAAGTAATTATAGCTATTTGTTTGCCAGAAACTATAGGAATAAGAGAAAAATCCTTTGTGTGTCATTTATTATGGTCACTTTATAGGTCAGGGAATTATAAACAGCTCTAAGTATTTTGCAATAGCAACTTTTTACTCAAAGCTCTTCTTTTTAAAATCCAGTGTCTGGTTTTTAGCTGTTACAATACTTCAGTGCATACTTTCAGTCACTTCAGCTGAGTTCCTTAAGTTTTTTTACAATTATTGATGCCAAGAAGATTTTATAGCCACATGTTAATGCTACCAGTTTTGCTTACTGTGTATATAAATCTTGTACCAGCATTGTGACTGTCAGTCAGAAAATAAATTTTATAAGTATGACTGCTAGATGGTTTACTTAATCTAATAGCTTCCAATCCACATAAAGTTAGTTAAGAGTTTCTGCTATAACCTTATGTGACAAACTTGCATAAAACTCACATAAATCCCATAAATATATACTACTTCTCATCAACTTTAATTCCTTCTTCTGACATACAATCCATAGTAAATTTGGTATAACCTATTGATAGACTCCATATGAGTCTATGAGATTTTTTTTAATAGGGTTGGGTATTCTGAAACTCCCTAAAACACACATGGGAGAAATACCTTAACTTTCCAGTGGTTTTAAAGTCAATATTGTCCTGTAAGCATTCCCTTTTCATAACAAGGGACTCCAAAGGCGGACTAAACTCTGACTAAACTAAAATACAATATGAGCTGCTTACTATATTTCTGAGATAATGTATCCAATGCATTTTAACAAACTTAAGAAGACATTTCATGCTCTCACTTCCAGATAAATTCTTAGTGAAAGACCAGACTTTAAATGTATATTAAAACTTCAGTGGGAATACTTAGGTGGTGAGATATGTTCTTACTAGTTTTGCAGGGTTATCCTCAGTCCTTATTTTTTTCAAAAGAAAACAAAACCTTTTCATTTACACAACGCAAGAAAATAGAGTGAAGAAACAAATATCCTGTGTTCAAAATATGGTGGTAAAAAAAAATAATGCAGCTGTACTGGTGCACCTGAAAATGATATGCAAAAACATTTTCATCAAAGCAGTACAAACTTTTCATCAAATAAAAATTAATAAGCCAAGATAATATATAAAATTATTATTCATTTTAATTTTCATTGCAATTATACTCTCAGAAGACAGGAATTACCTTTAACAAGGAAGGCCAAAACAGCTAAAGAAGCAACTAAGGACAAAAGCCTAAGAAAAGCAGCTGCTGTGAAGTAACCATGATCATCAAAAAGGCTTTATCACAATTTTCTAATATTTCCCAGTTTAGGCCAAAAAAAAATATGGTCAGTGGGAAATTATACAATTTGGGAAATCAGAGAGTTCTTAGGAGAAGAGGAAGGTTTTTGGCAGGTGTTTTTAAAAAAAACCAGAACCCTCCTGAATATATGCAGAGTTTTCCAAGCATGATATCTTTACAGATCTGTGTAAGGATAGCATTCTAATCTGAAGTTAAATCAGAACAAAGTCTTCTGTGCTTGTTTCATGTATGCTTCCCTTTCAGAATGTTAAATTACCTGGGCCAGTAGCTCAGTATGTGAGCCAGACAGACCAGGGAGATTAGTCCCAGATATTAAAGTTTGGCTCCAGCTCAGCAACAGAAGATTCATTCCTCATGTACCTACAGTGAACAGACAGTTGCAAGTTCTTTTACAAAGTAAGAATACTTTTGACCTAAGCATCAGTCCTATATCAAAGAATTCCTTGAAGTGAACCTCACATTGTCATTAAAATATGAGTTAAAAAACAGGTTTTACAAGAAGATTTTCTTGTTCTTGTCTTGTACTGTAATTTCCTTCTTCTTCTCCCATTATGTATTTTTAGCCCTTCCCTTTCTTATTTTTCACTTCTTCTTCAGTTCCTTGTTTCCACCTCAGAAGAACAGTCAGCTCCTGAGCAGCCAATGAGTTTACTCACACAGATATTAACAAGGTTAGTTCATCATCCCTGTTGGTGATACTATGTGGGGGAACTAAAAACATGAAGTTGCCAAGAGAAATTCATTGAAGAGTCAATTGTTTAAGGCTGACTGTAAAATTATAATGCAAGCCCAACTCATATTCATTGCTATCCAGTCAAATCCTGAGAAATAACAAACTACCAACGATACCTATTTCCCACGAGGTTGGCTGCCATAGCAACAAGGTGTCCTTGGGCAAGCCTTCCTTTTGCTGATCCTGCTCTATCTATAACAGATCACAGAGGTGGAAACCATGCCCCACAGCAACCAACCTTACAACCACCAACAACCAACCCTGTATGAAAGGGCTGCTCAGCAGCAGTGAACCACAAAAAAGGCATGGTATGCATTCAGTGCATGCTCTCAGCCTTCTGCTCCACAAGTGGCTTTGATGTGTTTTCTGATTTCAGTATCTTATTACAGTATTTAATCTGTAAGGGTAAATGCAATTCATTCTCAAAAAAAAAGTGAGTAGATGATATGTTGCAAACCTGGACTAAATCTGAGTTATATGTAACTGTTACATGTAATAAGTAGATGTGTTTACCTATTATTAATGTAATTCACTAATCACAAGGAACATCAAAAGCAGGATGACTACAGTTCTTTAAAGCACTGTTAGAAAAAATTTCAGTTTCATATACATTTTCACTTTCTTATATATGTTATTGATTTGCTTTTGAAAAGTTTGGATGTTTTGCACTCAGTCATCTTCCCCACCTCTCTCCTTAGCAAGACTTTACTTTTTTCAATACTTTATGTATCAAATGTGCTTACATCAAAAGCCTTCTTCTGCCTCTTTCCAGACTTGCAGTTACTTGCAGTACTCAACCTACTTTCCTTCTTGTACATCATTGCTACTGTTAAGACTTCTCCCCACTAAGTTGTGATTGCATTAACATGATCCCAGTGTGTCTTAACAGCTCCCAGTGATGTCTGCTCCTTTAAGGAAGCCTAGTCTCTAAAACCAGTTATCCACTTGTCAGGATGTGAAAGCACAAATATCACTTCTGGCAATGCATAGACTGGAAGGAAACCTATCCCGAGTCTTATTTACACTGCAGCTGTTTACTATCCACTTACAAGGTAAGGATACAACCAGTTAAAAATTTTACAGAGCCCCTGTGGAATGTGGTTCGCATTCCCTTGCAAGTAAATTCACTACACTGTTGACAATTTTTTTGTCCATTCCTACAAGTTTGTTTTAGCTGTAAATCTGCTTTCGGTTCCACATAGGGAAGGTCAAAAGTACCAAACTCTCTGACTGTAAACAAGAAACTTGAAATATTATGGGCATAAACTGTGAAGCACAAACCCAAACCAGAAGACACTAGAATCAGTCTAGGCTCATATCTTTCCAGGGAGCAGGCTTCAACAACCCCAGGCCATGAAATATACTCCATGCTTGAAGAGGGTAAAAGGACCACAGCTTCCCTGACAACCTGACCTTCCCTCCTAATCCCAGCTTTAAAGGTCCATATGATGCTCCCCACTTCATCAAAACAGAGTTATTAGGACAAAAACACAAGGCACAGAGTTTTTTGCAGCACCTCTGAACACCTTCCAGGTTATCTCCTTGTTGTTTTCAATCCTTGCCAATAAGGGCTGCAGGAAACTGTAAAACCAATCTGCAAAATATACATTTGGTAAATTGTTTTAAGGAGAGATAGGAGAGAAAGTGGACCAAAAAAGAATAAAAATAATTAAAAATATAATGGGAGAATTCCAACTTAGAAACATAATTCTGGTTTTTTCCTAATGTTCAGAAATCTGCAGAAACCAAAATCTACATCAGGTCAATTTTGATCATCCAGCTTGCTTAATTAGATTTTTATTATTATGTGTCTCTGACATTATCTGCATCTTAGAAGAATTTGTTTTCAGTATAGCAGCACATTTTTAATCCTATTAGCTGTGTGAAAATAATGAGTGAAACCAAAAATAATCTGGCTATAGAATTTCTGGTTTGTTGGCCGGGTGACACAGCAGCACTACTTTTGTATCACAAAATAGCATACTGAGTACAGAAATCACTAAATGAAGACTTTCCCTGGCTGTCAAACTGAAAGAACTGTGATGTGCCAAGGAGTGAGGGACCCTGCTTTGCAGTAGGCTGAGAGTGACTTTATATCCATGCCATTTCTCCAAGCACAGAGTAAACTGGAGCACAGCCTTAAAAAGCAGTGCTTTAGATCACTAGTCTACAGACTGATTTGCAGGTTAAATGGCCAAAATTGATGGGAACCAAGTAAGCTCTGGGGAGAGAGCCATAACATCACTTTCTCCTTTGATGTTTTGTGTCCTGATGATCCTTAGTCCAGAAGCTCACTTAAGCTTCAGATATCTGTGAAGAGCTAGAAAAAAATTGCAGCTCTCATTTAATGTTGAGAATGAGATATTTTGAGAAGGAAAAGATTAAAAAAACCCATATTGAATAAGGTTTGGTCATAAAAAGAGAGTCTTTTAATGCTTATGACTTCATCTGACTCTATATAACAAGTAAAACTCAGGAGAGTGAAAACACATCTGTAAGACGGCAAGAATATTCTCTAGAACTATTATTCCCATTTTTTCACAAGAATAAGAAAGAAACCTTCCCTTCAGTTCCCATTGATTTATTGCTCAGGTATTGATCCATGAGATACAAAGCATTCTGACTGGTGTTAAGAGAAGGCTACATCTGCCCAAGAATAAATAAAAAGTTAGCTCCAAGTCCCAGGTAAATGTTAAATGTGCTTTGGGGCCATTTGTAGTCCTTTAACACAATAGGTACCTCTGGATATCAAATCAGAACAATTTATTCTAAAAATAAATACCTAATACATGCCAGAATAAATGTCCTTTGAAAGTGCCTGTGATTACTATAAAGGGAGAGACCGCTTTAGATTTTAGAGTTAAAATTTAAAACACCTAAAATTAGCTGACATAAATCTCACCCTACATGCTTCCATTTGTCATTGTATCTTTAGAGTTATCAGAGTATTAAAAAAATGATCAGGGGTCTTTTTTCAGTGCCAAAACAGAGGACTTTTTGCTGACGGTTGCCAAATGGAATCTAGCCTGAGCCTAAGAAATACTGCATGGCTGCAATGTAGGACCACATGCAAATCATTCTTCCAGGCATAAAGACTTAACAAACAGAAAACAGCAGAAGTACTGTTTTTTGCTAATCTTCAGGATGATTCATAAATGTAATGAGAACATACTGAAAAAGATGCGTATCATTAACCTTCTCTTAAAGGAAGAATAAATCTTATTTTACAACAAACATGCCAGCAAGAAGAGTAGTACCCTTCAAGCATGATAGTTGTCTTATTGAAGAAAGGCTTAAGAAATCCAAATGAATTCCACAGTTCTTAACTACCTTCATTCTTCCTGCACTTTGTTTTTGGTGCCAGAGAGAACCACTAAACCTAACTTTCCATCAAAGGAGGTCAATACTTAACAAATGAACAGAACTGCAATCTGAACAATATTACCACAGAATTTTTTTGGCTGAATTACTTCTATCAACTGTCTGCTCAGCCTAAGGTTTAAATTGGCAGCACTCAAGGGTTCTCAGTGAAGTTAGCACAGCTGATTACTTTCACGTCCAGCCATCCACAAATATCTCAACATGTTGAAAGTCACGGAAATTTGCTACGAACATGAACACTGTGGAATTCATAGCTCCCCAGACAGCTGTAACAAAATGCAGGCAGGGGTCCTGACCCTGTGGATGCTCAGTTCATTACGTTTATACAGGAGAATAAGTAGTTGAAGTATCAGTCCTTTGGCTAAACACTCAATATTCTAGCAGCTGATGTGCTGTGGCTGACATTCATTAAAACTGTTTATCAGAATTTTCTTCTTTCTACCGCTATTTTCTTTATCTCTGACTATTATTTCTTCCCACGTCTTTGAGACCTGAAATTTTATGTGTTACCTAAACACACCTATAATGTGCTCAATGACATGGTTGTTTAAACAACATTGCAGCATAAAACGTAAATAATTGTAGGTCATGATGAGTGTGACAGTCATGATAATCAAGTTTGTGATGAGGATGGTAATGGGGATATAAAACATGGCATTCCAGCAGAAGCTTCTTTCTCTTAGCATCAACATTTGAGTAAGAGCAGTCTTTTAAAAGTACATTCAAGAAAAAGTACATTCAAGAAAACTCTGTGCTGTTTTACAATATATTCATTCAGCATCATGAGTAGGGGTACTGGTCTACTCTGTAAAATGGAAATTATATGAGGTGCAATAGTTAGTCAGGATGCCATTACTCTCTAAATCTTCCAGGAGAATTGGTTAAATCTCTCAACAATCTTGTCTAAAACATGAAGTGGGGGAGAGAAGTTGTCTGATTTTTCAACATTATTGGCACATCTGTAACTAATAACAATGATCCTTAGTGTGGTTATGCCGAGCAATCAAGGATCTCCCAAACTACTCCTAGGCATGACTCAGAAGCAAGCATGTGCCAAGGACCATATCTAAAAGGCAGCCTGAACGTGACCACCCTGTTCTGGAAGGCAGGACAATTTAATTGTACAAATTACATCAAGCTGCACTGCGGGCATCAGAATGCTTGAAATGTTTAGCTTACCATTATAGCCTGTGTGTCCAATAATGCTAAGGATTTCAAAGGTATTATATATCCATATTTTCATATATATATATATATATGTATGCATTATATTACATTATAAAAAATAATAATATTTTTCAATTTTTATTATACTTATACAATTATACTATATATAATTATATCTTTTGGATTAACTTCTTTTTCTTACTACATTATAAAATGCAATATTATAAAACTGTTATAAAATATCATGTCATATTTGTTAGGTTATAATCATGTGAGAATAAAGGGGGGTATTGAGTTTGCATGGCCAAGCTTTGGTAGCAGGTGGCTACAGGGGCAGCTTCTGTGAGAAGCTTCCAGAAACTTCCTCCATGTCCAGCAGAGCCAATTCCTGGCAGCTCCAAAGATGGACATGCCATTGGTCAAGGCTGGGCCAATTAGAAATGGTGGCAATGCCTCTGTGATAACAGATTTAAGAAGAAGAAAAGAAAGTTATTGCGCAGGTATAATTGTAGCCAGAGAAGAGAGGAGTGAGAACAGGTGAGAGGAACAAGGTCAGTGGAGAAGGAGGGGCAGGAGGTGCCCCAGGCACTGGAGCTGGGATTCCTCTGCAGCCCATGGTGCAGACCATGGTGAGGCAGCTGTGGCCCTGCAGCCCATGGAGCGCCATGGGGATGCAGACATTCACCTGAAGCCTGTAGAGAACCCCCTCACCATCAGGTGGATGCCTGAGAGAAGGCTGTGACCCCATGGGATGCCTGTGGAGAAAGGAGCCCCCACAGGAGCAGCCTGTCATTGAAGGACTGCAGCCTGTGGAAAAGTGACCCATGCTGCAGCAGTTTGGGGAGGACTGTTGCTCATGGGATGGAGTCATGTTGCTCCAATGAACTGATGTCATGACCACTTCAATAAGTTTGCTTTGACACTTATGAGATTTTTTTTGAGCTTGTATAAAGAAAGTAAAATGGGATTTGGGCACCATGAATTTGTGAGCAACTAATTTGAAAGATGAATTGATTTTTGTCCCAGCACTGGCTAAATTGTTCCTTTCTAAGAGCAAAGACAGTTTTAAATTTGGACAGATCAAAAAAAAAGAAAAAAATGAAAAAAAAAGAGGGAGAGAAAGAAGGAAAAGAGAAAGTAGAAGAAAAAGAAAGTAATAAAAGAAAGAATAGAAAAGCACCACTCAAAATCTCTCTAGTCACTTTGGAAATTTTAGGCCATTTCCTGCAAATTATACTTTCTGAAAAAGAAATGCAGCACTGCCCATCCAGCTTGTCAACCACTACAGACTTTCCAGAAGCACCACTCTCTAAAGTTGTCAACAGTATATTTTACAAATACACACAGTCAGCAAAGAAGCAGGTAGCACAGAGATAGCCTTTATTCAGAGCAAGTGGCATGCACAACCCTTCTCCAAATTGTCAGACACTTACAGCTGTTCATCAGTAAACCACATTGCTAGCAATGAAACCACGGAAGAACAGGGTGTTGCAAATTTCCAGACCAAGCCTGCAAAAGACATTGTGAGACTGCAGCATGGAAAGTAAGGCCTTTGGAGACTTCTACTCATGCAAACAATCACTGGACTACACGAACTTTAGAAGTAAATTATTGGAGTTGGAAGAATAAAAAAGACACTCCAATTTCAGGGTTTCCCTACCACAACTCTGGGATTGGAAGTCCAGGCTTTAACATCATCACCATATGTCAGGCTGTCTCACATTTTGCTTGTTAAAATATAACCTATTATTTTTATATTTGTTGTATAAACAGTGGCCAGGAAATTCTTTTAAACTTCTATTACTCATGCAGTATTTCCTTCTCAGATATATAAGAGACTTATTCTTAAACAGGCAGAGAATGGTTCTCCTGTTCATGATTTGTCTGTTTCAAGTAGTTCAAGTTTTATTGATTTCTCTTTTTGACATCTGGGTCAGAGGACTTGAATCCTGTATTGAGTAAGTGATGAGTGCACTTTGGCCTGGAAGTGTTCAGGCTACTGATTCAGAAAATATAATCAGGCTAGGGTGATTAGTAGGTCTCTAGTTTCAAATACTTAATTTTAAAAAACATTTTAAAAAAGTATTTTTACAAAACCTGTTTACTGCAGAATGGTTTTTATTGGATTTGAAGACTTCTCTTATTTTTGGAAAGTAGAAAAACATCTAAAACAAAAGCCTCCTTTAGCATTATGTATGTATTCAGACACAAGCAATGACTCTACCTTCCCTCTTTACTATGCACTACGATGACCTAATTTTTCAATATTTTCACTCAAATAAATAAAGAATTATATATAAATCATAAAAATTTTCAGCCTGGTCTCATCCTAGTCCCAATGCAATAATAAAAATGTGTTTTCCCCATGGCACAACAACTACTTACCTTTAGCTGTCAGCTCAATTTTATGTCATTTGAAAAATTGCTATTCCTCATAATATTTTTGTTACAAGTGCAGATGTTAATTAGCATAATTAGGTAGTAGTATAGAGGTACAATCAAGTATTTGTGGAAATCAGGCAGTTATATCTTATCATGCAGAATATATTCTGTCTATATTTTAAAGGAAACAGTATTGGCCAAGCATTACAGGAATCAACACAGGGAAATCAGGGGCTTGTGTTCCCTCAAACATGTCTTTTTTAAAACTTGCACCTTCTGTTTCTCTGAATTTTTCAGTGCTGATATAAGCAATGTATAGGTTTTATTCTACTTTGTTTTTTACCTAGAGGATTTTTAGACATTGACAGTATTTTTCACCAAGGACATGCAGTGGTAGGACAAAGGGCAATAGGTCCAGACTGAAAGAGGTTAGTTTTATGTTAGCTATAAGAAAGAAATTCTATACTGTGAGGGTATTGAGGCACTGAAACAGGGTGCCCAGAAAAGCTGTAGATGCTCCATTCCTGGAAGTGTTCAAGGCTGGATTGGATGGGGTTTTGAGCAATCCGGTTTAGTGGACGGTGTCCCTGTCCGTGGCAGGAAGGTTGGAACAAGGTGATCTTCAATGTCCCTTCCAATCCAAACCCTTCTATTACTCTATTGTGTGAAGAGTTAGGCAGTGATCACAGAGAATTTTCAGCTCAGCAGCAGCATCACCAGTTAGCAGAAAGGCAGCTCTGAAGAATGAGGTAAAAGGAGGGAGGTGTGTGTATGAGAAGGGTGTTCACAGCTGCAAGGGCCAGAGTTGACAAGACAGCTGAGCTTCTAGTGTTGTCTGCAGAACTGGTTGTGAGGATGGACTGGGGATTCTCAAAAAAAATTATCTGGATTTGTCTCTGAGCAGCCTGATTCACCATTGCACCTGTGCCTAAGTTGGAAGTTGGCCCTGCTTTGAATGGGGTTTGGATCAGATGACTTCCAGAGCTCTCTTCTAACATAAATTATTATGTTACTGTGACTTTAATAGGCACTGCCCTCTAGTTGGCATATGTATCCCAGAGTCAGATTCTAGGAGAAAACAAGAGAGAAACAGAGCAGCAGTCTCAGGTTACCTGACTTTTTCACAGGTGTCTAAGGACCCTCATCCCTTCCACGCCTGACTTCACGCAATTCCCCACCTCTTCCTCATTCCATGACTTAGAAGTGACTTTTCTATCCCTGACCATCTCCACTTCCTTGTAAGAGCTTCAGGAAGCCTCCAAATGGAAAACCTTGATTTTGTTTATATCGTGGAGTTCAACCACTTGGGCCCATGTGCACACTGGATGCAGTCTTTGACCTATATGGATTATGAGTACAATGAAGGCTTCTAAGCTCCTAGGTTTAGATGTTCTCCCTGGACATACCCCAGCCTTTCACAAGTTTCCAATTCATTGGTTCTGTGGCTACAGCTTGTGTGGGAGAGAAAATCTGGAAAACAGCATCTACATTTGTAAAGAAGTATGCAACTAATTTTTGTAGTTTATTCTTCTTCAGTACAGAAATGTTGTTTCCTTATCCTCTTGTGGGATTTTTTGTCTAATTATCTTAATCATACAGAACAAGTAATACAAAACATGATTTTTTTTTTTTCTTCTTCTGGATTCAAATAAGAGCTAATCCAAGAAGGTTTTTCTGGGTTTCTTCTCCAGGCAACAGAAAGGTCAGCAGGTTGGGAACAGTGGGAAATTAGTGCAGCTACTTCAGATTTTCACTATGTCATTCTGCATACAAATGGTTTTGTGACTCAGAACCTGATTTATAATCAGACTTTAATATGACTTTGAAAATTTGATGAAGAACAGGTATGGCTTGGACCTTAAAAAGACAATAGCAGTTGGAGGGGGAAAAAAAAACAAGCAAACAGGAAACACATTTGATGATTTATTGGTTTGTCTCAAGATTTTGGCATTCCCCACTGGTCTTAACAATGGTGGCTCAGATGTAGTTGAGGATTGTAAAAGTCCTTGGGGATCAATCTGCTCTATGTTACAATGTCTAATCCTTGTAACTTGCTGACTAGGGACTTCTCACCCCCTAAAAATGCATCAATACATTTCATAGAGTATCTAGAAAACAGTAAGAGAAGCTTCCTGAGAAATTCTGGGGGAGAATAGTAGACCTATATCACTTGAGAACATTTAGGTGAGAACTTGAGATAAGCATTTTCTCTCTCCTCTACCTGTATTTTAGGCACATCCTCCTGATATATAAGCTCCTCAGCAGCTGATTTGACTCTGGTGCTTAAGTATTTCCTGTCCTAGCATCCAAAGTTGCCACTTGGATTGTCTCACACTTCATGCGTCTATCATAGCCATTTGTGTCACTGCCATTTTTGGGCAGGTAACCTGCTTTCAGCACTCCTGAGACAATACGTGGACAGCAATAGGTAATAAGAATGCTCAGAGTGCCTGGACAAAATTTGCCCCAGGATTGATGAAAAATATTCCTTCTCATTCACATGCAGGTACTGTAGGACCTGAGCACTGAGGCGTTTGGTAGCTGCAGAAAAGGGCCAGGATACAACACAAACCTGGGGGAGAGCAGTACCTGAACTAGCTCCAAGCACACTGTGCCTGGATGCATGGTGGGATATAACACCTCCCAGGACCTTCAGCTCAGACCCCAGCATGAGCATGGGTGTGCTAGTACTGCTACATAACCTGGTGCATAGGACTATATTCTCACTTCTTTGTTGCTTATGGCTTATTTGCAGCTATGACAGGGATTTCCACAAGGCTTTGGGTAGTTTCTAGTGCCTGGTTTAAAAGCCATAAGGGTGTATGGGCACAGGAGGAGAGGGAGGCAGTGCATTTCAGAATTGCAAATGTCAGGGGTCTTGGATTTCAGAATCAATGCAGATGTGCCTCCAATAATTCATCTCATGTTCTGGAAAAGCTATTTAAGCTATTTAGGCAGGGGCCTAGATATGTCTACAAAACCTGAGTCAGCTTACTTCTGTCTTGCACTTAGACTAAACGTTTTGGTAACAATCCAGGACCCTTTTTTCCCTAAATAGCCATAGGATTCTACAGACAGTTTTCCACAAAAACAGGATTTTCCCACATAACCATGCACAAACCTGACAAATTAGGTCAGACTTGTAGACAGTTATTTTCCTGTGTTGGAACGAAGTTGGCTGAAATGAAAGAAAATTATTGTAAGCAATCTAAAATATATTGCTTGCTAATGACTAGAGGATGTATGCAACTGTGGCACACTGCAAGTAGGTGCCACAATAATGTTTTCCTCCATAGGGAAATGAGACTTAATTAATGGAATTTTATAGTAGAGATCAAAAATAAATAAAAAATACCCAAATAACATCTATTTTTCTAAGCATTTAGATGTAGATGACTGCAGTGATATGCAGATCTATTTCACCTCAAGTGTCAAAACGAGTGACAAGTGATTAGAATAATAGTAAACAACAGAGGCAAAAATTGCATTTTCAAAATTCTCTAAGGGCTTTATCAACCCAGTTTCTCTCTCAGCAGCGACTTCTGCCTACTAGGTTCTTATGACTCTTTGAGAGTTATTATGCCTTAAATGCCTAAATCTTTCAAATATATTTTAGAATGTAAGTTGAAAGAAAAGGAGGAAGTCATATAAAAAAAAAGATTGGGACTTTACACAAAAACCTGTGAGCCTTTCTTATACTTTGGTTTATACTGAGTTAAATTACACAAGCTATGCAAAACATGCATGTGTGACTTTAACTTGTGACGCTTCCATCTGTGAGATGTCAGAGTGCTGACTGCAACGTCCCACTTGCCCATTGGTGACAAAAGCAGAACTGGGTAAATCCATTTATTTACCCCACAAGAACAGAGTGGCATCAGTCACAAACATACTATAAAAATCCAGGTTTTGAAAACATCTCTAGCCTTTCTTCATTACTACTGCTGGCAGAATTCAACATAAAACCTTCTGAAAAAGAATGTAATCATAAAAATGTGCAGAAGATTATACTAAAAATTCAGAATGAATAGGCTCTTGCCATGAAAATCATACTGGTGCTGAAAGAATGTATTCTTTTGCAGTAAGTTGATGATGATTCATTATTTTACAAGAGCAACTGGAGTAGGGATTACAATAATGAAATCAATGACAAAAGCTGTTCAGTTTACGTATTTGTTTTGGCTTTTCATAATCAGCAGCGGAATAACATAACCCTGGGGTTAAGGCTGGTGCCAGTAGAGAGTGCTTGAAGTCTCCAGCTGATCACGTTATATGAAATTACAACAAAGACTGTGAGTGATGTTTTCAAGAAATAAGTATGGATATATTTTTGAAAAAGTGGACATTTGATTAGCCTTGCTAGAAGGCTACAAAAATAAAGAAATTACCAGCTCTTCCTCAGGGCTCTGGCAGAGAGATCATGTGTAGTTCACATAGACACCTTGGAGGAGCTCCCTCAGAAGCAGTTGCTGTTGTTCCTAGAATATGCTGTACTTTAGAAACATTCATTTGGATGATGGCAACAAGAGAAAATGGTGTGTACATGATTTTGAGGTACACCGTGGAAGCTTTGCTCCCAAGTGGAGTGAGCTGGACAGTTTTAACTTCCTGAGCTTTCAAGTAATCAAAACTATTGTTAAAAAACTGCTAATTAGTGTGTTTCAAGTTAAGCAACTTGCTCAGATGTGACTCGGAATTCTTCCAAATAATATTTTCCTCTTATCTCTGTACTATGAATAAATATATCTTGATATATTACAATATACAAATACATCCTGATTTAATATAATTTTGTTGTAGTGCTAGTGGGACCACGGAACTGTTAGAAATGTGAGGAAAAGGGGTCTGTGGATAAAGGCAATGCTGTTTTGCTTAGGGAATAAGGTAAGTATGATCATATCTCAATAGTCTAATGGCTGACTTCAACAGAGGCCTGTAGGTTTTTCTGGGAACACCAAAGCAACACAGTTATCTTTTCGCTGACAAATGTACTAAAATCCAGATACTAAATCTGGTTCAGAACCTTATGAGCCAAAGCTTTATCTAGACCATCATGTTTACTATCCATCAATGGATATCTGTCAAGATTATATCTTATATTTTTGAATACATTGACAGCTTTGACATTCACAGAACCTTTTGGAAATAAGATCCACAATCTGAAAACCATTTCATTCTCTTAGTCCCAAGGATTTAAGGCATTTATAATGTGCATAAATGGATTTGTTGCTTGAGATGCAACAAAGCTTGGGAGCAGCTGAATGCAGGTAAAGCAAATGCAACTTGCTAAGTGCTGCTAAGGTTAGGTTATTGTAATGTGAACAAAGTGCCTGCAGTTCTCTTCTTGAGGGATTGGGATGAGCTTGAGAAAAATCAGCTTGAAAAATAATCTCAGTATATAGCTCAACAGTTACTGCAGCTTTGGCCCAAGGAGGATTATTTTAAGCTAAGAAAGCAATATTTTAAATTGTACCTTAGATTATTTTTATTTAAACAAGAATTCCCACTTTCTAAAATTATTTGTATGTTTTGGAATATGTTTATGCCCAAATTAATTTGCAATCCCTTGTTGGCTTTCCACCTCTCTAGTTTTAACGTCTTAGGGGGTGGACAATGGGGAAGGGAAATCAAAGGTCTCAAACTTGGCTACCACAATCTTTCCCTCTGCCACTGACAAGTAAGAGGTGATGTGGCAAGTCTTGTCTGTAGCCTGGTTTGATCACAGAGGACAAAAAACATCTGGGTTACCCTAGGAGGCCTTTGGTCAGAGTCCAGTAACAGATTCATGGCCAGATGCCTTATTTACTTTGCAGACTGTGACTAATGAACAGTCATATAGACATTAACCTTCAGCCTCAGTGGGTTCAACTGTTCCCAGGCAGCTGGAGATGCAACCAAAAGCTTTGTTTGCACTACATGTTTGATGACATTCAAAGGCTGACTTATTTTCTGCTTGCTAAGAAACATGGACCAGAGAAGACCACTGAATGTACGTAAAGGATAAAAGCTGTGATGACCCTACTGCAGAGTGGTCATTGGTTCCTAAAACAGACAGAAAGATGTCTCAGATTGGAAATTAGTGCTTTTCTGGATGCTCACACTTAGTAGCCTATTCATGCTAGGAAATTAAAAAACACCAGGGAGTGTTCCCCATCACTGGATCTGGAGTCTGTACTTACTCTGTTGTACTGGTACAGTTTTGGCTTAATCAAATTAGCAGCTTCACAAGTAATTGCTAGGCATAGTTTGTCAGCTAGCAGACACCAGAAACCACTCACGATGTCAGTCTAGATGTATTTGGCAGGGTAGGACTTCAATACAGGACAAAAAAGGTCATTCCATACCTCAGTATTGATGTCTTGAGTTTTAGCTTGTATATTCTGTATTGCCTACTGTAAAACTCTGGAGTGACTTACAGCCTGCTGCTGCTGCTCTCTCATGCTAAGATAGACATAAAGTCTCTAGGTTTGCTCTCCAAGGACATCTAGGCTGTCCTGGGCCCAGAACTGTGTAAATCAACATCTTTGAAAGGGGGGCTGAGCTTACAGAACTTACATCGGTAGCTAAAGTTTTAATTGGCAAATTTATGCTGATTTGCAAATGGACCAAACCTATAAAAGTGTGAAGAACTCATGACTCGTCATCCATCTTGGGGTCCATTTTGGCAGTAGCCTCTGGTCTCCCCAAGGGGTACCTTTGAAGGCCTTTCAAATAAATATCACCGTTATTCCTTTATTTCTGTCTAGTCTCTGTTTTCAGGTAGCCACTTCAGGCATCAGTATCAGAGAGAAATAAAGATAAGTGCAATTTTCTAATACAGATGGAGCTTTCCCATGTCGGCTTGTGACCTGTACATAACAGACTCTCATGGCCTTACAAAAAAGAGAAAATTCTGGAGGAATCAGATAATTTTTTTGTGAGTGCTTGATGGTGATTCAACTCACTCTGAAGCTGGGACCTGGTGACTGCCTGAGTGGCTAGCACCTGTCTGTACTGAGCAGAGCTTCACTCTGGATGGGAACATAAAGAACTGCATATAGACACCTACATTTCAGTGTCATGATCAGGATCTGAATCCTGTCCTCCTGTCTTCTACAACTTGGTGGCACCCTTGTGGTCATTTTCCTCTGACTTTTTTTTAATCTTTTCCTTACGTGCTGCTTGTTGCTGTAAATGCTGAGAAGAGTCCAAATTTCTCCAAACTCTATGCTTGAACAAGACACACTGCCATCTTTTGAAGAAATTCCTAAACAGTTCTAGTTTTCTTAACATCCATGCGTGTTAAATCTGTTATCCACATACTTAGCTCAGCAAGACTCAAGTGGCTGTTAAAAATGTCTGGTTTTCTAAATAAACAGTAAATTAAAATGGTTGAAAATACACTTTTGCAAGAGGGATTACTTGAGAGATCAACTTTATTAAAGGCTGAGATACTTAATAGCATTTTTGTGTCACCACTAATTGAATTTGAAAAAAAAAAAAGAAGGGCTCATGCCCTGAGGAACAGAAGCAGCAAAATTTCTAGTTTCTGGTGCAGGTGGAAAGAACTCCTATTTCATACTTTCCACATACAGCACAGACTGTAATGCAAATGGAGCAATATTATCCTGGAACAGTGAAAGGAATTCCATGGGAAATATAAATTCACAAGGCATTTTACCTGAGGACATACTCATAATCTTCTCCACTGATACAAATTGTTCCCATTTGTACTGTTTCATCTGAGGCATTTAATCTGCCTTTTCGAAACTTTCCTCAGAGGAAGTCCTGAACTATGATACTTCAAAATATGAAACAAAACAGCACTGAAATGTGTAATCAGTCTGCAGAGCTAATGAAAGTATTTTCCTTGACATGACTGCCATAAAACATTAATGCCTCTTCATTTGTCTGACCTTGCCTACAAGAAGCTTCTCAGATGCGTTGCTCCACAGGGAGTTTAAAGCATCTGAAGTGCAAATAAAATGTAAATTCAATGAAGTGAGTAGTTACACATTTCTTTTCCTAGGTGAAAATTAGTCCATTTAGGTATAACATATCCTTTGTTTCTTTCAGGTTTTAAACCAGCAGTATTTTCATCCTAAGTTCTCCAGTGACAGCAACAGTAACTTAAACCTGCAGTTAATTCATATATAAGTTCTAGAACAATTTTCCCTTATACCATCATGTCACTGTGTGTTCCAGTCCTGAGGAAATGTATCATCATTACAGGTGAAAAGCATGTTTATTATTACTGGCCAATTTTCACCCAAGTCTGAGCTCCTGAAAGATCATATTTCTTCTGGTTGTTTTCATACTATGATTAGGAAAAAACAAGTATGTATGAGACCTCTGAGCTGCACACATGCAGGGTGGAAGTAGACTGTTTACCCGATTGTTGGCCATTTGCTTATAATAGTGGTTAAATCTAAATCTAAATGTGTAAAATTTGCAGACATATATATGATGAATTTATAAAAATGTAAATGTATAGAAGTTAAATATTAAGGTAGAAACCCATGCACATTTGTGGTGGGTCGATCCTGGCTGGATGCCAGGTTCCCACCAGAGCTTCTCTATCCCTCCCTCTTCAGCTGGGCAGAGGAGATTAAGTAGAACAAAAGGGTCATGGGTTGAGATGAGGACAAGAAGAGATCACTCATCAATTTCTGTCGTGGACAAAACAGACTCAACTTGGGGAAATTAGTTTGAATTTACAACCAGCCTAATCAGAGTGGGGTATATGAGAAACAAAACCAAACCTTTAAAGCACCTTCCCCCTCACCCATCCCTTCTTCCTAGGCTCAACTGTACTCCCAATTTCCCTACCTCCTAACTGCTCGTGACTCCTAACAGGGCTGCTCCCACTCTTCACCTGCTCCAGAGCAGGGTCATTTCCTTAGGAGACAGTCCTTCTGAACTTCTACAACTTGGGTCCTTCCCACAGGCTCCCCCAGGGTCACAGGTCCTGCCAGCAAACCTGCTTCAGGGTGGGTTTTTCTCTCCACAGTGCCACAGGTCCACCAGGAGTCTTCTCCAGCATGGTCTTCTCATGGGATCACAGTCTTCTCCGGCTGCATCCACCTGCTCTGGCATTGGTTTCTCGAGGGGCTGCAGGTGGATCTCTGCTCCCCCATGGCCCTGCAGGGAATGGGCTGCAGGGAATCTCTGCTCTAGTGCCTGGAACATTTCTTCCCCCTCCTTCTCCACTGACTTTGGTGTCTTCAGGGCTGTTCCTCCCATATTCTCACTCCTCTTTTTGACTGAAGTTGTGCAGAGTTTTTTTTCCTCCTTCCTAGATCTGTTATCCCAGAGGTGGTACCACTGCTGCTGGTGGGCTTAGCCTTGGCCAGCTGTGGGTCCATCCTGGATCCAGCTGGCATTGACTCTGTTGGACATGGGGAAATATTTTGACAGCTTCTCACAGAAGCCACCCCTGTATCCCCCCTGCTATCAAAACCTGGCGATGCAAATCCAATATAAAATTTTAATTTTTCATAAGCTCATCTGTCTCTGTGAATAAAAATTTACATGATCTTTAGTTTTTATATTCAATCTCTTTTTTTTTTGCTTTTTTTGCTTTTCAGACTCCTGAAAGTATTTATAGGGTTTTAAACACAACGACAGCAGGCCCATTGGCTGCAGCTATCACATCTATGAAGGAAATGCATTTCATTAGGGATTGCTGCACCGTTCTGGCAAGTTCTTCTTCTGACAATATATTTCCAAGTCTAATGGTCTGAATAGCTGCTTATGTAGGACCTGATTTTGACTGTAATCATACCACTATAAGCTTAGAGTAATTCCACTAAAGTAAATGAGCTGAAAGATATGTTTTATGGTCCTACTTTAAAAAGTTAGACACTAAAGAAATTTGGATATATACCCAGATAAGAGAATTAGTACTGTTCAGTCTTTGAAGTGTTTAGAACCTTGGGACATGATTTGCCACAGGGCAAGGTGGCTGCTGGATGCTTGTGTTCTGACACAATAGCATGATAAGTCTCTGTATTTTTGCATTAGAAATGTGCTAAAGAATGGGTGCTTTTGGGAGCTCTACCTGCCCTGCCTGCATCAATGGCTACCTTTGCCAGTGGTGCTGTGCATACTCTCTCAAAAGATGCAGGGTCAGTTCTTTGAGTCTAAGTTTGGACATTTTCTTCTGCCACAGAGTTGCGTCAATCAAATTAAACTCAGCAACTGCAACACAATAAAGTACCTGAGGAAATTCCTGTGTATAGCGCTATGCCAAAGGGTCAGCAAATCCTCAATATTCTCTGGTTATCATATGCATCACTTCTAGATTGCCAAAGAGACTCTCCATGCAAAAAGAGCACACTCTTATGTTACAGTTTTGACACAATAATCCATGGTTCATATGGAGAATTAATTCTTTACAGGCAGAAAAATGCCTTCTGCACACAAGTGATTGAAACAGAGCAGTTTCAAAACACAGCTTAGCTTTAATATTCATTATACATATATGCAGCTAAAGGTTAAAAAAACCCTATCCTCAATATGTGCTGAAAAGATTTGTTGCTGTTGGCTTTCGGCTTTTGTTCAGCTTTGCTCATGAATTAAACCAGAGCTATTTGTGACAGTAGTTCAGCAGTCCTAATACCAATCTCTCACTTTGAAAGACCTTTTAACTTTCCTGTTTCTAGACAAAAGACAGGATGGCGTTGTGCTCTGTGGACTACATTTTTAACATCCATATCTTATCATAATTCATGTTAAAAATCTGGACAGTCAAGTCTTTTTTTATTTTTCTCATCCACCAAATTTCAAGAACTCTCAGAGTTGTTACTATTACTGTCACGATGAGGGATGAGTGCACTGTGGAAGGACCAACCTCCTCAGGCAGAGTTTTTTAGCCTCTCCTTCCCATTAACTAACTGTGTGGTCCATGGAAGAGCAAGAGCGTAGGAGGCCATGAGGGTGGCCCAAAGACATGGGAGCTAACAGCAGGGAGACTCTCAGTGACTCTCCAATGTTTTCTTCAAAAAACATAAGATGTCTGGAAAAAATAACCATTTTGGTCAAAATCTTTTTTTTTTTTTCCGTGGGTTTTGATGACACATTTTCAAACAGCAGGAGCTGAAAGTGATATCAGCAGGTTCAACAACAAGGACAAAAATAAATACTGATGTGTCATTATATTGCTGGCTGCAGTTTAAGCTCCCTCATGCTAGCAAGCTCTTCATTCTTCCTACTGCTTCTCCCATCACAGACACTTCATAGCAATCTCAGTGCTTTTGCCCTTTTCCCCTTCTCCTGCTTCTGAGCCTGTAACCCTCGTCACTGTCTTTTTCAACTTTCTCCCAGTTAGCTCACTGCTGCTTAAGTATATGGCAAATAGATCAGAAAAAAAGTAGCTGGTGCACTGTTTTTCTACCCCAAGTCATATGGCAACCAAATAGTAGTAATAGATTATATGCATCCTGGGTTTGCTTTGTGATTTCCCTAAGCCACCATGCCTGGAGAAAGCCCAGGTGGGGCTAACACTGCCTTCTTTGCTGACCAAATAGTGCACAGAGTAAGAGCCCAAACCCTCCTAGTTATTAGATCAAGAAGACACCTTTCAAATATAAATTCTCCTTCACTTGTTATTTTATGTTCTGTGTAAACTGCGTAAGCTACATAAAGGACTGTGCTTCCATTACAGGTATATAAAGAATTTAACTAAATGTTGTCATAACTCACAAGCAGGACAGCATTTAGGAACAGAAATAGGAAGGATAGTTGCCTGTAGGCTGTTATGGTGGACTGTCAGAGACATAAGTATATTTAATATGCAAAAGAAGAAATTTCAGTCTTTTCTGTGACTGAGATCACCCAGCACAGCTGTGCTATAAATAGCAATGAATAAAAATATGTGGAAAAGTACATGCTTAGGATGCTGTTCAGGCATACACAAAAATGGTAAGATGTTTAAAGTTCAAGGAATTAATGCTAGTGATAAAAGATATGCAGGAAAAAAGCTGAAGTCCTTAAATTCTGATTACAATAAAAGCTACAGTGGACACTCCAGTCCTTTCTAAGCCCACACCTTCTAACCCTCCGAGCTGAAGACACAGCTGCCTTGATCAGGGAGGTATGTTAACTCCAAGACAAGCAAATTTGATGTCCCAGCCAATCTTTTTCTGCAGAAAGACAGAAGCTAGACAGACAAAACTCCTTTAAACTTCACATTTGAGACACTCCCTTGCCTGAGAACTGCAACTTCAGGCCTATATGAAATAGAGAAAAGAGAAATCATTCCACGGGTTATGAGTTTATAGAAAAAAATTCCATGTTACATATTATTAGTGATTTGGATGATTCATCTGGCCTTGAAGCCTCTGCAAAATCATTAATCTGTGGAGGGCTTCATTAAAGCACTGAAGAGACCTTTTTGATTTTCATATAGCCTCTAGTACTGGGCACACATAAATGTGTGTATGTGTGTGTGTGTGTGTGTGTGTGTGTGTGTGTGTCCTTAGGGGCCCAACCCTTGTAAGAAGGAGTGACATTTAAATTTTTTATGAGCTCTGGAAATATATCCCTATGACAAGATGGACAGTAGATACTTATTAAACTAACTGTTCTAATTGCTTTTTATTCTACTTCATGCACCCCTCCTTGTACCCATACCATACTGTTCTCCATATCTTACCCAAGAGCTACACTGCTTTCTGCCCTACAATTAGTTGTTTCATTTATTTCAAGTGTGTTCCCTCCATCTGTTGCTGGTAGCTCCACAAGTCTGTGGACTGCCACCTCTCTTGAGTTCTGTTAGTTCCACAGTCAGTTTTCACTGAGGTAATGGAAAATGTCTGTACCCATAAGCCTTTCAATGACAGTCCTAAATTGTGACTTGAGCTCTCCAGAACACCTGCCTGTACATCTGGGTTAATCCCTCTCTGACTGTAGATCTAGCTTCTTAAACCAAAGTGTTTCACAGTGCCAGCAGAACCTACCTGCAGCCAGAGTTGCATACAGAGAGACAATTAGAATTACTTGGAAGTGAGTGCATCTGTTACTCTCCACAGTGTTAGTTCAGTTACTCATTTCAAGTAACAAACCTGATCTTTCTCCCAAATTTATGATCTTCTTTTATGACATTAATAGATTCACAAGAGAAAATAGAATGGAAAACACTGAAGTGCATACCTGTCTGTCCTAACAGGTACAGGTACCCACCTAACCATTTAGAAAGCATCAGGGATCCATATATTTAGCAGCTTGAAAAGAAGTCCAGGATTTAGAGGAAAAGCTTCACTTCCTCTTGACTGAGGACAGTTTCAACATTAGAAGAGCATTTTATGATTTTGGATAAAACTTGCTTACACATCCATGGTGATGTGTTGTTTGACCATTTCATGAATTGCAAATACTTTCCAATTGTTCTAGAATTATTGAAATAACGGTCTAAAAACCCAAATGACCAAGAAAAATAAAGACAGAAATCAACACAAAAATATCTTAGAAAAGAAAAAGCAGGGGGAAAAAAAAACCCTCTTAGCTGTGGAGATGCAACAGAAAAAGTAAAAGCAAAATGAATTAAAAAGGGACAAGTTTGCAAAAAAACCACTCAGAGACTTTTATGAAAGGATAAACTTTTTATTAGACGTAGTGTTGTGTGAATGGGTGACATGCAGATTCCAAGACAGAAACTTTCTGAAAATTATACACAGGGCCTCTGACCTTGCACCATCAGTGATTTGTTCAGTCAATGTTTCTTGGTGCTCCACTGACATCAGTACAGTTTGTGTAGGCATCAAAGTCTTGTCCTAGTGGAGTGAGAGCAAAGTCAGCTGTGTGAAACAGGAATTTTTAATGAGTGGAAAAACTTACTTCTCTCATGTCCTTCCTTTTTTTTTGTCCTGACAAGAATGCTTAAGTGCAATACAAATGCCACTCTGACATGTTCTGAAGTATCCATTTGGAAATCATATTGTGAGAGTGGCAGAATAAAAGGTAAAGCTGATTGTAATATATAGCACCTTCTGCTGAATTTCCTTTTTTGAAAAACCAAAGCTTTCCAGCTAACATAGCAAGAATGTAGGTGTTCTTTTTTCTTCAGCAAAGAAAAATATCTAAATTTTCTGTTTGTGTCTAAAACCACAACTATTTGGTAGACTTTTGAGATGAAAATTAGATTATTTATTGTATTTGTGTAAATTGTAATATTTAATGGACAAAAGACCTTTGTGAGCTATGGAATACTGGGAATCCTACCCACATTTTTGTTTTCAATAAAATAAAATGTGAATAGTAGTATTGACTTTAATCTAGTTTTACGAGACTGATACTAGCATAATTGTCTTTCTTTGGAATCTTTCTCTCCTTCTACCGGGAGTTTTGTGTGTACATCAGGAGAGCTGGCCTGCAGTGGTGTGCCTTTCAGATTTGTCTGCTTTTTGGCCCTTGTGTCTGGGTTTTCTCTGTTTTGAAGCCAAGTAATCTCTGGCCTTGGGCAGATATGTATGCCCATTTTTCACCTTGACAAAGGAATAAAATACAGCTGAGACACATGGTACCAGAAACTGGGAAAATTCCTGAGTCCCACAGTATAGGTGCTGTCATGGTGACTGGAGACTCCAACATATAAAATAGCTTTTTGCAGAGTTCATTGTCCAAAGGAAAAAAAAAAAGCTGAAAACAAACCAAAATTGAAAAGCCTTTGGAAATTTCTCTTCTTTATAGAGGGTCAGAATATCATAGACTCTTCCCCTTCAATTGTACTAGGAAAACTAAGTGCAATATTCCTTTAATTTTTTTTTCTACAAAGGGAAATGCAGCCATAATTCCTTTATTGTCCTCTACCCTCATCCAAATATCAACAAAGTTATCTGAAATTAAATTTTTTTGCATTTTAATTGGCCTTCTCTTTTCATTTCACCATGTTACTCCTGAACAACTTTTATTCTTTAATTCTCTGCTACAAAACTCCTTCTGTTTTCATGTTATTGCCAAAAGCACCTATATGTGAACTGTACTTATAATTCTATATAAATCTCCATTAAAGTATCAATGATAGGTTGGATTTATGTGAATTAATTTCACTTCTAACATTTATGTGAAAACTAATCCATTTTATTAAAAGCAAATTCTTTTTTAAGCACCATAGTAATTGCTTCATTATTACTGTTCCTGATATTATCATTACTAAAATCAGTATTGCATAGCTGAGGAACACAGAAAAAGAAATGTATTTTTAATATTATTGGAAAAAAATTTCTTTACCTATAAAATGCTTCTGAGGAAACCTAATATTAAAATCTAATGCAAATTAGATTTAAGAGAAAAAAGAATGGCATTCCCTGTAGTTATTTGGTAAAATGTGCAATAAAATCAAGTCAAATAAAGGTACAGACTGTGTCTATGCAAGCGAACTAAACAGCATGAAGGAACCAGGCTGAGCTCTGGCACCTGTACCTTGTTTAACTGTTCCCATGCTCCCTGGCATGGTTTTGGTCCAAGAGGAGGATCAGAGACAGTGCTTGGTTGGGAACAAGTATGTGTTAAAGATTGTTAATAAATAACCAGCTCAGATTCAACATGTGGTGTTGGGGGAGAAAGAGATCTCAGCTGAGTGAACATACATCAGGGAAAAGTCCTTGTCCTGCTTTTTTACGAAGAGAAATATAACTTGGGTTCGCTTTTTCAGGAAAACCCCTTTTGAAGTCCTGTAAGTGTTATAACAAAGAATTTTGCAGGTGGGAAAGTTCATTGAACCAAGAAGTTAAAAAAAATATTCTACCACACAGGATGAAAATGCCAGACACGCAGACATGATCACTTGATTCTAAGGAATGCTCCTCTTTAAGAAACAGATTCACAACCCTTGCAGCTGGTTCATATGTTGAGATTTAGGTTATTTATGTTCTTCAGTGAACTACTTTTGCCTATTTTGCAGGAGCCAGTTATTTGGAAAGAAGTAATAAACTTACAGAGGGAGAATTTATAATCTGTTTACAAAGTCAAACAATTTGTGTTTGTGCATTCCCTTTGATTTCTTAATACATATTATTTCTTCACTAGACTGGAAGAAGCTAGATGGGACAGTATCTAGCATTTTCAGGGATAATCAAAGTGTTTGCACAATCTGGTTTATTCAAATCTAATTTCTTCCTAAGAATCAGTGGCACCTGATAAGAGCAAACTACTGACTTTTAAGTTGCCTATATCTCAAAATTTGGGTGGAAAATTTGGCAGAGATGATCTCTTGGTGGGTGTGGTGCTGTCACGGGTATTCCCCAGTTTAGTACTCCCACTGAAAAGAAAATCAGGAGCCGCTCCCCTGCCCCCCTGCAGAGGGAGACAAAAGGCAGAGATCATGGGCTGAGATAAGAACAATTTACTGGAAACAGCAATGAGATAAGAAAACAAATAGCAACAATACCAGTGACAAAAGTGTCACCCAGAGAGGGTGATTTACATACAAAATTCTTACCATGCCTGGGAAAATGAAAAACAATGACAGATCCATCCTCTGCCCACCATGCTTTCTCAGGACCAGAAAGAAACACTCTTCCTTTCCAGAAGGGAGAGAGAGTCCCTTTTCCCCCAGTCCTGACAATGATATAAGATGGTATCAATAACATTTGGGACTTGGCCATGCCCACATGGCTCCTGGCCCCACCCCCTCATAGCTACTGCAAAAATTAACCAGGACAGGTAGCAAGACCAAAGCAATAAAAAGAAATTCCTCTGGTTTCTCAGTTGCAATAGTTCTAGACCTGTACGATGCTACTTAAAATTTATATCTAGGGTTGCATTAGCACATCAGTGGCAAAAGAAACATTTGTCAGTATGGATATCTCAGGAGAGGTGAAAGACAGGAAAGAAAGACAAAGGGTCAGTCTGCAATCTTAACTGCTTATCACACTCTAATAAAACATATTCTTCAGATACAGGGTGATAATCCCAAGGACTCAGCAACTAGACACTGCAAAAGAATCACCCTGGTATTGCATCGAAAGTTGTCATAGAAATGAATTTATGCTTTAATTTGATTGTTAAGCATGAGGTGAGTCACCTTCAGTCACAATCTCTCTTGCAGATGAAAAATAAAAACATTCAGATCAACTTTTAGTTTGTCTAAATTAATGATGTGGCAAGAGTGGTATCTGTCCCTCCCTTCTGATCTTCAGTTAATGAGTAAACATGAGAATTTGGAAGCAAGGAGGAAAGGTTCTGCACGCTCCATAGGCATCAGGTCTCTAGCACAGCTGTCTAAGCTGCATGCTTGCTTTTATGTCTGTCCTGGTGATTTCACTGCGAGATGACTTAGGTGATTCCTGCCCAGGTGGTCTGTTGCTGAAGTGTTCTTCTCACAAATGAAAAACTGAACATTTGATTCAGGGTTAAAAAGACTACTGGGCACTGGGCCACTGAGGATGAAGTGTTGCAACACAGAATAATATCAAAGGTTTCCAAGGATCTGGGAATAAATAGCATCCAAGATATCACCACTGGAAATAATAGGGAATGATGAAACAAAAGCAATTTAATGTTGTTTCCATTTTTTGTCAGGTATGTTTTAGAAATATATTAAAACCTGAATGAATCTTGCCACGGCGCGTGGCGATGGTNCAGAGACTTGACCATTAGCCTCTTAAAACAACTTAGCATGCATAAGACAATAAGGGTGATTAAAAGAATCCAAAACAAATTGGTCAGTATGGAACTTATCCACCCTTTCATCCCAAAGTGTCCCAGTAAGTCCTCGAACCACTCAGGGTCCTTGTTCACCATTAGGCGGTCCACTTGCTGTCTCATCTCCTTTATGGTGGCCTGGATACTTTTGCTGTGAGATGACAGATTGAAACAGCACAACCCCTCAAAGTCCTTGCAGCCATGTCCATGCATCAGGAGAAGACGGTCAATTGCTGCCCGATTCTGCAGCGTCGTGTGTCTGGTGGTTTGTTCATTTTCCAGCAGCTGGCTTAAGGCATGTGATGTTAGGTTGGCATGCTTTCCCAACCAGCACTCCAGGTGGGAAATACTGACAGATTTTGGTGCAGGAAGCTGTTTGCATACAGGTTGGTACCGGGAAAATGAGCTGCAGCTGCACTGATTTTTTTTACCAACTAAAAGAATTGTTAGATGGGAATGGTTGAATGATAAGAGACTAAGAAAACACCTTATCTGTTTTTAATAAAACTGTATTTTGTATAATTAATTCCTTATAATTTTTTATATAGAAATATAATGCAATAACAATGTAATCTTCTTCCTTTTCTCCTCTTGCATTTTGATAACATTTCTATCAGTTCCCTATCAGTCAGATTTTACAGATTTGTATAACAGCCTAGGCAATAGCTCACCATTTGTACTGATTTCCTGTGGTTTGGTAATCACTTTTCTTTCACTGCTTCTTTCCTAACATCAGTCCTCAGAAAGTACTTTGGACTGCATCATGCTTATTACCTGATGTTATTATCTTCAAGCAAAACAACCAAATCTGAGCCAAACCTTTGGCAGCTGACTAATGACAGAAGGACAAATTTTAACTATAGTTTTTGTCTGATAATTACTAGGAAACTTATCAAGTTCATCAGTGAGTTTTTTTTATTCACTTGTCAAAGATTACCTTGCCAGACTTTTCCATTTCTGAGAAGCAGGGAACTTCAAGGTGCTAAAAAGAAGTATATAGGATGGAGTTCAAGCACTAAGAGGGCTCATTCCATTTCACTAAACCCATATGAACCCCAAATATAGTCAGACTTGTACATCTGAAAACTATGGGGAAGTTTAGACATCAGCCTCTTGCTGTGGACACAGATGGCTCCAACAACCTGTGGGGAAGTAATGCAAGTTCCTAGTGACTAAGACAGCCTGTGCAATATGTTTTGGATAGGGATAAGATTTTTTAGTTTAGTACTAAATATGGTACCAACCATAGAGGACTCTTTACAAAATTATGTTTGAATGTCACCTAGCAATCTCCCACCAGCCTTTCTTTGATAGATTCTACTCAGGAACTAAAGTATACATTTGAAAATCTACTACAATAAATATTTTGCTACTACTTTATCTAGACACTGAAGAAGATGCTAAAGTGGCCAGCTTGTTGTCAGTGACATTGTATCTTCTGTTTTTCCTACTGCTTTACAAATCAGTTCAGATCACCTTCTATGACTACTATGAACAAACTTCTGAAGCATCCTCTGAGGTTACATTTCTTTAACAGTGTTGATAATATCAGCAAAACACTGCTCCAAGAATCAGTCAGCACTGAGAAAACAGTATCTGTGAATGCCACAAGAGATCTTTTTACGTTTTTAAGATGCTGACAAAAATTTCAGTGGGAGATTGTGGATGCTGCATTGCATTAAAATTACAACTTAACAGAAGCAAAATATCTGTAGAGGTCTTTAGATGACATATTACTCTGGCCTTTGATAGACATAAAACAACACTGCCTCAAACCTATAGTGATTACAAAAGCATACAGAGACAATGTTGTGATGATAATGACAAAACAAGCTAAATCATAATCCTGCAGTAGTTAGGGAAAGCAACCACATTATCTGATCTTCAGCCACTGCTTTGATGCCAAAGTCCTCTCCTATCATCCAGACCATTTATTCTTTAATACTGGCCAAATATTCAGTAATTAAATTTTTTTCAGGTTGCTGTTATAATTCTAGGAATGTCTAGACTTCAATACAAAACAGTTTAAAAGCCCACAGTACACGGAGATGATTGCCTCCATCTTCCAGGATGAGGACTGAGTTCATTTGCAGTCAGTGAAGGTGATGTTAATTACAAACCTCTCAGGGCAGGGAAAAAGCACCTTTTGTCAGAGGTTCTGCCCAGGACACTGTAACCCTGGGTTCTCAATGCTCTGCCCATACCACCCTGACAGAATCAGGGCCCAAATATTCTTTAAACCTTATGTAGTCAGACGGTCTGGATGGACACATTCTCCAGCTTTCTGTTGAAGCAAGGTCTTTGTTTTATCATGACTGTTTAAATCACCAGGCTAGAAGGGGCAGAAGCAAAAAAGATACAAACAGAAGAGAGCACTTGCCTCAAAGTCACTGGGAGTCTGTTCCTTATGACTAATCTAAAACCCATAAATTTTTCAAGCATAAATTCTCCCACCCGCCTGCCCAAACCATGAGGACAGAGACTTTCTGGTCTCTCTGAGCACCAGGATTCAAGTATCTATTGCAACACCATTGCTGTTCAGCAGGAAGGAAGCAGAGATTCTCAGAGATTGCCCCACTACATCACCCTGGTGTCTGCAGCACTAGGACATCTGAAGCTACACATAGTCAAGGATCCTGCTTAATGAGCATATATGCTCACTAAGCAGGACTCTCAATAACTCTGAATAGTCAGAGTTATTTGACAAAAAGACTTTTCTGAGGCATGAGTCCTCAGAAATCATCTAAACCTTCTGGAGCCCAAATGGATGGGCAGGTTTAATTTTTAGTCTGTGAAAGTAGCTCATAGCCCAGGGAAGGATGAGAATTCATGCTTCAGGACCAGCTTCACACTCTTTTAACTCTCCTCAATAACAGTCTGTGAAACTCAGGACCTCAAAAGAGGTCTGATCTCTCTGCTGGGATAAATACATAGCTTAGGTCTTGCCAAGACTCTGTGTGTGTGTGTATACATTTGTGCACTGTACAGCACATGGTTTCATACGGAGCCTTCTTGAAAATCTTAAGGGGAAAAATCTGTTTTAAAAGTACAGAAAATGCTTGAAGTTAATAATTTGTTTCTCATAAGGATCATCTTAGCAGGTCATGGTGAAACAGGCCAATATATAAACCAGAACAGATAGCATAACAAATTAGGGTGTTTTTTTAAAATCTGCTTGAAATATATGCATATTTTCAGACATCTGTGTGAAATTAATTCTGATTTTACATAAACAGTCAGTAATTGCAGTTATTGTTAATTCTAAAGGGCTTTTTTATTATGTTAGCAAGACCATAGGAAAAAAACTGAACAACAAACACACAATTTCCTGAATGATTAGCAAATAAATAAAACCTACATTTGTTCCTAGTTTTCTATTATCACAGAAAATAAATCTATCTGATCAGAATTAAGTAAGAAAGAAAAATATTAATCATAAAGGGAAGCAATATACAAATCACTTCACCTGCTGCTCTCTTTCTAGTTCACTACAATTCTTGGCTGCTTCTGTGTTATTCAACTTGTTTCGAATGCCAGCTAATGTATTATGAAATCATATCCTCCTAAGAGATTGAACATCCACAGAGCAGATAGAAAGAACAAGGAAAAGGAAAGAATGTAGGTTCCAATCAATAATGTATAACAGAAACTACCAAGAGGCAACTGTTGTCTTGGAAAATATTACAATATTTGTTCAAAAGTTAATAGCTCCTGTCAAACTCAAGGGTGGGGTTTTTTCGGGGGTTTTGGGGGATTTTTTTCTTCTTTTTTTTTCTTTTTTCTTTTTACTTTTTTTGTTTTTAATCAATATACAGTGCATTTTTATCTCACCTCAGTCTCAGGATTTTCTTCTGCACTCTGTCAGGGTTTTTCTATTTTTACACTGATCACAATGTAAATCAATGATTGAAGGTGCAAAATAACCAGGTGCAAAAACCTTATATGGTGCAATTCCTCCTATGGAACAGGGAAGTTTTATAAGATAGTGTTATCCATTAGTACACAGCTACAATTTCCTCATACTGTTGTTGCTTATAGACATTGCTGGGGACTAGTGAGAGTATAGCAGAAAAAAACACTGTGTATCCATGTGAATTACTTTGAAAGGAGCTTGGGGTTTATTTATGGATGACAATATAAAACTGTCCAACCTTTTAAGCTGTTCTCTGCCTTTTTACTGGCTTCTTTAAATAGAATTGGGAACTGTGGAAACAAAAAAAATTCTTCCCGATTCTAGATCTTTGGGAATTGTGGTTTTTCAATATCTAATGAGCAATTAGTCATTTGCAAGGATATTGTAAATATTCATAATGTTTAAACTCCTGGGTCCCTGGTTAGTAGAGTACTGGTATTTCCTCCTTGCTAAGTAGGTGGATGAGTTTTGATAAAAGAGAAAATATCTCTAACTTTAATGTACAGATTTCTATGTGCTTATAGAAAGGCTCCAAATTTTATGAAGTCTGCATATACCTATGTTCATATTACTCAGATGCCAGGATATAACATCTCTGTTATAACTCTGACAGTTCAGAGTTCATATTTTAGAGCTGCCATAAAACAAAAAAGGAAGCAATTTTTTAATGAAGAAAATTTTGAGTTGCTCACAAACTTTCCTAGCTGAATTGTAATGGGGGGTGGAAGAGGTACCAAGGAAAAACAAGACTGGCCTTCAAAGTTCAGCCCCTGAAACTTCAGTCATGCAGGTAAAATACAAATCAACTACTGGACAATCCTCAAATTGTCCTTGTTAATTGTGCTTATAACTTGGTATGTAAAATAGTCGACATTTTTTTTCTCCTTTGCTCTGACTAATTTGAAGTTTATAACCATTGAACTGATGCCACTGAAAAAAGGACAGGCACCACGTTTTCAGCTTTGGGGGGATGATGTCACTTTTCACAAATACTTGATAAATTTTGATCTCAGTATGCTAATTTTGGAAACAAGAAAAGCTGTGAAGAATTCTGTGCTGGTGAAGAGAAAAGAAGATTGGACTAAAAATCTGCCATGTGGAGTGCAATGAGAATTTTACCTTCGGAATTCCAAGTAGAAAAAAAACAGCTGACCTTGAAAAGAGAGAGTAAATCAAAGTACTTTGCAATGCTTGCTCATATTTTTCCATCCCATCTCTCAGTTAGAAATGATAGTTCTATTTTAACTTCACCAGCAATGAGAGAACATTGAGGGTTTGTTGTTTGGTGATTTTAATTTTCTTTCCTACTTTCAACAAGCATACTTTTTTCACTGTATCAAGTAAACATCAGTAATTGATTTACATATAAATGTAGACTTACTGTATTTTCTCTCCATCTAAAATATCTTTTGGCTCTTTCCAGTAAGCTCTGGGCCAACAGTAGAAATCCAAGAGAAAATATAGGCTGAGAAGGGTCAGAGGGTAAGTTTTTACTAGGGGGAAAAAAATCTTTCATTAAATGCAGTTAGGTTTAGATAATTTTTCTTCCTGGAAAAATGCTGTTTTTATTGTTACAAGTAAATAGAACTCCATGATTAGGAGTATGTTATCTGGTTGTGATGGCTGTCACGAGGAACTCAGGTGACGAGTTACATTATGTCTAGAGGCTACCAGTGTACCTTTGAAATAAGCTGTTAGCACCAATATTGTTTAGGGGTCTTGAAAAGCAATAGGCTGATAGCCCAAGAAATTTTCCTAGCTTTTCATAGTCCAGCTTTGTGCAAGACTTGACCTGCTAAATAGGATTCAAGGGTGCAAGCCAGGATATGTGAGTGAGGTACCTTGTCTCATCATATCTGTTACACCAACAGAAGTTTAGGCTCTGAATTTTATCTGATTCCTACTATGCTCAGCAGGAGAAGCTTAGATGCTAAGACAACTCCAAGGTCAAAGTGCTAAAGCAGATTCTGGGATTTTCTAGAGCTCAGCTCCTGATGAATGGGTGCTCTGAAAACCTGGCAATTGAAATATCTTAGGAATCTAAACCTAGTCTGTTTTCCATTCTTTATTCATGGTTTTATTTTGGAGTGTGTTTTTTACTTGTCATGCCATGATGCGCCATGATAAGCTGCCCTCATAACCCAGCACTGCAAGTGGTGTCCAGATTCAAGTCAGTAAAATTCAATGTCTCCCACACACTCATACTGAAAATAAATGTATGTCCATAGATTTGGTTGCCTTTCTTTTACTTTATTTTCCCCAAACTCAGCTTCTACATGGTGAAATGACAGGAACATTTCATTCTGCAAGGGCTTTTTAAAATTCATATTTTAGTTTGCCTGCCTGAGTACAGTGAGAGACCGATGACCTTTTCCTCCCTGTAGGCACTGTGAACAGCAAGCTCCCTTCAAACATTATAGCATCCAAATACTGTGCTGCCTCACTTCAAGTAAAGCATGAGCTTAAATATATTACTGTGCTGAGATTCAAATGATGGGTTATTTTAGCATAGCTGTTCCTGAGCCAAGTTATTTATGAGTCAATAATTTCCATGGAACTGTACAAGGCCTAGAATAAAGTCCATGTAATGAACTGTTTATAAAAAATACACAGGCAAACTAAGAAAAGATACTAAAAATGTTATTACCCCTGTCACTCATAGATGGCAAGTTCTCTTGAATGTAGACTAAATCTTAGCAAATTTAGTTGAAATTCACTACGAGTTTTGTAAATTCTTCAGTTTTAGAACTCAGTGCTGTGATGTTATCCATGGTATCACAATGCACTATTTTTGGTCAATTTTGGGAACCAAGCAGCTTTCTGAAGTTCTTTGCGTCTATTTGAAGCATTTATTTCTTTTTCAGTCCTTATTTTCTAGTAACTGCATAGGCCGTGGGCACCATTTTGCTTGATATAGTGCTAAAGACAAAAATGAGTCATGTCCCCCCTTGCTGACACTTGGGCAGATTGCACCTGAGCCACTAACAGAGGGGAAACATGATGGCATCATCTGAGATTCACAGACAGCTCCAGCCTCATCACTAACCAAACCCATCTAATGGCTAAACTCAATACTGAGACACCCATAATGCTATTTAACCTGCATTATTCAATATCTCTCTCACATAAAGTAAAGTTCATCTCTGTCTCCATGTTAGAGTTGATATGGAAAGACTAGGGTGCTGATACAGGAAAATCCAGGGGTAGCATAAAGCACGTGGACAGTAAACATGGAGACTCAAGTCTGACCAGGAGCCTAAGGAACAAATATTTCCAGGAAATATTCACTGCACTGCCTTTTGTAGGTAACAAGGGCTTTTAAAAATAAGAGTTGGCTCCTAATAGTCAGATACATGTATGCATAGATCACTTACCCTGCCGTACTGTCAGAGAAGACTCAGTAAGTCTATACTATCATTTTGTGTTCAAACTGCTGAAATAGGCTCCATGTACTTGGGGACCAGATGCTCTAGGGGTAGTACATGGTCCATGCAGCCTAGAAAGGGACGTGGTGACAGTACTAGTTTGCATTCATGGGTGGTTGCTGCCTGGCAGTTCCTTTGCTACCCCATAAAAATAATACCCCCAGGGATGAGCATGGGGCTGAGTAGAGGGTCAGTGAAATTTTCTGTTTAGTACTGCATGCACATTGCTGATGTCTGTCTGAAACAGCAGCAGAAATATTTAGAATAATGGGGCAATCCACAGAAAAAAAGCAATCAAACACCCAGACAAGCTGGGATTACAGAACACAAACTGCATGACAGTGTACATCTAACATAGGTTTTCCGTACATGAAAATGTCAATCCCCCTTTGCTGTTTTGTTTCAAGGGGAACCCAGACCTATGTACCTCACTGCTTCTACAGAATGAGCACAACCCCCGTGATTCTGGGGTAGCAACCATACCTTCCATAGTCACAGTTCAGCAACATTTTCCATTTAACAAGCAATTTTTTTATGTATTTGAAAATTCAGTCAAAGCATCTCCCTGTATCATGCTGAATTACTAAAATAAGGAGCAATGTCTTCGTAGACTGCTCATACAGCCAGACTGCTGGGTTCCAGCTGATTGGTCACAGAGAAAAAGAAGGACTGAGCCTTACCAGATACTTTATTAAGCTGAAGATTTAGAGGGAGAGGGACTTTGAAAAATACCTCCTCTACATCAATAGCTTCAATATTTTCAAAGAACAAGGAAAAGGAAGAAATTAAAAAGGAGTTATGAAGTACTGGATTGCATTATGTTTGCTCAGATGCAGTCACATTTCACAATCCCTGATATTCTCAAGGAACGATTTGTGAACAGCACTACTCAGCATATTTGAGTGCTTCATTTTTTGCAAGGCCATCTTTTCATCTTCCACCTACACCCCTATCTCAACATCTTGTTACTTTTAAGCACCACAAAAAGATCTGTATGAATTTAGAAGATAATTTTTTATTTTATCTGTTTATACTTCATTACAGTGTTACGTTTTGGCAGCATACTAATCTTTTTCACAAGTCCATAATGTAGACACTATGTTTCTCATAGGTATATCAACTTTGTGTAAAAAAAAAGAGTGGGCACAGTCTATCCTAGATGATCATTATTTCACATTTTCTCTGTCAGAAATGGCATCATTAGAGAGAAAAATATATAGGACAGTCAGTAGCAGTAGCCTTTTTTTTTTTTTTTGGCATGTGTGTAAATAGCATAGGGTTCTGCCAACGTTCTAGAGAAAAACATATGGCTCTGTGAGTTTTATACACTTATAGAGAATAATGAACATATGCTGGTACCTTTAAAAAAATCTGTAAACCAGAAATAAAATGAAAAGTTGTATGAAAATATGAAGGTTTCAAAATTTACCATGTTGCAGAAACATGTTTTTGACATATTGCTCCTATTGAATTTCTATAATGTTTAGTTAGATAGCTCTGGTTCCTGCTTTCTATAACAAAGCTGAAGTTACATCACTGCACATGCAATGCAACTGCAACAGGAAAAGATCCAGTAAAATAGCCTAAGGAAACTATTAACTAGATTGTTATTTGTAATAATTCGTGACTGATATTGTCTCACAAATAAGTGAGACAATAACTTAACTTAAAAGTGATTTAGCAGCACCTATTCCAGTCTTTGCTTTGGTAGCAGCTGTGGGCTGGAGCCAACAGGGGCACTGGAGTACATCTACTAAAGGCATAAAGGACCTAACACAAAACTAAATCCAGTAGTACCTCCCCTCATAGGTGCCTCCATCCTGTACATGCTGCCAAGGCATTTGGGTAAGACTTTCAGGTTTCCAGAACTTCCAAACCATTCTGAATCCTATCCCCAAAATTAGTAACATTATGCTGACATAGAGGTGAGCACAAAACTGACACCTGGTTTCCAGCAGTGTTTTGAATTCTCCTGGAGTACTGCATGTTGTTGACACACTGATATTGAAATAGCGGGTTATTGTAATTTGCTCAACTGAGCAATTATTAGTTATAGCAAATAACTATAACTAATAACTATGACTTTTGTAAAAAGAAATTAAGGAATATATGATCAAACAAAGAGAATTAAAGCTGAATAGTACAAAACAGATTGAAAAATATGTTTTAAGGATTGGTTTCTAATTGCTATATCCTAGAATTGGTTTCTAATTTAATCCTAGAATACCAAATATTACCATGACTTTTCTGGCAGTGTGTGAAAACATTGAAAGAGGGCTAATAACAGGGCTGGTGAGACCTCCCTAGAATTTTCTGCCTAATGCTTGGAGGACAGGAACTCATTGACAATGATTTCTTGAAGAAAGGTTTTTCAAAGCTGTGTCTTTATGATACTTCTCTTTCCACTTTCTTTAGAAAATAATGAAGAAAGAACAAAACAGAGAAATGGTGAATACAAAGATTGAAGTAATGAAAAAATCTATTTTGATATATCTTTTCTCTGTTTCTTCCACAGGTGAAGAAATCATCTGACACATTCACTTCTAAGTTAGTGAATAAAATATGCTTACATATATATATACAAAAAAAAAAAAGGAGACAGCAAAAATGTGTGTTTCCTCTGTCTTTATGAAGTTCCAGATAGACAGTTATTTATGTGGCTTCACAAAGGATGTGGAGGAAATTGCTGAATGAACATTTCAAGGACAGTATATTTCTGGGGTGATGAAGGATTCTGTGGAGCTTGTACATTGACTTAAAAGCAGCATTCCCATTAAAAACAAAATCAAAACAAACAAACAAAACCACAACCAAAATAACCTCCTTTTGGAAAACCAAAATCTTCCTCTCTTTTCATTTCATTTCCTTGTCATTGTAATGTGAAAGAGTAGATCTAGAAACTTTCAGAAAGTCACTAACATTAAAAAAAAGTCACTCCAATTTTTTAGCAGCTGTTTGTCTATCAGATGGAAATGTCAAACCTTATTCAACACTGACAGTCATCTTGTGAAAACTGTACCATAGATGATGATACAAAGCAAACATCCATTTTCTTTATTCTTTTTTCTGTCCAACATACACATGGCAGAGGAATCTGACAGAAGACCAGCTGAATCATTACAGGATAATAGAACTCAGAGTTGAAAAGATGTTAAATTATCTGATCTGCTCTTTTGACAGGATCAAATTGATTCCTAGCATGTATTCCATGCAGTTTTTCTCAGGTTAGTTTTAGATTTCCTTCACAGGGCCACAGGCTTCAAAGTTGTCATTTAGAAAGTCTGCACACTTACATGAAAAAGAATACTTTACTACAGGAAGAAATAAAACACCAAAAATCCAGACACCATTTGAAATGGTGAAAACTTGTCTGTTTCCCTACAGAAAACAGACAAAAAGAGGTGGAGGAATCCTTCTTTGAAATTCAAAATGAGTTGGGGCTGAGTTGAGCTTAACTTTATCTGCAGTTAAAAAGCTTATCCAAAACTCTTCAAATGCCTCAAGAATTTGAACACTGGCCACTCTGAGATATCTGTATCTCACTTGCATCAATACCTAGGAAGCATTTTGTTGGGGCTTTTCAGAGCTTACATCTTGGAAATATGCTGTCTGTATTGACACTGATGTTTGAATCCTCCCACAATCTTCCCTCTCAACTAGAACTGAAGCAAGACAGAAATGAACATTAGAAGATGATTGTTCATTATACTCTCCTGTTCAATTTTCCTTTGAATATGTGGATACTGGCCACCAAAAGATAGTAGAAAAAACTAGTTTGAGGTAGCATGTGTGTTTCCAGCATAACTGTTGGAATTAATTTCTGTTCCTAGTGCAATGTGGTCCATCCCACTGACATCAGTAGGTATTAAAAGGATGAGTTAGGTGCAACTGTGCTAGTTTCCTTTGTTAAAGGGGTAAAAGTGTCTTACCTTATACAACCTGTAGGTGAAGAATGGAAAAATCTCCATGTGATTCCTGCCTTCATTATCCTTATCTGTCATAACTTCATCCACTTCCAACAAAGAATTTGTTCTCGATGCATTGCAACAAAAATAAAATCTCATAGAGACTGTAAGTACATTGCAGAGTAGACCAATAAGTAGAATCAGGCAGAGAGGTCTGTCAAATGCAACTGTTTTGGAAACTCCAAAAGATTAAAAATTACAATAGGTTAAAAAATATTTGGACCTATTTTAACTCTGTAAATAACAACAATCATAACATCCTTTTGAGAAATGCATCATTTTGCAAAATAATATCCTTTTGAGATTAGATCTTTTCTACTGGTTAACTCTGTTCAACTGAAGTATTTCCAACAATAAAATATAGGACCTTTGACTTTATAGAATACATAATAATTTATATTGAAAAATGTAAGTTGGAAATGAGAACTAAAAACCACTATATTATCAAGGCAGAATGGTTTGATATAAATTATTCTCCCTGGGAAAAGTGATGGCCCAAAGGAAGAGTGAATGCAGTAACTGTTTGCCAGTTAGATTAATCTCTCTGTGAGCATGATACATTATCAGGATATGCTCTGAGAAAGGATGAATCAGAAATGTTAAAAATTGCATTAGCACACAATGACGCCATTTATAATAGAAAAAGTATGTTTCTTGTTTAGTGGTGACAGAAAAATCTCCTTTATTTTACAAAACCTATAATTTCAAATTATGAGGTTCTTTCTAAATCTGGGGGTTTTTTATAATTTATTATTTTATTTTTCTAAATAAAATTAACATGAGATCTGCTAGTTGGTTCTCAGACTTGAAATGATAGGGCTATCTCCTACATAGCCCCTTGCTCTTCCTTCCTCTCTCAGGTGTTTCTGCCAGATGGATGAGAGATGTGAGGTTTGGCAGAGTTAGGCCCTGGATTGCTGAGTGGAGAGCAAGCAGCCCAGACACAAAATTCTCCCAGATCCCTGGTACCATTCAAGGGATGGCTACAGTCACGTTCTGGCTGCTCAAACTGGTCAATGTTACTCCCTGCCCTGGTCAACCACACAGCAATTCTAGTTACTGTAGAAGTACATCCTACATGTTTTGAAAACAGAAACCCTAAATTGAAGATTTTTACATTATTACTCAGAATTAGATAGTAGTGCACACACTGGCAAGATCTTCATGTGTTGTAAATTAGCAGAGCTCACTGATTTTTAGTATTGCATCAGGGACTGTATCAGAGAGGTATTTAAAATTTCTGCAAGTGCCCTACATTACCCACGAGATCAGCATTTCCACCACCTGTGTTAAAGGCTATCTAAAATCATATATCTTTTATCAATATGTATTCAGGAAAATAAACTGAGTTCTGAAATGGGACATAATTTAATGATGATGAATTTGTCTCAAAAAACAAAAGATAAAAGACCTTTGTAGCCTTTGTAGCCACATTTGCTTACATCATTTCTGAGACTAATTGACATATTAAAGATAGCTCTTGAAACAAGCAAAGCTTGTTAATGTGAAATTACTTCCTTGCTGAAAAGGTGCTAGTGTTAACATTTTCCATAGAAGTAACAGGTGATAAAAGATAACTGTGTATAACAGCTGCAGTAGCTTTTATTTTGGAACTGTGAGAGTACATATTTCCTGGGGGAAGAAAAAGTACCTGTATAGAATAAAAGTGGTTACAGCCTGCCTGTGTAGAGCACAACTGACAAGTGGTGATGAAGATTCATTATGTCTAGGTAATTACATCAAAATGACTCAGGAAGAAGTTATGAGTCCTCCATATGATGACTAAAAATCACTGAGATGTTTTCTTAAACTGCCTAAGATTAATTTATTTTCTCTTTTAGACACAAGACTTACCAGACAGAAATGAACAGAAGAGGTGTTTATTGCCATGTGGAGTAATCAAAGAGTTATCAGTGGAACTTCTTGTCTGACTCTCTATTGTCATTAATTTCTTAATAAAGATTGAAGTATATTTTTTTATCTGAAGAGTTTAAAGAAATAATATTATACTCCAGATTTGGTATTTCCTAGGTTGATTCCTTTTTAAGATTTGAAAAACTTTAAATAAAAAGAGACACAAAAAACCGCCCTATGATTTTTGGCGCTTCTGCTCCCCCAGAATGCTATCACCAAGGTCCTGAAGCATGCCGTGGGAATATCAGCCTTGCTCCAAGTCAGGGGAAGCCCTGACTTATGACACCAGGATCTGCTCACCTAATTTTATCGTGAGTGGATATGCTGTGTTATATGTCAGGCTGGAGAAAGGGAGAAGAAGGTGCTCCAAACAATAGAATCCAGAGATTCACATCCTGTTCCCCTTTTCTACCTCATCTTTGCTGGTGGTCATATCCAGAGGGGACATCTGTAACCTTTTCTTGGATCAGAGCAGTTTAAATTTATAGTTTAAAATGTAAATATCAGCTAAATTAAAGACACCTGAGCTGTTTTAAAAAGCACCTAGAAGTTTGACTTTCACTGAAAGCCAAGACAGTTTTGTGAAGCCAGAGACATTATGTGACACTGGCATTCATTTAAATCAAAAGCCATCAAATGTGTAAATACCCTGAAGTCCTCCTAAAGCTCCACGAAGTTTGCTTTTTCCAGTTTTGCCACTTGTAAAATTTACCTATTTGCATTCAGGCAACTTCTAAGTTACAGGGAGCGTTATTAATGGGGCATAGTACATACAGCTTCGGGTTAGAACAGCGACTGAAATGCTAGGTGATCTGAAATCAGAGCTCTAATTTCAATGTGTTAAGATTATTTCTGCTGCACATTTTCACTGCAGTAATACACATTTAAAAAGGGTAGCAGAGTGGTCACACTTGTAGCACATTTTCTCATGTATTGTCAGAATGTTCTCAAAACCATAAACCTCTGCTTAAGTAGGACCCTACAACGATTACCAGAAAAGCTCCAGGTAACACACTATCAAATATTCTTTCTTCATAGCAGCATCTCTTTTGCCCACCTTTCCCACTTTTACTGCCTAAAGATTACACAGCTAAATCATCCCCTGTGTTCAAGGGGAAAACAGAGTCATTTCCAGAGGCAAAGTCATCATACCACCTTGAGCTCAGAATCAGCTGAATTACCACCAGGAAGCACCTGTTTCTATTAGTTCAGTAGTTACTCACACATCCTACTTAGACTCAGATATTCATCTTTTAAGACACTTAAGTTAGGGTGGAAAATTTCTGCCCTAAGCAATTGTGCCTCCTTCTGTGCCATGTGTTCTTTGTTACCATCCTTCGTTGTGTTGCTAAAGCTTCAGCAGTGGTCTGGATATTATTATGACAACCCTGACCTCGCATGTCTTATTTTTATTTGTCCTTAGTCTTCTATTCACTTTGGAAACTATCTTACAAACAATCCACATTTTATTAGAAGCGGTCTCCAAATAATTAAGTTGTACCATACTAAATTCCCCACCAACAGGCAAAGAGGAAATAGTAACAATGAGAGAAATTTAAGTGTTGTTACTCTTTTTGTCCTTTTGGTTGACTCGCCCATGCTGAGCTCCATGTTGTCACAACTTGCGTGTTTCTGGCATGGCAGCTTGCTCGGGTGTCCCCCATAACACTGTGGTTGAGTATTAGCAATGCTTGGAGTTCCTGACAGAGGAGGCAGAAAAGAGAAACAACCAGGCAAGACCAACACCAGACTCAGGCTTGAAGCCTGAGGTGGGAAAGCTCAAATGAAGCAGTTCGTTTGGTTCACGTAAAGGAACTTGAAGTGGTGAAAATGTTTCTAGTCGCTAACATAAGTTCTATACAGTGCTTTACACAGGAGTATCCAGCTCATGCATGTGCTAAAAGTTATTGTAGCTATTAAAAAAAGGAAAGAATTTTATTGTAGAAAGGTACAATAATGTAAAGAAAGAAGATTGCTAGGTTGAAATAGAAAGTGTCAGGCAAAAATAGTTAAGCAAATCCCAAACTGGATGAATGTCTTCCAGAAGCACCTCACTAAAATTGCAATTACAAATATGAAAAGATATTTAAACTCAGTTTAATTAGTGCAACACAGAGGATCCTGCAAGGCAGGGCCTTTTTCTTGTAGAGAATTAAAATGAAACATGAGAAAGCTTAACAAAAAATATAAATATTAAGCTAGAATAATGTTTGTGTTTTGATCTCATTTCTTCCTCTCAGGAGCATTTTTTGTATATTGCCCCCTAAGGCAGACAATTCAGAGTGCTCAGTGCAGGAATCTCAGTTTTGTTGTTCAAAGAGATATTTTTTTCCCCATGATTTGCTATTCCTGTGTTTACATAGGAAAAATAATGTTTTCTATCATGGAAAAAAATACGCTCACTGCCTCAGGATAGGTTGGAGTAAGAAATACTTGCATGGAGGAAAGCTAGTTTGCCTTCTTAAAGGATTGACTCACTCCTCAAGGGGCCATGCTGTATTGCTAAGCAGGTGCAAGGGAGGAGCTGACATTTGTGCACCTCTTCAGCTATCTTTGTTGAGCCCACCAGCCTTCCCACTGCTCCTGGTCAGCCTTCTCACCAATGTCACCAGGCATTCCACTGTGTGCTGAGCAGTGTGCACAGACTTGGGGCAATTCACTCTTCTTTGGTGCTTCTCTTGTCAGTGTCAGGAAAGTGGAGATTTTGCTCCAGTACCAGCCTGTAAAGCATGCCAAATGTTTTATTTTTGTCCAGAGTCAAAATGGTCTTGCCACTATATAATACAACAGCTTATTCACAGACATGGCATGCAGCATCACGGCAGGTTTACCTTTATTCCTGCTTTTCATTTCTTAGTAGCATCATACAAACGGTTTCAGCAGCCCACACTCATCTTCCCTTTCAGCTTCTTATGGCTGCAACTGACATTTAGTCTTTCCACATTTGAGAATGATTCATTTCCTACAGCCACCTGCAGAGCAAGGATCAGCACTTTGTACATATCCGGCATTGTTTTGATGGATTATGAAACGGGATGGGATGCAACTGATGGGAAGACCTGGACCCTTTCCTCTCACATGAGCTCAGGAGCAGGGACTTGGTAATGGGACAGTTTTGCTCCACTCAGACCAAGGAGCAGGCTGTTTCTTCAATCCAGGACTCTTCACTTTCTGCCTAACACAAAAGGGGCCTGCAGTCTTCTGGGCCTAGGTGTTTGACCAGGCTCTCAGATGTAAGGCTATTGCTAACGAGGAAAACTCACCACGGAGTTTTCCCTGAACCTTTTGAAAGAGCATTCAGTACGTACACAAATGTTCTGATTAATCATTTTTCATGTTGGGTTTCATTGCATATTTAACAGCACTGAGATAAAACCTTAGACAAACTTCCCATATTGTTCCCTAATCAAGCACTTCAGCATATATACCAGTGGGAGTGCAAGAACTACCCAAAATTAACTTTGCAAGCAAATGACAGCTGCTGCTCCATATCAAGCCTGTGTCCCAGCAAGATGTGGCCAATTTCTTGCTTGTCAGCTTACCCTTTCAGTTGTTCTTTGGCACTGAATATCTTAGGCTGGATTGTTGTTCCATTTTCTTAACACTTTCTTTTAGCTTCAGAACAGGAATACCAGTAAACTAGATAATATACAAAGGCATTTCTAGGACCTTTTTCACAGATTTTTCTGCTCTGCAGGTGACCAAAGCAATCCTGAAAACCTGAAAACCATCAAAAGGCCATTGTGATTTCCTATCCAGCAGCCATGCCCAAAGCTGGCTTCGTGATGGCTTGTTACAGTGACTGCCATACGACTTCATGATGGGACATGCATACCCATCTACCACTCACTTCTTAGCTAGTAAGTAACCACAGCACACTGCCCATGAAAGTACTGAAGTTACTATGTTTGGTTCCTGACCACGAATAGCTACCCTTTTTCCTGTGAATATGGTTGTTTGAAAGTACTGCATAATCAGCAGTCCACAGTTAGAGATGTGATATCTCCATCTGCCTCCAGATGGATGTTGGTGACAACCACTATGTAAAATTGAGATTGTTCTCTTGCCTATGTCCCACCACACCTCTTTAAAGGACCTTAGTGTGCACATTGTGAAGTTAGTTTGGAGAATTAAGAAGGGAGTAGTGCCACTTAAAGATTCATGTCAGGTTTATCATGCAGTCATGTGGTTTATCTGTAACTGTAGTTTCACATATAGCAGGTGTTAACATGCAAATAATAAAAATAATTTCAAATGGACTAGTACTTACTATGGGTCTTTTAAAAAATACTTCCTTTTGTACTATATTGACATTCAAAAGCCAGTATTCAGAAGTAAAATATCTGTAAAACAAGTCGGCTTTGAATTCACAGAAAACCAGCCAAGTCACATCAACAATCTCAACAAAGAGTAACTTTTCACTTCCTTAAACAATAGTCAGTGCCAGAAACAGCTCCCTTTGAAAAGCTGAACAACTTTACTGTGAAGCCAAGATGTGTCAATGAAAATCATTTCTCAATTCATTCTCAGACTAGAGACTGTGCTGGGATTGTTATTATTTGGTAACTTAAAAGTTCAGAAATGACACCTTGAAATAAATGGTTTTCATACAATAATACATACAACAGAGACTTTAATTTGTAAAATGAAGCATATCAGAGATCACTGAACCAGAAGCAAAGACAAAGAGGCATGGCAGTAAACAGTTTGATGCTTCCAGAAGACACGAAGACCACAAGACACAACTCCTAAATACCTGTTCCGTTCCTGCACAAAACCAAGGTAAAATAATGAACTCAACTCATGCTTATTGTTTAAAATTTGTCTTTTATTTATCACATACAATTGATAGCGTATGTGAAGTAGATTACAAAGCTGCCCATATCTTTAAAGAGAACTGGACTTTATCCAAAAGCCAGTCTGGTTGAGTGCTGAAGCAGAGACCTTTCTGACTCTTGTTCATTGGTCACTGATGGTTCCAGGACCTGAAGCAAGCATGACCTCCACTGGCAGGGCTGGGTCAGCTCCCTGGAGAGTGCCAGGAGCTCGGCTCAACACCTCTCTGGCTGGGCTGTCACAGCATCAGCTTGATCCTGCCCGGTGTCCGCCTCTTGCATTCCTTGTCTCTAAGTGTCTCTTTCTTGCCTTGGTGGTTGCTGACTCCGTGCAATGTTCCATCTTAACATTTCATGTTGGTCTGAATGTCCAGCTGACTTCAGAGGGCCCTGCAAGTGCTAATGGACTTACTGACAATACTTTACCATGAATATATTCAGCCTCATTCCCCTAGATTTCAGAAGACAAAATCTCACAGTTCAAATTCCAAGTTCCAACTCCCAGTACTTAAAGCTGTTTTACTACTCTTTCTTCACTGGCTATCATTTTCACAGCTCTTTTGTATGGACCCTTCTGCACAGGCAGGAGAAACCACTCAGTCTGAAGGACAAATACTTTTTGTGACAAGTGAGTTCAACTCTTTAGTTTCAACTCTTGGCAGTATTTCTTCTCTACAGGGTCCACCACAAACAAATTAATGCAAGTACTGCATGAGGACCTTGAGAATTGAAGCAAAATGAAATCTCTCCTCTTGCCAATCCTATTTAAATTAGCTAATTTGAAGCAGTAAATGAATGAGAAATAATTCAACCAAAAAAATCTCTTGACATTTACTTCAGATCCCTAAATGGAAGCAACTTATCTTTCTAGCAAAAATAGAATTTAAGAAACAAATAGAGTTTTCCAATTATTTTACATCCTCACAGGACCATTTACTTTGATATTTGGCTCAGATGATGAAAAGAGACTAATTTCTCTTTTTAGTCAGTCAAAAAAACCACTGAATTTCTGTGTGTATCTATGAAACTGTTGTGCTTTAGTTTTCTGTGAATTGCACCTCTACTTCTGAAAGTACTGTTGTCATCACACACAGGCAGCTGGAAAAAAGAACTAGAACAGAAATGAAGATATCCAGATACTATTCACTGAAAACAGTTGGAAAGCAGCAAAACAAACATGTGCTCTCTGGGGAAGCAGTAGACTGCCTTTTTCTCTCAGGCTAAAATTAAAGTTAATACTTACCGAAGGCAGGGGCCAGGGGCAGGGAGGGAGTGTTTGTGCACAGATAAACATATCACCAAGCCTCTCAGAAAATTTCACCTCAAGCGTCTGCAGGGCAGTGTCATTTTATATGGAGGTTATTCAGGCAGAAGACTTTCCAGAATATCTGAGAAAGTAGTTAAGCTTTTTGAAGTTAAAGTAATTTGGATGGGGTTCAATTTAAAAAAAAAAAAAAAAAAAAAAAAAAAAAAAAAAAAAAGTATTAAACCCAAATCATTAAAAGATAGCAGGAAAAAAATCCCATGTGTATGAACTCTCAGTTCCTTCAAGGACTGCTGCTACCAGCTAAGGAGTCAAGCTCCAAGCTGTCTGGCAATCTGACTTTCAGACCAGTCCCACTACAAGGTTGCCCTACTGAAGCTGCATTTCCAGCTAGCTGGAAAGCCCACTCACAACTATTTACTTTGGGAATTACTGATTTCCAGATCGGACAGAGAATTTAGGAACTCACAGTCAGAGCTTCTGAAGGTCCAAATTAGGACCTTTAGTATTTTTGAACTGTGTCAAAACCAGCTCCGCTTAAGCGCATCTGTCTTCATCCAGACCTCATCCAGCAGCGGTTCAGCTCCCCCAGGCTGGGTGAGGTAGCAGCAGCTGTACATGCTGGCCGCAGGTGCAAGCAGTCACTTCCAGCCCTGCAGGGACCGAGCTGCTGTGAGCCATTACAAGCACTTAATGGCAGATTTTCTCTTCCTAATGCGATCCCTTCAGCTGTTTTTGATACTTCCCTGCCAGAGGAACTGAGCTGCTGACTACTAACAAACACATTGCATCCCTGTGGTCACTTTTGAGTCCTTGGGGGCTCACAAGACACAGTTAAGTGATCCATTGTGTAAGAGCAATTGTTTCAACTTCTTGGATAATTATCCAATTTTAACACCTACCACATTCTAGGGTGAGCCAATTTATACATGCCTTGTAACAAGTGTCTTTCTGGGGAATATTGTCAGTCATTTAGTCACAGATTTCTTTCTAATATATGCATGAAAAGATGATCACACCACTTACACCTTCTGCTGACTGATTTTCCAGTGCATCCCAAAAGACTTGCTGGAGTGTTTCTTAAATGCAAAAGTTGTGTGGAACATTTTTCTAAATATATAATAAATACTTATTCCATATCCTACTTTACACTTGTTTCAGTACTGCTAAGAATTAATGGGATTCTGAGCAAATCAAAGCAGTTTTCAACATGGGCTATTCCACTTTGAGCCTCATATTCAAACACCTTGAGTTTCCCATAACTTCATTTGAAGTTATGAGTTTGGAGTACTCTTGGAAGTAGATCTCTAAATGGCTGGCAGGAGGTCAGAGACACAAGTAACTGGAGATGCACTTATAATGGATCTCATCAATAGAGGATTCTGATATCTCTAAGTATTCTGATTCAGAGCACAGTCCCAAATGTCTGAAATTTTTGATGAAACGAGCAATGAAATTTGCCCCAGTTTTATCGGAAAGGCTGTGGGACCACATGAGAAAAAAGAGAACTTGGGAAAACTTGAACTCAGAGAAGCCCACATGAAGCCACCCTCTCTAGTAGCGCTGGGATCATGGGGTCATTGTTTCTTTTGCAGCCTGGGAGCTGGGGGAGCAAGGAGAGCAAACAAGAAGAGCTCCCTAAAAGCCTTTCCTATTTTACTGAAGATTTCATGAACAGTAAGAGTATAACCCTTCAACTTTAACAAAATGTCACCTTTTATTTCCCTGAAATCTTCCAGACCCAATCTAAAACTAGTTGTTGCAACACAGATTTGTTGTAGAAGGCTGGAAGCAGTCCTGTAGTACAATCATCATATTTTTAACCACTTCTTACCCAATATCTTATTCAATTCCTAGAAAAATTAATATCTATGACCAACACATTAGCTAGGACTCCTTTTTACTCACAAAAGCAATCACTGAGACAGGCTAGAGGAGGGGGAAAGAAAATAATTAAAAATTATTACACTTCTAATGAAACCTTTTCTAGTTACAGAAATGTATGTATATAACAGAAACAACATTTTCTTCTAATAAAACACAAAATGGTACAGGCTACTTGCACAGCAATGTCAGCAACGTTAGCTGCAGCACATAACCTGGCCAGAGTTGCAGCAGAGAGGAACTTGCTTTCAGTAACTGGGCTCAGAACAGGTGTAACAATAAGTTCTTGGTCTCACATAAACACCACATCTGTGAAAGGTGCCAAGATGTTTCCATGGTCATGAGGATCAACTGATACCAGGAATGGATTGTGAAATGATTAGTTATACAACAAACTTTTCACTCTCCTAAGTGAGAAAACTGTGATATTAGTATTTGTAAAAGAAGTATTGTAGGCTTGTAGTTTGAACAGCTGCAAAGTACCTCATATCTCTGAAGTTCTTTTTTCCTAGTCTTCTGTTTTAAATGCTTTGATTTCCACCACCACCACCCTTCCCCCCGCCCCCTCCCCCCCAAAATGAATACCTATTCATGTAAAACCCTTAAAATTCTGGACTGAAGGCCTCTTGTCATTTGCTTTTGGTACCAACCTGCCTTGTATCTGAGCTCAGATATCCCATCTCTTCAGTACTCAACTTGCCAATCTTTATTCAGATTATTTATTCAATGACTAGTTCTGAATTTTACACAAAATACAATGATTTAAGTGACGGAATGGAGGGGACACTTAAGTCAAATGCATTGTTTTGAGGAGAATGCCCCCAAGATTCTTGTTTTCTTGGGTAAATATTCTTACATGAGATTCTCTGCCTGGAACTGATCCACTTTCTACTGGGGTACTACATCAGTCCATTAGCCCCAGCTGGTTGTTAGCCTAAAGGCTGGGACATCGCCAGGGAGGTGTGACACCTGGCTTCCAATCCCTGATCCAGAAAGCACTCCCTTAATTACACAAAGTGAAGACAGCAGGTACACACTTTTAGTCTGGCTTGATTCTGAGCCCTACTCAAATGAAGCGAGAGGTCAGATCTACTCAGGCAAAAAGAATGGGATCATAGAATCATTAATATTGGGAAAGACCTTTAAGATCATGAAGTCCAACCATTAACACAGCACTGCCAAGTCTATCACTAAGCTACCACCTATCCAAGCCATGAGAAGCCACTTTCTCCAGGAGAATACTATGAGAAATGGTGTCAAAGGCTTTATTAAAGTCCAGGTAGACAACATACACAGCCTCTCCCTCATCCACTAAATGTGTCACCTTATCAAAGTAGATCAAGTTGGTCAAGCAGGATCTGCATTTCATAAACCCAACTGGCTGGGTCTGATCTTCTCACTATTCTGGGAGAAGTCTTTAGTAGCAAGACTAGTCTTTAAAACCAAGACCACTCAGTGTGACCTTGGTGCTGAGGAAGGTCATGGAGTAGATGATCTTGAGAGTCACCACAATTGTGAGACTCCTCCCAGCTGCTTGCAGAATGTTTCATCTACCTCTTCACCCTGGTTAGGTGGTCTAGAACAGACTTGCACCATGACATCTGCCTTGCTGGCTTTCCCCCCAGCTCTTACCCATAAAAACTCAACCCTATCATCACTGTCATTAAGCTCTAGTAGTTTGGTTTGTATTTTAATTAGCTGTTGCAACAACTGAACTGTGAGAGTAAGAAACAGTAAATTCTTGTTCAGAATCTCTGAGTCTGCACTCCAATCCCCTTCAAAAAATTGTTTGGCAAATTCCTACATAAATTTGCTGAAAGATTTAAAATCGCAAACACTGCATCTCTTATGCAAAAATTCATTAAAACTCAACAGGTCCCATAGAGACATGAATAATTTACATCAACCTTATGATCATTAAATAATAATTCTTAAAAATACTCTATTTTTTAAAAAGAAATTTGTATTAAATAAAGTTTTCAACAGCACCAAAATTTTTATAATTACTACATTCTTCATTTTTTTCAAGTTGGTATATTGCTTGTAAAACTTAGGTGTTGGTATGTTGCCTTTAAAACTTAGGCATCCCTAAGCACCTACAGGAAAAAGACTCAAAAACATCCACACAAGCTAATTCATTATGAAAAAACAAGAGGAAAATCCATGTGAGCAGAAAAGCAGACGATACAATATCACATACAGTTGAAAAGACTTTATTTAAGTTGTCTTAGAAAATTATATTTTCCAAAGCAACACTCGTTTTTCCCATTTCTTCCTTCACAGAGAAAAACTTGCTTTCTGGAATCAAACAAAGAAATAAAAAAAAACAAAAAACCCCACCCCCAACCCCCCCCCCAAATTTTATTTTGGAAAAATACCTTCATTCTATGGACATTGCCCAAAAGACAATATGTATATATTGTTTATAATTTAAGATCAGTATTGAAATTACTGAATTTCTAAGATTATATTTTTAAAATGTCAGCTTTAGAAAAAGACAAACAAAGTACTTTAGAAGAGTCGGTCACATCATTGGAAAGCAGAGCTGCAGCTGTTACCAAAAGCTTCTTTCTGTTTGCCTTTGAGGACATTTAGCCATAAGCCATATTTTAAAAGGTTGCCAAGTAGTTATTTTCCTTTCAGATCAGGTGAAAAAAAAATCTCTTTTTGAGCAAAGCCAGTTAGGTGAGCTTATGTATTTGCCCAATAGAGATTTTTTGTGAAAGACTTCTATCTTCAACTCCTTGTATTAACTGCAGAATTTTGTTTTCTTTTTGATTTTAGGGGTTGGATTTGGGTCTACTTTTTACACTTTCTCTCCTGAAAAGTGCTGGCATAAGTGTCTGGTAGACAGAGCTTGGCTGGCAGATGTTTTTTACATAACTCCATTGCCCAGTGTAAGAAACATATATTTTTACTATGAGATCATGGGCGTTCTGTGTACCTTTCATAACTATTAAAGTTACTTAGGCAATGCTGTAAAATATCTTTTTGCCTTTACTTATTCCATGGGAGAGCATATTATTTTTATCTGTCTTTGCAGTAGAAGGATCAGTATATTCAAAACTGGATTTACCTAAAGGTTGTCTGGCATTCAATACAAGTTCACAAATGTTAAATGCTAAAGGAACTGATTGTAGTGTTTCAGGATTGATGTTCCTTTAATGTTTCCTATTGCTTATTTTGTCATTTAAATCTCATATGCTGGGTTGAAAACAGGTAGTTATGCGCCACCTGATAAGCACTTCCAAATTCTTCTGTCTTCTCTTTGTCAGAGACTGAAATAGTTCATGCCTCAAACATTGATATAAAGTTTTGCTCATTATAACAAAAACTGTATAAAGAAGCTACAACCAAAGAAGCCTCCCTGAAGATACCTGACTGGGACTTTGGACTGTAAATTAAGATTACAGTCTTACAGACGCTAAGATTAGATAAAGGGAAAACCCATTCTTTAATCATCTCAGGCCTAGGAAAAAGACAAACAAGGCTGAAGAAGAGAAATGCATCCACAAGAAAGCCAAACACAGCAGAGATTCTTCCCTGATTGAGTTTTGGGTGGGGGAGACCACAGCCTGCAGAAGCCCAGCTTACAGACACTTCCCCCCATAGAAATGAGGTTTCGGGTGTAACCTCTGATCAGAGGCAGTGGACACCCATCCTCCCTTACAGAAACTGGCCCAGCTGTGGAACCCCCAATCCCACAGGCCACATCCACAGGACATTCATGTGAGAGGCAGCTGAGGGGGTGTCATAATCCATCACAGACCCCCCGAAGTGCCCCCCCAGAGTAATTCCTGAAGCCTTGCACCACAGGACTGCACATGATGCAACAAACCTGGAGTCTGTTGTAAGAGACAATGGCAAACTCTCTCCCCACCAGGGAGTTGCCTGGGTTTTCCTACCTAGCCTGAGTGTATATTAACCCATCGGATTCTGTGCCTGGTGGGGGGACCCTCACCACCAAGAAGACCACCTGGAGGGGATCAACAGAGCATCGTTGGGATCCACGGAGTGGTGATATTTTCCTTATTCTGTCCCTGTCACTCTCTTTCTGTCCCCCCACCTATTTTCTATTTTTTCTTTCTTCCTCTACCATATTCACTATCAAATAAAACCCATACTATTGTCCCTGGCATATGGTTTGCACCTCTCGTTTTCACCTTAATTCGGGCAGAGGCATTTCTAAGAACTTTAATAACCAGATCATGACACTGTTTCCAACTAAACCTGTATTTTTCCTCTTAGATATATACTTGTTCCTGGTGTCTTATAAGGTATGGATTAGCAGGCTGCTGGAGTATCTTTGAGCTTCATGTTGTTCCTCAATTCTTTTTAAAATTTCTTTTAGATATCTAATATCTCATGGTATCATAGAATAATTTTGAAGATACTCTTATCTAACTCTCAATTTCAAGTAGTTAAGTTACACTTTCCCTTATACTGTCAGAGAACTTTTGTTTTTCTCCCCACACCCTTTCCCCTTGTAGCCTGCCTATGACATTTTAAGAGCTCGGTGAACATTCTTCTGTTGTATATCTACAACTACCATGCCCAGCATCAAGCCTGTGACCTTAAAGTCCCTTGTCTTATCACTAAAACATTGTTGCCTCTACAGATATTTCTTTTTCCCCTAATTTTGTTCTTTGGATTGTTTCTCTAGGAACCAGATTTTCAGAGCCTAGATGGCAAATTCTGGGAAAGACTGGACAAAAATAAATGGCAACATATGAAAACTGAACTTCAAAGTAACTATAAAATAAGTTGGGTTTGCATTTTTCTACCTAGAATACCTTAGCCCACATACAAAACAGAGCAATTCTCAACCCATTCCACCCTACAAACATTCAAGAGAAAGTGACCTCTGTTTCAACAATGTGATACACACCTTTGGAAAAATATTTTCTGGAGTGTTTCCCTTAACACAACACAATCCACAGGATATATTCAGGAACTCACCATGTTGCAGTTTGTATTGTGGGAGGTGTTATGAGTTAGTAGTGCCAACAGTTGTCTGTGAATGATTGCTGTAGTAAGACCTTAGCAATGTTCAAAGAATATGTGCCAGTTATATAAAAATTGTCTTTTGTTCTATTTAGGCAGCCACATATAAAGTTACATAAGCTGAGTGCGGCAATAGTATTTGTAAATAACACATTAGAAAGGAGAGCAAAAGAGCAACTCAGATGACAAAAAAAATAGAAGATTAAATGGAATGTGGTCAGTCTAGAATTAGATAGGAGGCTAGAAAGTCTTCTGAAAACTACTGGATACCAGGACATATCTCCACAGCAAACTTTTATTCCTTTTTCAACATACTATGCATTCACAGCATCATAAAACTGGGATTTCATTAAATCAGTCAACCTCCATCATTTTTCTTCATTTTAGGTGCTTAGGAAAATCAATTTTCTCGTAAAGACTCTTCAAAGTGCACCTTGTTAAGGAAATGGGAAAAAGTCTTTACAAAATACTGTTGTCTTAGTGAATGTTGTCTCATTTAGCTGTGAATAAGAGCTGGGCAAAGCTTTCAATGCAAAACTCTAAATCGTATGAAACATCTGGTTTTTAATTCTGTTAAAATCCAAAACTTAGCCCAAGTTCTTCGAAAGTTTTTCTGAACTTCACAAACATTCTTGTATTATGAAACATAGTACTGAGGAAAGCTGTCCTGATTTGTGGTTTTGAATGGATACCATGCAAAATCTCTGCATTTTTCACAAGATTAGGTGAAACTTGGTAATTTTGACAGAAGATTTTATTTGAATTTCTGGCTTTTGACATCAGCATAGACAAAAAATGCAGTCTTTACATGGATTACATGGATTACAATCCAAACCTAGAGTGAGTAGAAAAACAAAAATATTTTGAAACCAAATAAAAGAGTATGAGCAAGATATTTGTTATCCACAGATTTTATGAGACAATAACATAAGCTAAAGTATAATAACTGTGAATGGTTTCATATTTGTGGCTGGTTTAGGGTACAGCTTTTGAAAATTAAGCAAAAACATCAAGTTCTGTGATCACAATATCAGATGTATAACGGTGAATGTGAATGTTGATTAACCCTGCCTAAATGAGTGCTAAGAACTCATTTCAAAATTTCTGATTCTCCCTTTTTCCTAGGAAAATCCCACCAGAAAGAAAGAAGAAAAATAAAAAAAACAGGGAAAAAAGTACTTGACTTAAAACTCTCAGAGCTAGTGGTTTTGCTCAGTTTTTTTCTGCAGCTTATGCATTTAAAAATCCCTACAGTAATGACAGATCTGTAAAAGTTAGGTTTCTAAAAGGCTAAAATACTCCCCAGTTTTTACTGTAGTCACATAAGTGTGTCCACACTTACTTACATCTAAGTTGAATTAACTTATATATGTGCATTATTGATTTATCTTGAAGTTCACATACAGTGTCTATTTCTTATTATATAGGCGATGTTGGTGTTTACTTGTGTTACTCAACATTCAAATACCAGCTCAGGAAACTGCTTTAAATATAAATCACATAATTTCACAGAGCCATTTCCAGACTCCAAGGATTCGAATTCTGGCTACAATAGAACACCAACTCTGTCACCAGAGTGCCACCAGTTGAGATCTTATCTATATATTGTTTTGCATGATGCATTCTTTTTATCATGCATTTGTCAGTCATGGCATAACATTTTTGTACCAATTGCAACTGCATTTATATAAGTAAATTTTTTGATTTCTGTGTCTTTTCATCTGTTTGAGAGGAAGTCTGCCACATTAAATGCAACAGGAATAATGACATTGTCTTGCAGAATAAGTATTCTGCCAGGAGGAAACAGAACTAAGACTTGTTTGACAGAAATATTTCCCTTGACTTTTACTACACTGTAACCCATACAAAAATACCTCAATCTGGATATCAGAAAATGTCTAATGGGTATATTGCTCAGATTTGGTACTAATTAAATCAGCCCTGTACTGAGGATGGTGGTATAGTGTAAGACAGAATTTGGCTGTGTGACTTTGCACACAAATAACAATACCTTGACTTGACCAGCTTAATCTTGACTTGATCTGCTGCTTGGCAACAGACAGGATCTCATAAGCAAAGTGGAGAATGGTGGCCATCCTGGGCACAGTGATCACAAAGCAATCAAGTTCAAAATCTCTGTTGACAGGAGAAAAACTGTGAGCAAAACCTCAACTCTGGACAAGAAGAGAGCAGACTTCAGGTTTCTCAGGGAGTTAGTAAATAAAGGCCCCTGGGAAAATGTCTCTGCAGGTGTTGATCGCTTTTCAAACATCATCCCTTACGGGCACAGGAACAGGAAATTCCCAAGTATTGGAAGTCAGTCAGGTGAGGCAGAAGGCCAGATTGGTTGAACAGGAATCTTCTCTTGGAAATAAGGGGGAAAAGGGAAGCTCCATGCCCAGTTCAAGCAACATCAGATGACATGGGAAGAATAAGAGAATGCTGCTTGCCTCTGAAGGGAGAAAATTTGTGCGGCCAAAGCTGGAGTTGAAGCTGGCCAGAAACATGGGGGACAATAAAATTTTTTTCAATTATATTGATGGCAATAGGCAGTGTAAAAATAACACAGGATGCGGATGGTCACCTCACATACAGGGACACAGACAAGGCACAGGNGGGAAAAGGGAAGCTCCATGCCCAGTTCAAGCAACATCAGATGACATGGGAAGAATAAGAGAATGCTGCTTGCCTCTGAAGGGAGAAAATTTGTGCGGCCAAAGCTGGAGTTGAAGCTGGCCAGAAACATGGGGGACAATAAAATTTTTTTCAATTATATTGATGGCAATAGGCAGTGTAAAAATAACACAGGATGCGGATGGTCACCTCACATACAGGGACACAGACAAGGCACAGGTATTTAACACATTCTTTGCCTCTGTCTTCAACAAGGGGGTCCCAGTGCCCTGAGCTGGAGGATCATGACTGTGAGAATGATCAACTCCCAGTCGACCTGGAAACTGCGCAGGATCTGCTGCTCCAGCTGGATCCCTAAAACTCTATGGGGCTTGGTGGGATTCATCCCAGAATTCTCAAAGAGCTGGCTGATGTCATCCCAAAGCCTCTCTTGATGATTTTTGAGCTGTCTTCGAAATCCAGAGAGGTCCCAGATACTGATGAATGCTGTCCCAATTTTCAAGAAGGGCAAGAAGGAGGACCCTGGTAACTACAGGCCTGTCAGTCTCACTTCAGTGCCTGGTAAAGTTATGGAGAAGATTATTCTGGGAGGTACTGAAAAACACCTGAAAGACAACACAGTCATTGGTCACAGCCAGCACAGCTTCCTGAGGGGAAAGTCCTGCTTATCAAACCTGACTTCCTTTGATGACAAGGTAACCCACCTAGCTGACCAAGGGAAGCCAGTTGATGTAACCTTTTTGGATTTCAGTAGAGCATTTGATACTGTCTCTCACAGGATCCTTCTGGACAAAATGTCCAGCATACAGCTGGATAAACACATCATGGGATGACTGAGTAACTGCCCCATGAGTTGGGCACAAAGGGTTATAGTGAATGGGGTGACATCAGACTGGTGACCTGTCACTAATGGAGTTTCACAGGGCTCCATCCTTGTCTCTGTGCTCTTCAATATCTTCATAAATNTGTGAGACGCTAAACTATTTAGAGAGTGTCCAAAGGAAGGCAACAAAGATGGTGAAGGGCCTTGAGGGGAAGCCGTGTGAGGAGCAGCTGAGGGCACTTGGCCTGTTCAGCCTGGAGAAGAGGAGACTGAGGGGCGACCTCATTGCAGTTACGACTTCCTTGTGAGGGGAAGAGGAGGGGCAGACACTGATCTCTTCTCTGTGGTGACCAGTGACAGGACCCAAGAGAATGACCTGAAGCTGTATCAGGTGAGGTTTAGGTTGGATATTAGAAAAAGATTCTTCTCCCAGAGGATGACTGGGCACTGGAACAGGCTCCCCAGGGAAGTGGTCACAGCACCAGCCTGACAGAGTTCAAGAAGCATTTGGACAATGCTCTCGGGCACATGATGTGGCTCTTGGGGATGGTCCTGTGCAGGGCCAGGAGTTGGACTTGATGGTTCCTGTGGATCCCTTCCAACCCAGCTTATTCTCTGATTCTAACAGAAAGAGTCCTATAACACTTTAACCTATAGATTTGCTTATGTGTTTGTTTTGATTAAACTGTGATGTTGTTTTCTTTTACTTTTTAATTGTAACAGTAACTTTGACATGTATTAGAACTGTTCAAATATTTTCTTTAATCTTGTGCTTCAGTCTTCCACTTTCTCTGTTTGGCTGATTGGGACAGAAGTTGCTCTAAGAAATGACAATTGTTTGTTCAATTCTTATCTCACTCTGAGTTTTATGTGTTCCTTGACAACAACAAAAACTCTGTGAGTTTGTCATTTCCTAAGTTTCTGTCATGTCTTTTTGAGTCAGAGGGGGGAAAAAAAGCACACAGTAATGTGTCAGGTTTATGGAATGATCTTGAAGGGGAAAGTTAATCAAGCATGACTTTTAGTTTGAGGTTTGTTTGTTTTGGGTTGGGTTGGGTTTTTTACACAAAGCTTCTTCTTTTGCAATGAACTGTGACAGAAATTTTGAAAATTAAGTAAGAAAAGAGTTCAAACAAACCACCTTGGACTTAGGCATTTTATTCTCTGTCCAAGTCTTTCAGTTCAATGTCATTGACAGTTTCAGACCAGTTGCCTAATTGCTAAACCTTTTAAATGCCTAAATTTCTGTAAATAAATGCATGGAAGTTACACAGATATTGGGAACAGAAAAGGGTTTTTGAACTAGTGGGCAACTATATTTGGTCCACATCCCAAGATACTACAAAGCAAAATTACCAGTCTCTGAAAACACTGAAGTTAACAAACAAGACCTGAAGTTCAGTGTGTCTGCTCCCTTCTAACATGACAGACACAACTTCAAAATTGCCCTTCAAGCAGGGAATCACATCTCACTTTTCATACCATAGCCCTGTGTGACATTTGGTATAATCATCCCTTTCCTTTGGCATTGCATTCCAAAGGAAGGTTCAGAGCTGAGGATTCAGACAGAAGACCTGTGTGGAGTCCCCATCCAACTCTGCTGTGTTGCTCCATGTGAGATGGCCAAAACTCACCCTTTTCCTTCGCATTTTGCCTCAATGTATCCTAGAAATTTATTGGAGGGGAGGTTTCTGAGGATCCCTCTGTCAGATAAAGTGCAAGGGGAGCTTAAGACCCAACTCCAGTTCTGCATTGCTCTGACTGGACACCAAAAGCTGGAAGCTTTTGAGTGGAAATGCTTTTGCTGGACCTTCTCCTCTATTCTAATTTTCTTCCATTTTATAATACCAGGTAATTTCCACAAAACCATTTTTGAACAGAAGAGAGTAATACAATAACAGGTTATTCCTCCACAATGTATTGTTGCAGAGAACTCTCTTCCCACAAAACATGGCTGAGTGAATCAGTCTAGATGCAGAAAACACTAATCTTAAACATTCAGTTTATTAGAAAAGTTGCAAAAGTTTGAACAAATTGCACTTGTAAGATTCATTTCAACTTCTGTGCATTTAGCTTCCACTGAATGAGCTAACCTTTGCTTGTATCATTCTCATTTGCATTGCTAAGGTTCAAAGGTAAATCAAGATGATTTAAGGAAAGACTGAGGAGCTTTAAGTATATGTATGTAGAAATTTTGTAGAAGTTACCTATCATCTCATGCAATGAAACTAGTTTAATCTTCCAAATTGCTATCAAAACCAGTGAGGTTTTGGAAGGATGGACAACTATTCAATTTTGCCATCAATCCACAATTTTGTGAAAGCAAATACTGAAGCACTGTAGTATTATTGAAAAAAATTTAGTATTCCAGTCCTTACAGCCTCTAGGAAATCTCCTGCAAAAACTTAATTTTACCCACAATGAGATTCAAGTAAACCATGTTTTGCATGGTTTTCAGCTGTCACTAATTATGCTTAAATTAATTCAGCTCTCAGTAAAATTATACAGTATACCGTAAAGGCCTCTTCTTGTTTAGTATTTTTCCTTTAGATAATCTAGGTGCTAATTAAAACCAGGGGAAAAAATCTTTTGTAAAGAAGCCTTAATTCTATCATCATAGCACAATGCAGCAATTAAGTATGAAGACTTATATGCATGTTGCCAACCTCTTGGGATCCATGAAAATCTGTTCCTTTGTCTCAGTGAATTTTGCCTAAGGAAACCAATCTATGTATGTCAGGTACAGGAACATCTACAATGGCTAGAAAGAGCAGCAACAGCACTGAAATCTGGAAGTTCATCCTGAACATTGAGGCTGTTTGGAAATACAAAGCAGAACAGAGAATGAATTAGAAAATTACAGAGCCCAGCCCAGAAAGTCAAAGGTACCAGCTGCGAACATATGCTTATGGCTGCCAAAAGCAGCTGGAAGGAAACTCACCTTAACAAAGTGAGAAAATGGCAGGAAATTGTTGCAGTCACCCAGCCCTCAAGTGGGTTGTGGTCCTCAAACATCCATCAGGCCCTTGCCATCCAATGGTGGGATCACCAGGAGTCAGAGGACAGCCCAAAACGCGGGTCCAAGGGTGCTTCTGAGGTTTAGGGTCGCCATCTCCACCTAGAAAGTTCTCCCCTGTTCGACACTCCATTGGTTCCCTGTCCTAGTTCCCCCCTCCTTGTTCGCCCCATTGGTTATTGTATGGTAAACTCCACCCCTGTTGTTGTTCCCTATTGGTTGTTCCCCTTTTCTCCACCCTTTATTCCAGTACTATAAGAACCCTGGACCCTCCCCTCAGTTCGTTCTTTGTCCCTGGACCCTCTTGGGAAATAAACTCTCTGGAACCCACACAAAGCACCCCTCTCACTTCTTTGCCTCTGTGGATGCGTGCCTTCCATCGGCAGGTTGGGATTTGCTCCCTTAGCTGAGGAGCCAGTGAGGAACAATTGTGGCAGCCCTACCGTAGTCTGCAGGAAGGACGCTGTGCCTCCTTGGGCAACCCAACAGTGTCAGGAAATCCCACACACTTCGATTTTAACACACTGCATTATTTTTATCTGATAATAAGGTCAATACCAATTAGGGATTTTAATGTAATGACCACTGTGGAGTGCTTACAACTTTGCGTGCCCACTCAGGACAATAAAACAGAAAGAAAACTTCTTGCACTAAGGAATCTGACAAACAGTGAACAGGAAAGTGGGTAAACTTCCTTGTGCCTGGTGCACACTTGAGGAGAAGAGAAATGCTGTACCACACCAGTTTGAACTGACCAAATGGTATCTTCCCAAGTTTACCCTACAACACTGAGTGTTAAGCAACAGTCTTGGAGAGCAAACTGTATCTAAAAATAGTGCCCCATCAAAAAGATTTCTTTGGAGCCAGCACTTCTCAAGTCTAATCAAAAAGGAATCTTGTCACGTAGCACTATTCATATTAACTATTCATAACCATTTTTAATTGTTAAATATTCACCAAAATTGTTAAATTTTCACCAAATTTCACCAGCAAAGAAACCTTTAGTTTAAAATTTAATTGTAAGAAATCTAAGTTAAACAACTACAAACCTCTTCCATTGACTTTTGAGGGAGGATCCAACCAAAGTGTTCATGCAGATTTCCTCAAAAAGCATCTGAGATACTAAGTCAGAAACTGCTGCCCTCCACATTTCTTAGGGGGAAAAAAAAAGGACACAAACAAAAAAAAACCCCATCATATTATCTGTGCTTGAGGAAATTAACTGTATATTTGGTCAAACCAGTATTATATAAAAACATACTTCTTTTTTTCACTTCTGAGAAACTGCTGTTACAAGAAAAGGACTTAGTTCAGTGAAAATAATCTGTATTCTCTTCCAGTTTGAAATGATGATTTGTTCCAAAATAGAAGCTACCTATAATTAAGAAAAAAAATGTCAAAGACAAATTAGAAGTCATTTATAAAAGTAAAGGTAAGCATTCGGTTACCTGGGGCCAAAAATTTCCTGGAGAATGAGAAAAGCTAAGATGCTTTAGATGATTTCCTGAGCTGAAAAAACCCTGTCCCTTCTAGCTCTATGCCTTTAATTTTCATATGCTAGCTTGCCTCTGTGTGTTTCCATCTTTTCAATATCTGGTTTTGCTGTTTTCTTTCATTTTGCCTCAATTTACCAATTTACCAATTTTTAGACTGAAGCAGTGGCTGCAGATGGGCCCCAGAAGCTTGAAGAAGCTTATCAAGATAGGGGGGTCCTCCACAACGTGATCAAGCATTCAGGACTCATTCCCTGCCTATTGACACAGCCAGGTCATGGCTGCTTGGGAATGCCATTACTCTTATCCATAAGTAATTCCTGCTGAGATGAGATGGGATTGTATCCCATGTTAGGTACTTAGGAGCTCTACTAACCTTCTCCTACCTGGAAATCATTAATTCCAGAGGTCCCTTAAGCTGGGATATCAGAGGGTATGATGGGTTTCTAAATCCTAGTTTTATGCAAAGTTCCTTTTAGTTAGGATATTTCTCCTTTAAAATCAGAACTGCAAAGCGATTAATTTCTTCAACTGTTTAATTGAGAAATTATGTGTCTGTAGCTTAAGTTTTCCCTAGCATTAGAGAAGTGTTGCAGATGTCACTTCATTATCACTAATTGAATTTCCAGTTAACCCTTTGCATATTATGTACTGATATGTGTTGTTAAGGTCAGCTCAATTGGTTGTGATCTCTTTTGTTCTCAGCAATTTTTTGGTACAATTCCTTCTCCCCTGTCTTTGGCACTGCATATTTTTTTTCTGCTCACAAGTTGGTAATTTTGATTCTTAGTGCTTTTCTTAGCCCTCCAAAAGTATTTCAATAAGAGCTGAAATAGCCAGATGGAACAGTCTTGTTTCATTCTGATCATTGAATGAAACTGACAGTCTAAAGTTTTCAAGGCAATTCTGATAAATAAAAGTCTTTAAGGAAACTGTAAAATATGGCAGAAAATCCTGACTGTGGCTACACAACAACTATGGGGCATCTGAACTGCCTGCATTTCCTATAACTCCTGACCCACAACTCTGTAGAACATCTGAGGCATGTGGTCTTCCTATGGAATTCCTTTCCTCCAGAACTGGACCAAGAACTAGTTAGCTTAGCACTAGACTAGTTTACTTGCTTGCATCATGTAGTCTTCTATGCTTCCAGCCATCATATTTAAATCAGTGGGAACATCTACAGAGAACAGAACAAACTAAGAAATTGTTTAGTTTAGAGTTTAGCATAGAAAACGTTATTATGCAATCCTAAGTATCTTGCATTTATTTTTCACGTCCTATTAGCATACATTATTGCTTGTGGAAACAGCTGTAAATGACTGATAAATGATAAAGTACAAGTAGATTCTTCTTCCATCTTGACCTCAAAAACAGTTGGCTCTATTTAGCAGAATTTTTAAAAACAGAATTCTTGTATAACCGTCTTATCTTACATTATCATCTGCTGGAATAAGACAAATGTAGACAAAACAACATGCTTCTGTAAGACAGTGAAACATAAGTAGATTAACAGAAGGTCAGTTATATAATCTTTTAAGTTTTGAGATATGCAAAAAAGGTGGCACTTTCCATGGCTGATAAACAATTAAACATTAAATAGTGAAAAAATACCATTAACTCTGGTTTTTATTTCACAATATTTATAAAAAATATTTCTTTAGAACATGGAAACTAGTTTACATTTTTAGCACTTGTCTTTAATGACTTGAATTGCAGTAAGTTTAAGTTACTAAGTTGCAGTATCTAGATACCCTTCTAGTCAGTGCAATATAATCAGTGTGAGCTTCAATCATACGAGTTTTCTAATTCCAGTTTTAATAGAAGAGTCAGGTTCCAAGTATAAGCATAAGTAATACCTCACATGGGATTAGAGTTATCTGTTGTGGTACTGAATACCTGGAACAACAGCCCCTAACAGCAGACATATCAAGATCTTTCCATTCTCTCTGCTTAAGTGTTCATTTAATAAATTCACATGCTGCTACAATAATAACAAATTATTTGAGTATTTTATTTGGTTGTTGTTACTCACTTTAAAGCACACTCATTGCATTTGCCCATGGGAAAGAGAAGCAAAGTAAGTGCGCTTTTACTCCCTCATCTTTTTAGTGAGGCTTTGAAAAGTTACTTGAATGTCATGGTCATGTAGAAGTGTCGTGTAGTTCCAGCCCAGAGTCCCCACTCACTCTCTACAAACTGGAGCCAGCCCATTAAGAGGGATGCTCAGCCTGGTGTAGTGTGACAGCACAGCCTGGCCACGAACTGGGGCTCAGGGACCCAGAAGCGAGCGGAGTTGCAAGAAGTGATTCTGGCTCCCCAGGGAACACATTACTCAAACTTTCTTCTGAAGAGGGAGCAAGAAGCTTAGAACTCCCAAGTTCTGCTTTTGTTAGTGACTTTCTATGCTGCTTGTTAAAATCTGTAGCTCATCTTTGGAGGAAATTATATCTCCCACTGACTATATAAGAAAAGTGAGCAAGTGGTATGGTTTGTTTCACATTATGCAGAGAAAGAAAGCCAATTTTTTGCTTTGCAAAACCTTAACTGGAGGCACCTATGTTGCCTCTCAGGATCTCCCCCTAAGCCCTGAAATTCATCCAGGTTGATAAATAGTTTATATTGTCATCAGGAAGCTATAGGATAGGTTGTAAAATCTCCAGTCTTCAAGAATATACAAAACCCTTCACCCTTATCTGCAGGAGTTACTTATGAAAGGAAAAGATGTGCTATTTTACCCTTCTCTTGTGGTAACAGGAAGTCCAAAGTAAACATCAGGAGACATGCAACAGGCCAAAGACTGATCTTCATCTTCCCCAGCAGACCTGGCATTCTCATCCCACCATTCCAGACTGGTTTAGGAAAGATCATTCCACCTTTGAAACAGAAGCTCTGGCTAAGGAAATATTCTTGATAAATTTTTCTATGTTGACTGTACTTTCTGTGCTTCCTATGCAAAAACGAATGTCCTTATACATATTTCAGTGAGTTTTTCTATTGAGTTAGCAGGTCTCAGTGAATTTTTTTTTTTATATATGATTAATGTAACTTCTTAACATGTGTCTGAGTTTGCTGACCTAATATAATCCTTGTAAACTCAAAACCCAGAGAAGCTGGCATGGGAAATTGTCTGTAGGAGCATATTTCTCTTATTTTGTACTAGCCAAAAGTCAGAGATACATCATTAGTTGCTCAAGTAAAANAAGAAAGGATGGCCTCGAATTGTAAACTATCTCTTATTTTGAATTTCATTTGAATATTGAGGCATTGTTTTGATCTCACAAATCAATCTGTCCAGCCCAAACTCTACCCTCTCCAAAAGAAAATCCTTGAAGGATTTCTGTTTTATTATACTGTAAGAGAGTTACAGAAAATGACATTGGGAAGAAAAGGTTGGAGAGAAAAGATGTTCCTCTGACACAAGCAGGATCCGCTATCCCATGTAAGTGCTCTCAAGCATATATCAAAACATCTCTTAAAAACCTTTGGTGACAAGAACCTCCCAGCTCTCCAAACCACAAAAGCCAGCGCTAATCAGACATAGCTGGAAAGTTTCTATAATGCTCAAGTTGAATTTTCCTACTGCAGCTTAATCTCCCCATCCTGTCCAACAGCAATCTGAAGAACAGATCCCACTCTCTCTACAAGAGATTTATAAAATTGAAGACTGCCATTATTTGTCTCTTCCATCATATTTCTGAGACTATCCAGTTGCTTTTAAGCCAGGGTCACAGGTCTTTATTTCTGGTTTTATTTCTGTACTTCTCAAGACTGATAGACTTTTTCATTGGGATGGGATGAAGGTCTCACAAGAGGAAGGCAGGAAAAAGTGATAGGTTGGTTTTTCTCTTATCAGTGAACTCAGGATACAATCCAGGAGTTCAAGCCAGCCTTGGCAGGAGTAAGCTCTTCACACTGATTTCTAGAGGTTCTCCTTTGGTCTCTCTAAATCCTCATGTTTTCTAAATGTGGTGAATAAAAATGGCATTCTGTCCTCTGACCTCTAAAAACTGAGAAGAATGGTAAGATAATTTTATCTTTTGTGTAAGTGAAACTTCTCTTTATATATCTCTTGGTTTTCTTCATATATCCCAGGATGATGGTTGTGTCTTTTTGTACGTGTGATATTTTTGACTTTTGTTCAGCTTGTCATCTTCTATAAGCACTGTTTTCTCTTTCACAAGTCTGCTGTAGTTCTTTCTACACTTTTTTCACCCTAAACATGGATGCTTTCATTCATCCTTTTAGCCTATAATCCAAATATTTTTCAGATCATTTCTCCAACTGGTGAAAATAATTGTGAATTCTAACTATGTCCTGCATCAGTCTTGCAGCTCGTTCCAATTTCACTTCATCACTAGGTCATATTCCTTGTAAACATAATGAATATCCTCTTCAGTCAAGGGTATCCTGGCCTGCATTAGGAAGGACATTGCCTTCTGGTTATCCCTCCTCTCTACTTATCCCTAGTGAGACCAAATGTGGACTGCTGCATCCAGTTTTGTGCACCCCAGTACAAGAAAAATATGGACTCCCTGGAGCAAGTTCAGCACAGGGACAAAAAGATGATGGACTGAAGCATCTTAGATATGAAAAGAGAATAATAACTGTTCAGCCTGGACAAGGAAAATCTCCCTTGCTGAGGTCGCTTTGTCCTGAATGCCTGCATGGCATCACTGCCAATACTGGCCACCAATCTGTTTGCTTTCCTAGACCATGATATCTGATCCTCTTGTGCTGCCAAAGATACCCATTGATGCTGCTCTTCCTTGAGGGACACCACAGCCAAATGGGATTTGTTTTCCCTGGGTTCTGGGGCCATACTGTTGATCTCACCTCTCTTTCCAGACTCAGACATGCAGTCAGAGCTGGCCAGCCCCATCATGCCAGACAGGTTGACTTGTCCTTCAGCTCCCCGGCTTCTGAGAACAGCAGCTGATCAGGTCCAAAGGAGACTAACTGCATGCCTACTGTTACTTGCTCATGGTCCCACACCTGTGTGATCTCTGTCCACTATAAAGAAGCTAGGCCTGATTCAGTAGCCTTGTAAAGTGGTGGAACCCAAACTTGTTTTTTATTTTTATTTAATTAGATATTTTCATTTAAACTTAATTAACAGTTTCACTAGCTCTCAATAAAGTGTCTGATAGGTTATATACCTATACACTTGTGGATATATATTTGATATTTTTATCTTTATATTTGAATATATATTCATATATAAATGAATTAAAACCAATATTTATTCACATTTGTACTCTCCTTTCCATAAATAGAGGGGAAAAAAAGGGTATATGTTTTTATATAACAGCACTTCCATGCCCAAAGGTAACAAGCAACCAGTCAGAGGGTGCTTTGTGATCATATGGCAATGGCAGTTTCAAACGCTAGCAAACCTGTCACATGAAAGCGTGCAAGGCTATGACATTTTCCATGATAATGTCTTTGGTGTATGTGGTAGTCAGGGACCTGACTGCTGTATTTCAGGGTAAACTGGATGGGGCCACTAGTCCTGCCAGCCAGCCGGAGAGCTGCCTGCCAACACATGGGAATGCCATTTTACCAAAGGGGGCAGAAGGAGGTGGAGTAAAAAGAATGCATGACCAGAGGAAGGGTGAGACTTCCAGGGCGAGTAGGTCATGGGACAGCCAGGAGAGGTGGCACTTCCCTCAAAGGCAAAGGGCACCCACCACTGCTAATGTTGGATCAAACACATCCTTACCCTCCTGCTGAGGATGGTGAAAGGATTTACGAGGGGAACAACAGCCACTCTGCTGTCTGAACGAGAAGGACAATGCAAAATTCAGCTGCTGTTCGAGAGGGCTGCACTTGTTATGTCAGATCCACAAAAATTCACTACATACCAAATGAGCAGCGAACTGTTATGGAAAAAAGCAAGTCACAGCAGCTCAAGCCTGGGGAAGAAAAAGAAATTAAAATCATTAAAATGAAGCCAGTAGATAAAAGAGTAAAATGTGTGGGTTTGTCTTCTCTAATCAGTACATCAATAAAATTTATGTATTGAGGAATCTCTTCAAAACAAGGCATTTTATAACTTTCCATTCCATACGATTTGACACAATAAAGTTATATTAGCTGAGTATAGAATGCTGCCATTCTCTAGGAACCTTATTAATTGTAATGTATATGCTGCATCCTGCTGTCTACTGGCTGTACATAATGACCTTTCCATTGAAGCAAATCAATCCCAAATGAAAGAAGCAAAAAAGTTTGCAATAGATAAAATTGATACATGGCAAAGACTCTGCACATTTCATGCCTAGATTCGTTTATTACATAGTTGCTCAGTTCTCTAAATCTCTTATAATAGGAACACATTTAAGTAAACAAATTCTGTGTTTGTGCTCATGTTTGCATTTTATCTCACATTTTTATATCATAGGATCATTTTTTTGGGGATGTCCCAAAAGATTATTGATCCCAGAGCTGAGTACTTTAGATAATACAGGTAGTCAACATACAAGTACTAAAAACACCTACCTTTACACACTAAACTTCTAGTGAATAAATGCCAGTTAATCAACTGGCTTTAATATTTCCACATCAGCTATAAATATAAATAAAAGAACAGTACCAACAAGATATTTTATTCTAGGGGGTTTTTAACTGTGGTTTTAAGCCCTTACTTGGCATGATATCAAATTAAGAACTTGGTAGAACTAAGTTGGATGTACATTGCAAAATTGGATTTTATCTTAGATGGAAAAAGTCGGTTGGAATTGATACACCGAGATATAAATGTTGAATAGAGAGAATAAAGCTAAAGACATGTCAGAGCTCCACGATGAGACTACTCCATAAATAGATAAGTCTGAAATGAATTGCTGACAATCAATTGGTGTCAAAACCAAAGTTGACAAGAATTAGGTACTAAGAATGTAAATCACCAGTGACTATGCCAAAACTTCTTTGGGCTGCTATATTCTTTCAAAACAAGAAAAATCAATGTAACCAGATACATAACACTGCATGACAAGACGTCTTTCTTCATGTGTGTATAGTTTTACTCTCTTTCTCTTTCCAGAAAACCTTACCAGCTAGAGCAACTCAATTTGTGAGCCTCCTTGAGAAGAAAGAAAGGATTAAACATTTCTTCTTTTGCAGTATCTTGTCCTTATCAGGACTGACCTGTTTACTGATCTTGGTTACTCACTGACTGTGATTAGTTTGTCCTGCAGGTTTTCATTACAAATTTTATTCAGTGCTGTCATAGCAGTGTCTCATATATCTCATATACATGTCTCTTATTCCTTCTCTTCTCAGATCACTAATGTGATATAAAATTTGACTACTCTAGAATGATAAGGAAACAACTCATACTAATTTTCCTGCAGCTTCAAATATAGTTTGTGATATTTTCTTTTGTCTGATATGAAAGGTTTTTATTAATATTTTCTGAGGGATTTTCTAAATCGTTTTTGTATTTAATCAGCATTTCATTTTTCACAAGACTATTAAACATGATCAGTTCCCAGTAGAGCTAATTTGAGATTATAGTTTTAATGCTATTTTTGTTTTTGCAACTGTGTAATGGTTTTTCTGAACGAAATAATCTGGGGAAAAAAACTGCTCATCCGAAATTGAGGCAAAGGGCATTCAGTTTTGGAATATTTTAATTGTAGTTCCTAAGAGCTAGGAACAAAACATCAGGAATACTTGCAACAAAACCAAAATAGGCCATCTGTCTGTCTCATCAGACAAAGAAATATAATTATTGTATTTTTCCCAGTACCTATAAGGGTGGAGGAAAGAGGGTAGTTTGGACATGAATGTTTTTATATCTGTGCTCTTATTGATTCTCTTGCCTTACTGCTTAACAAGTGTTAAGACTGAAAGAATTGGTAGGTAAATATGTAATATGAAGTCTCTTTTCCCTTATTTTCTTCAGATTCATGTCTTTCCCTTATTTTCTTTGGATCTAGGCTTGGATGATGACTATGATATTTTTTGATTTTCAGATGTTGAATGCAGAACACACTTCCTGCACTGCTTATTGCAAGTTTTCACACTTTCCAAATATATAGGTTTTTTCTGTATAGATTTGCAAGTTGATGTCAGGGAAGCTTGTAAAATTGAGAGAAATAATACATTCAAATGAGATTTACTTTCTAAACCAGTTAAACCAGATAAATCAATTAAAGCAAATAAAACTCTATCTGCATTTGAATACCAGTTTGGGATGTCAAATGGAATTGGTACTACATGAGTGATTTAAGAATTCATGAGGTTTTAGAAGGATAACCCAGAATGTGCAATCATACACCCAATCAGGCAAGAGCTCTCAGGCTTGAGGAGTTACCTTGGGCAGCAATCCCATCCAAGGGGCGAGGCCGCAACTGCAGAATCCCTGCAGATCCTCTGATCCGAGCAGGACCAACTCAACAGACGCCCTCTGGCGAGTCTCCATTCACACCCTCATTAAGTCTGACCTGTGGTCAGATATGGTCACTGCAGCCAGGGCCGGTCGGTGTCACAAGGCTGAAGCCAAATATCACATGGCTGAGGTCAGACACAAGTCATCGACTGGAGGGCCTTGATCCCTGCTGGAGCAGGTGCACCTGCCATGGATGAAATTGTCCACTCAGGACACATTAGATTAGGGAATGTTGACCTGTAAATCAGGGAAGAAAGGTTTCTCAGAAACTGACGTCACTTAGTTTTTACAGCTGTTCATAAGCCTATCTAATCAAGTAAGTGCCACCAAGATAGCCTTGCCTAATAGAAGAGGTAAGGCCAAAACGATAAAGACTGTTTGCTGAAGATAAGTGCCTACTTTCAAATTCCTGTAATTTGCAACAATTTATTTTCTACTTCCTATGCTCCAAATACAAAGGCCTCAACCCCTACAGAGACCTACTTGTCACCGCATCTCTTCTTTCTCTTCGTTTTCCATAATGCTATCGGACCGGGTCCTTTCATGTTACCAAAGCTTTCTCCTAATCTTGCCTTTATGTTCTCAGCCAAACGATTTTCTAGAAAGTCCTTGAAATAATGTCTGTTCTCATGCCACATCTCATACCGACAATCTCCTCCCACATTCCCACCTAGCTTCCACTCAGCATCAGTAACCTTGACAGCTATTCTCATCCAATGTGTGACATCAGGTCTTGCTTTGCCTATTTCCTGACAGCAAGTAAATCCCAGAATTAGGGTCCCAAATCTTCTCAGCACTTCCAAGCAATGGACTTGGAGAGTATATCAGGTTCCTGTGTCAGAGAGCACATTTCAATGCACAGTAAATGTCTGTGCCACCTTTGCATTCCTGGACACCAGCTTCATCTCTTCCAAACTTTCCTTCATCCGGGGCTGAGTAAAGCATGACTGGTTGTGCTCATATTGGGGTTTTAAGAGTTCTCTTTTTATTTTATTTTTCTTTTGAAAGAATTTTTTCCCCACACATGTACATTGCTGAGAGGGAGTCATTGCTAAAGTACTTGAGGGAGACAAAGGACTTCGCTGGGGAGGAGCCCCGGCCAACTGGCCCCCTTTTACCTAGGAAGAGGGGGTTGGGCGGGGCCCCAGCTTCACTTGTGATCTGGCGTTCAGAGGGGAAGGAGGCTACATCGCTGTGGAGAGAATTCACCATCACCGCAGGCTTCTACCTTCTGCTGCTTTTTTTCCTCCAACTGTGAGTGGAGCTTGCTCGCTGGAGCGGCTCTTGCACAGGGGACCCTATTTTTACACCCTCCCTCACTGAAAGGAGACACCTTTCCACCATCTGCTGGGGTGCCTCAGGGAGAGCCCTCCCCACCCGGGATCCTAAGCCCGTTTTCCCTGCCCTGCTGGGGAGNTTATTCCTATTCCTCATACATTTGCCTGAAAGCCCCTTAATTTCAAAGTGTTAATAATCTGAAGGGAAGGGGGTTGCATTTTCCATTCCAAGGGAGGTTCCTGCCTTCCTTACAGACACCTGTCTTTTAAAACCAAGACAGCTCAACAACACAGCCCTGTGTGATCCCATTTTTTTCCCAGAGAAGAATGGATTTCTTTGTAGGAGAAATATAACTTTAATCTTCTGACTCCATAAAAGCAATATTGCTGTCAGTGATAACCTTTCCTTCACTTTTATAGTTATTAATATTCCAGTCTTTAAAAGTAAATGCCATAAATCTTCCCCAAAACATTTTTAATATGGCAAGACTTTGTTATTCATTCTTAAGCTCTAACACTAGATTAATCAATCCATCTTTCCTTTTTTATGCCCTTCCTCCTTTTTCTTGACTTGTATTATTATGTTTTAAGAGTTTTGCCCACAGATGGATGGATAGATCGGTGTCAATGTATCATCACATACATACAAATATATTTACAAATACATGTTCAAACATATGCATTAAATAAAACAAGGAATATCTTCCAGTCCCAGGACTGTTGTGATACAACTGGTATCATAGCAGTAATGACAATCTCTCATCCTTTCTCTACAACCTTAATTAAAAAACACTGTCACATTTTAGAGATGTCCACAGCCGAAATCCCACCTTGCATCACTCTACCAGCAACAATGGTCCTTTGTCCTTGAAGGATTTGCTCTGTACTTACTACTCTAGTACCTTGTCTTCTAAATATCATTTTGACAGCATAAGCATTTTAAATATTTAACAAAAAAAGAACAATTTTTGCAGCAGTGTTACAAATGTATTCAGTCTTGTATTGACTCTGTTGTTGCACCATTCCTCAGATCAAATAGTGTTTCCTGACTTTTTAGTTTCTAATTGTGCTAAAACATTCACAGTATATCAGAGACATAATGAGCCTTTGAATTCTTATCTTGGACCTAAATAGTGCGTAACAAGGAAGATACTATAAAATTGTAGAGAGTTTGGGAATTGACTGTAATCACAATTTGTGATGTCACCTCTGTGTGAAGTGTGTGAATGCGGTTTGATGCTTTCAGGAAATAGCACAGTCCTGAAAAACCCCACCACAATAAAACTCTCCAAAACTAAACAGTGAAGTTCTGGGATTTCAGGTAGTGTTAATATCTTGCATTTAATCCAGAAGCAAATGGAAAATTAGAGAATCACAGAAACACAGAACCAATTAGGTTGGAAAAGACCTCTGAGATCATTGCATTCCAACCCTTGACCAAACACCACCATGTCAACTAGACATGGCACTGAGTGACATGTTCAATAGTTTCTTGAACACCTCCAGGGATGGTGGCTGCATCACCTTCCTGGGCAGCCCATTCCAATGTTTTAACAACCCTATCTGTGAAGCAATTCTCGTGATGCCAAGCCTGAACCTCCTCAGATGCAGCTTGAGACTGTGTCCTTTTATCCTGTTACTGGTTATCTGGGAGAAGAGACTGACCTCCAGCTGGCTACAATCTCCTTTCAGGTAAATTGTAGAGAGCAGTAAGGTCACCCTTGAGCCTCCTTTTCTCCACACTAAACACCCCCAGCTCCCTCAGCTGCTCATTATAAGACTTGTGCTCCAGACCCTTCACCAGCTCCATTGTTCTTTTCTGGACTCACTCCAGCACATCAATGTCCTTCTTGCAGTGAGGCACCCAGACTCAAGGTGTGGCCTCACCACTGCTGAGTACAGGGGAAGAATCACTCCCCTAGTCCTGTTAGCCACACTATTCTTGATACAAGCCTGGATGGCATTGGTTTTCTTGGTCACCTGGGCACACGCTGGCTCATGTTCAGCTGCCAACCAGCATCCCCCTGTCCTTTCCCACGGGGCAGCTTTCCAGGAACTCTTCCCCCCTACTTCTTGCCACAATAATGCTGCATGGGGCTACTGTGATCAAAATGTAGAATCCAGCACTTGGCCTTGTTGAACCTCATATCACTGGTCTCAGACCATCTCTCCAGCCTGTCCAGACCCCTCAGCAGAGCCTTCCTACCCTGCAGCAAATTGACTCTCTCATGCAAATTGATGTCATCCATGAATTTACTGAGGGTATACTCAATCTCCTCATCCAGGATGAGAATAATAAATAAAAGTAAATAGAGATAATTCAGAGCTGCTTGCATTGGTTAAAAACCAACATGCCAACATGTTGAAAAAGCTGGAGTTTCTGACTGTATTACATATCCTCGTGTATTCAAGATGATATATATAATATGCTAAGTTTTAGATGATCCAATACTGCACAGTGTTTTCTACAGGACATATGTTGCTTGTCATTGGCGGCAAGATAGTGGAAAACATTCCCTCCTGCTCCTGTCTAGTTATCAAGCAGTATTGAAACTTAGTTCTTATGGCTTCCCAATATTTTGACAGAGCCAAGAACACAAAATATTTTTTCTTTTAACAACGTACAGCAGTACAGAAGGAATTTCTAGAATGACTTTCACGGTGACTGTGGTGTTTCATCTCAGTTTCTCTGTTCTCAGTAGCATTCACGTACTTTATGGTGTGTGTGTAAGAGCAGTTAAGTTAAAAGGCAAACATTTTTCTTCAATGACAAATTAATTTCCCACTTTCAGTAAAGTAACTAGATGAATGACTTTGAACAAGCACCTCTGTCTGTTTCTTGACTCATATCTCTGACTTTACAACACTCACTGCCTCCCATCCCATTCATTTTTGGGGGCAAGCAGCAACCAGCCCATCAAGGAGAGAAGAGAACAAAGGAAATTAAAGCATATTTCCATGAGGAAGTGACTTTCCAGTAGAGATTGTAGTGTCCCAGAGCTTTTGGAAAGCCATTGGTGGGATGTCAAAACAAAACAAAAACCATGTTGAAAGATTAGATTTAATTCTTGGATGAGCTACTGGAATGAGACTGTAATTTAAGAACTTTTCTTCTAAAACCATCTATCCCCTTATAGGAGAGACTAACTTTTATAAGCAGAAAGGAAAAAAGGGTGATCTAGCTCAGATTTAAGATTCTTGAACTTGATTAGTCCGGCTGTTTTAAAAAAAAACCCTTGAATAAAAACTTTATGTGAAACCCTGATTGATACACTTGGTTTCAGGGAAATAAGTTATTAATTTGGCATTTTCTTATTTGTAAGTTAGTGTGATGAGCTGTGATTCAAAACAAGCAAGATTCATCAGTCCTTAAATGAAAACATTTCCTCACCTATAAACAATCCTCATCATTGACAGTGCTTTTAGAATCCCATTCAAAGAAGAATTTTCAAGAATTTCTTTCCAAGAAACTCTGCCTAGAGAAATTTGCAAAAGTGTGTTTGAAAAGATCGTTAAGTGCTCTCTCCTTTTCCTCATATTTTGTTTCTTTAATATTTAAATACTGTGATTTGCTCTTCTAGAGTATGAATACTTACTTTTTCATGTAAGATTAATTTACGCTTAACCCTTTGAATTAAGCAACTGAACAACTGGATAGCTTATTTACAACCCTGAGGGTAGCCTGCTATTTTCCACAACTCCTGCTTGTCTACAAGTGGGACAAAGATAGAAATTATGTATCTCAGACAGCGACAGGGACAGTGGGAATTTCTTCTTTGCAAGAGCTGGCTGAACTAAAACTTCGGTGAAATCATGTGATTTAAACACTGACATCCAGCTTTCTGCCCTTGCAAAGTATTAGGCACCAATGGGTCTGTATTCCTGGTTTTAAAACATTGATAAATTACCATAGAAAAGTTAGGTTGCAGCACACATCTTTACACTTATCTGTAAGGCAGAGTTTTAAATTTTTTCTATGGCCAAGAAAGAAAAAAAAGAGACAAGAAGTTCAAGGAATTAAAATTTAATTTTTTGTCTCTCCTGTGACTTGTTTGTAACTCATATTAGGCAAAGCTAGTTGTGCATTGATATTTGCAAAGTCTCAAGCTCATGCTCCATGACATTGCTCTTAGACATTGTAATCCACTGGAGATGCAAGAGCCGTCACTATAAACCCACTGTATCAGACAGAAGATTCTGTATGTGTACTGTGCTTATATGTACAAAAAAAATGGGAATGAAAAGATGAATTTAGTGAGTAGGAGGATCTCCAAGTACAATACTGACCCTGCTTCCCAAGTAAACAGACTCAAGAGCTGTTTCAAATTAAAACCATAAATTCTGAATCAGGCAACCTAACTGGCAATGATATTAAAGTACAAACCACTGTAATTTCAAAATTATTCAAAATTCAGAATCTTTAAATAAGAATCCTTGCACACATTTAATTCTGAATTAATGTTGTTTCTGAGAGCGGAAGAAAGAATCACCACACAAAGAAGCTTTGGTGTCAGTTCCCTTACAGACAGTGCTGTCATGCCATGGAAACTGTGTTTTTAAATATAGAAACAGTGCATCTGTATGACTTACTTTAAAGTAGAGCTGTGTTTTCAGTCAGTGGCATCTGCCAGATTGTGGGTGATGCTAGATCATGGCAACATGGTTAAGTTTGTGAGTCTGTGTATAATTACATTACAGGGAAAAAGAATGTGCTTCACTGCCAGAAAAGGAGGACAGAATGAAAGAGTGAAAAGAGCTACTCAGTGAAGAGAAATTCTGCAACACAAAGCTGGAACAGCTTCCATATTCAGAATTTGGATGGTGAGAAGTAGTGAGGAAAATGTTTACTGTACCTTTTCATCTTGAGTTCATTCCTCTGGTGTTATGTGATTTAACCAGTCATCTTAAAAGTTGCACATCTTCTAGTATACCATAAGAATGTCTTTAATCTTTGTTATTATCAGCCCAGATATTAACTTTCAACTTCACAAATTTTCAATGTGTTTAACTTTTCCTATGTTGGAACTAATGATCTTTCCCATCTAGGCTTAAACCACAACAATGGTATAGATATTATCAGTTTATAGTGTTATTTCATTACAAAAAGAGAATTGACAATTTAGCCTAAAAGGAAAAGATAGTAGTTTAGCCTCTCTTGTTTCCTGGGTGAGTTTTTTCTGCATGCTCCCTTTCCCCTTTCCCCCATCCTTGCTACATTCTCTCATCAATCCACACAACCCAGTTCACCTCACACAAAGAAGCAGGAGCCCTCCTTACAACATTGAATACTTCATATAAAGCTTCTGCTTTGAAAAATGCTGGTTACTGTACTGCACAGGGCTATGTCTCACATCATACTGCTCATTCAATGGCTGCAGGAGGTTTCTTTCAGAAACACGGAAAACTTTTCAATTTCTCTGATAAAATGGGGGCCAAAATAAGCTCTTCACTTCTGAATAAATGAGAGGTGGATTTAAAAAAGCTGTCATGCCAGTCATAGCACCCAGGACTTGCCTGATAGGTAAGAGCAGCAACAACAGAACAGCTATTTCCACACCCGATGTTCATTCCCAATATAGAAATACTAACAAGTTTTGGTAAGTTTGTATAATTTTCCAGAAGTGTAGGCATCATAGAGGGTAGAATTGTTTAACCCTGGTTAAAGGTCCCTGTGAAGCTAAAGTTTCACATAACCTCACTAATTTTAATGTTTTCAAGTTAGAGCATTCGCCTGAGACATTTCTCACTGATGGAATGAAAACAGTACTGGTAACTTTAGCTGTCTGACTCACCCACCAGAGATGAGGGGGAGAATGTTGCCTTCTAGCTCATTCACTTTCTGTGGTCTAGTGTTCAGCCACGATGTCTTGGCTTGTGCCCACTCTATCTGGGACTTCCAGATGGTTTCTTACCCAAGTACAGGACAAGCCCAGGAATGTTTATCCCCCGAGATCATTTGCATAAGACGCAATGCAATTGGAATTGCCTTTACTCTAGCTCCATCTTCAGTGGAGTTCAGACCATCTGTCTGTCCCTTGATGTACAATAAGTTTAGTTCAAATACTAGAATAGTTTGCTGATTGTGCATTGCATTTACTGGGGAAGAGTGGAGCAGGTAAAACACATTCAATGTTTTGAAACAATACTTAGAAATAAGCTGAGATTTTTTTCGAAGATATTCAGAGATAAAATCTTGTGCTTTTTCTCTCTTTCTCAAAAGATACTTCATTTTGCTCTTCAACACCAGAAAGATCCTAGCTTAATTCATCAAAATATACTGTAGTTAGGTAGTTGATGAGAGGTGATTTCTCATTTAGAAGCACATCAGCCATCAACCTCCCATACAGATATAACAATATGAAAACTGGAGGTATAAAATCAGAAAAAGAAAGCAATGTAATGGCTCATCAATCCTATGGCTGGTTGCAGCATAGTTAGAGCAGGGTGACAGACTTCAGTATATCCAAAAAATGTAAAAATAGTATTTCCTAAGAATAAAAATTACAAATTAATCAACCTAGAAATAGTCAAAACCTTTTTGTTAGTTTCAGAGCATAATATCACAACATGAGGAAAAGAGTGTGACAGAGTTTTTCATCTGGAAATTAAAATACTGGGAAAAAGGCTCACATACTCCTGCACAAAAACTCTTTGCCACAGGCAGCATTCACTCCTGCCTAGAAAAAGGCAATATTGCTGTCATCATGAACAAATGTTATGATCTGTCCAGTGATAAGCCTGGACAACATTGTGTTAAAGAAAGGATCAGCTGTCCACATATGAGAAATAGTGGGATAAGAAGCTTTGATTTTATTAGTTCTGTGAAAAGGCACAACCAAAAGATAATCAACCTTTATAATTCTCTGCTTTCCTCCATTCCCATCCCCAGAAAAGTTGAGAAAAGGTCCTAAAACTAAAAGATGTGTGTGAAATAAGTTACTGTGGTAGTCTGGGACTGGCAAAAGACTGAAGCAAGGCAGAAAATGCTTTCTTGTAGCTTAAGAGGGGTCAATTGATTAATGCTTTAGGCTGCTGGCAGCCAAAGCGTATAGGAATGGATTTGTTTAGTCCTGTCACTTGTTTATATCCACTGAAGCTCATTAAGAAACAATATCATTTATAATCATTTTCCATTTGTTGAAACAAATGGAAAATGTGCCATGAAAATCTCCCAGAGTATCTGTTTCTTATTTAAAAGAGAAAAAAGAAAAAGTAACAGTCTCAAGTGTGAGCACTTGTGTGTCAACATATCTTGTCAGCAAGGAAAAACAGATTTGTCCCAAAACAATAAGGTGCTTCTGAAGGATGTGGAAACCAGTCTTGTGTTGAGAGGAAGAGAAATGTAATACATAAGTGTGATGTAGCCATTATAGATTCAAAACTATATATAGCATCACATGTAGTGTATATAATTTCTGAGAGATTCCAGAAGGATTTTATATATAAAGAACAACGCACTTTGCTAATGTGCTAAGATTTGTATAAAAGAAAAGCTTTTTTTTTTTTTTTTTTTTATTGTTAAGTGGAAAAATAGCTTACTGGAATAAGCAGCCCTAGACCCTGGGAAAACTTCTGAATGTGCCCAAGTGGTCAGAAGAAATATATGTTCTAGATGGAAAAGATGATATTTTTAAATTATTCCCTTTTCCTGGATTTGGTTACATTAAAAACCTTGCCTTTTCACTGATGAAAACAAATTCTAACCAACTTCTAACCAGATCCTCAAACTCAATGTAACTTAGACTGGCCAGGCATATTCTACTGAGTAATTGTAAATTAAAAGATGATTCAGATCTTACTTACAGAACCACAAATTAAGCCTCTCCATTGATTGTAACATAGCTTAGGAGATAAAAACATTTGTGCCAAAGGCCATGGCACCACACATTGGGTCTGGCACCACACAGACCAGTATTGTCACTGCTGTTCACAACCAGCACTCCTCAGGAGTAAATAGTTTCATATTTTCATGAATAACCTGCATGATGAAGCCAAATCTTCCCTGTCACAGAATCCAGATGGCTTCTGCCCCTTTATGTCTGGCAGGGCAGCATAAGATGAAAAGACCTTGTTTTAGTGTAAATACTGCTCAGCAGCTACTAAAACATCAGTGTGTTAACAACATTATTCTCATCCTAAATCCAAAACAGAGAAAATTAATTTTATCCCAGCCAAAGACAGGATAAAGTGTAGGATGTACAAAGATAGTGTAGCAAAAGTCTGCTACAATTTCTCACAGGTTTTAAATTCAAGCAAACTGAAGATTTGGTGAATACAGAAATCTTGTCAGACCAGGATGTTTTTAAAGGTCTAAAAGTCTAAAGAACAAACACAACTATTTGAGACACACACACACACACACACTGAAACAGTTTTCTGCTACAGTTGTTTTCTTCTTGTTCCTACTTTCACTTTAACCCCAAGTGATTTAGGCAGTTCTAAGTCTCCTTAAAGGTTTCCTTGGATCAACAAGAATGGTTTCTTTCTGTTTCCTTGTCATGCACCTGACTGTAGAATCAGCAACCAATCATTTGAGACATTTTAAAACAAAGGTTTTGTTTATCTAAGCACTAAGAAGGCCCAAACACATAGAAATCAGTAGAGCAAGGAATATATTACTACTGGAAAGATTCTGGGTGAAAGATGGTTTTCCATCTCTGTACAAGATATCAAATAAGCAGTTGGAATAAGGCAGACTAAAGTACCACACTGCATCAAGATATGAGAGAGAGGCCTTAAATCTGTAGGCAAACATTGGGAAGCAACAGTAAATTGTCTCACTCACAACCATGGGAATTTCAGAGGATGTAAACCATTGCTATAATGTTGGAAGCAATGCTCTGGCAGTGTCTATTATTTAACTCTTCATTGCCCTGTCACACATGACCAAAGTAACTAGGTGTTGTTTTCAAAAATGAAACAGCAATTTTGAGGGGTTATTTATAAAACTAATCCTGATGAAGACCAGTGTTCTAGAAAACTGCATCTTACATGATGTCACTTCATATGGTTGGTGATTGCCCACTTCTCCAAATTGTTGAGGTCTCTCAGTGGGACCTCTCTGCCCTCGAGGCAGCTGAAAGCTCCTCCCAATTTAGTGTCATACAGCAAGAGCTGAAGGATAAGAGGGTGTCAGAGAGGAGCTTCATAAGTGAAAGCAGAGTGGGCTTTGACAGTGGCAGGAGTATTTCAATAACTATTTTATGAGGCAGAGGGTGAAGTGAGACTCAGAAGTCAAGAAGGTTATACATTACAGAAATACACAGAAGGATAATTCTACTTCCACAGATTTCTCATCTGAAAGCCTCCTGGATCACTTGAGCCATTTCATTGAATTTCATTTTCTCCAGTGTAGGTCCACTTGAGAGAAAAAGGAAATCACCTCGGCCACTTTAAGCCTCATACTGCCGCAATTACGTAGGATGCAGTAGGATGGCCTTGGGGGTGTCTTGAGAAGTAAACATGTAAATATGTAAGTTGTCTTCATTCATTTAAAAACATAAAATTTGCCAAGGAGACATAGAATGACAGAATCATTAAGGTTGAAAGAGACCTCCAAGATCATCAAGTTCAACCTTTGACTGAACACCACAATATCAACTGAACCACAGCACTCAGTGACACATCCAATCACTTCCTGAACATCTTCTGGGATGGTGACTACACCATCTCCCTGGGCAGCCCATTCCCATGTTTAACCATCCTTTCAGCAAAGAAATTCTTCCTGATGTCCAGCCTGAACCTCCTCTGGTGCAGCTTGAGGTCATTTCCTTTTGTCCTGCCACAGGTTGCCTGGGAGAAGAGGCCGACCTCCAACTCCTTACTGGTAGTTCTAGAGAGTGAGAAGTTCTCCCTTGAGCTGCCTTTTCCCCGGGCTAAACCCCGGGTCCCTCTGCCTCTCGTAGGATTTGCTTTGCTGCCTTTTTCTGGACATGCCTCAGCATCTCAATGTCTTTCTTGAAGTGAAGGGGCATATTTTGACCATCAAGCAATTCTTGAAGGAAGAATTTTAGCCAGACCACAAAGAAAAAATGTGTTTTAGTCAAACCTAGAGTAATCATGAATACTTCAAAGGATGAATTCTAATCCAAAGGTCAGAGTGACTACAAAGCCCTCTGTGTTTGTGGTAAACAGCAAACCGGCTCTGAAAATTCGACAGGCAGGGAAAACAATGTAGCCTTTTATCTGAGCACATGCACTCAACCAGCAAGTTTATAGCACTCACCCGTAAGAAAACAGCTTTTTTACTTTAGGCAAATAGATAAAGCTCTCTCAGTATTCCTTCTTTTCCCCTATGGTGCATATGGTGCAAACATTGGGCTAGTGGGCTGGGAGTACACCTGTTGGAAATGAGAACCATTCCACTGACGTCAAGGACACTAACCTCCCGCAGCACCAAGTGAGAACCTGGCCTAGAATACATTTTGACATTTGCTAAATGTTAAATTTTTTGAGCTTCTGTCCCTTTTTTCAAGCAAAAGTCTGTCTTTCCCAGTTGCTGCCCAGCTCATATACCCCTGTGAAATAGTCTGAAATCCACTAAAAAAAAAAAAAAGGAAAAAAGAGGAAAAAAGAAAAATAAAGGGTCTTTTTGCCCCCACTTACTCAGGAGATGGAGAAATTAATAAATAAAGCAAAATAAAAAAGATAAATATTTCACTGCACCTTTTGATGTCTTTAATCAACTTGTTCTCTTTAATTTTAGACACTTTTATGATTAAGATTCCGCTAATTGTTCAGATTCAGGCTGATAATGACAACTGCTCAATGATTTATGATATACTTCTTAAAAGAGCTTCTCAGTTTAATAAAGCTTCTCAGAAAGTCAAAAATAGCACTGAGATAACAAGAATCTCATTTCTGTTTTTCCTGTATTCCCATATCCTTCTTCAAGGATAGGATTGGACCCTAACTTTCCAAGACCCTTAAAACTCACAGCTTCTGCTGAAACAGATACCTGCTCTATTGTCTTGGTGCACATGCAGCCTTGTATGGATCTGTCCCAGTGGAAAGGGACTCTGCACTGCCTCGGAATCAAGAGTGAAATATCTGTGGCACTCCAATAGGCCACAGGGTTGCCAAGCTGGTGGAGAGGGCTTTAAATTAAAATTGCCAGGAGAGGGAAACTTCAGTCCATCCCACTCCTACCAGTTTGCTGCTGATGTCAGCAATAGATGCCCAGAGCCTGGAGAGGGATCACAGGTCAGCAGGAGCACCTGCAGAGCAGCACAAAGGAATTCCGGCCATTCTGGCCAGGAAGTCAGCCTCACTGGGGGCCCAGCTTAAATGCCTCTATGCAAACAGACAGAAAATGAGAAATAAGCAAGAGGAGTCAAAGGTATGACCAGGTGAAAGGGCTATGATCTTAGTGGCATTGTGGAGACATAATGGGATGAATCCTGTAACTGGAGTATTGGAATGGAAGGACACTGGCTCTTTAGGAAGGACAAGCAGGGAAGATGAAGACATTGGCACTCTCTGTGTCAATGACCAGTCAGAGCACATGATGTTTGATATGGGATGGATGGGGAGATGACTGAGAGTTTATGGGTGAGGATTAAAGGGAGCGCAGGGATAGGTGGCATTGTAACAGGGGTCCGATACAGGCCACCTGACCAGGAAGAACAAGAAGATGAAGGCATAAACAATCCAGGAGGTTCCTGGAATGTGCTGAGGCTAATTTCTTCTCCAAGTGATAGAGGAGCCAACGAGGAGAGATGCTATGTTGGACCTTGTTCTTGCCAACAAGGAGGGGCTGGTGGCAAATATGAGGCTTTAGGACTGCAACCATGAAATGTTGGAACTCAAGTTCAAGGGCAGTGAGAAGGGCACACTGCAAGCTCACTAACCTGAACATAAGGAGAGCAGACTTTGGCTTCATCAAACATCTCCTTGGTCACATACCATGGGATCAAACCCTGGAGCAAAGATGGGCCAAAGAAAGCTGATTAGTATTCAAAGATCACCTACTCCAAGATGTTCAACCCCCTCTACTCTCAACTCCAGGCTCTCCAATATGTTGTCTAGGATGTAGATATTGACCTACCGTTAGACATCTGCAGGTTCAAGAGTTCATGACAGAGCTCTTTATTTAGACTCCCTTTGCAATCAAGGGAGAGAAACACTCATTCCTTGGCTGGGATCCTTTCTTGGGTCACCTACCTTTGAAGAGGATCATCTTAAATGCATATATTTTCTGCAGTGATCTGCATGTCTGGAGTAATTATTTCAGACAAGATGTTAACATTAAAGACATGCAAACTAAGGTGCCCAAATAAAAATAAAATCAATTAGAAAATAAAATTATAATAAAAACAATACTGAAAGAAGCTACTTTGCAGCTACACTGTCACAAAGATGTGAGCATGGGTCTGCCAGCCCAGAGGACCATGTGGCAGGAAGCAGTGCTGATAGCCAGGGCTAAGAGAAACCAGGAAGGTGGGTGTGCAGAGAGGAGTCTGCTCCCTGACATCTTGCTTACCCCCTCTCTCCCCTGTCTTGGACACTCCATACAGTAGGTATTTCCTCAGGCAGATGTCAACCAAAGAGTCAATCACCAATATTCTGTCAACTTTTGTTTTGTGTTGTTTTGTTGCACTTATTTTATATACTTTTGACTTCCAGCACAATATTTAACCATGGCTTCTAAAACTCATTATGCATTTCATTCTTTGAAATATCAAAGGTCTGTTGTCCTGGACGTTAAGTTGGAGCTCTCAAGACAGTAAAAGCCAGAGTTTTTTGGAGGTGTGTAGCTGTTTTAAGTTTGATTTCAAATCACTTCCTCACTGCCTCAGGGAGCACGTGTGCCCCCTTGAGTTACACATAATAAACTCAAATATGCACAGGTTGAGGACTGTTTCAGCTCAAGGAAATTATTTGGCTAGTGACTTAAAGTTAAGGGATGAGCTTATCTGCAGCCATAAATCTGTATTGCTCTATTTATGTTAGAGAAGGCTTTGACATACACACATATACATTTTTATTGTCACAGATTTTTTTCAAAGTATTCCTCTACTTCGGTTTACTGTAGTTTGACGACATTCATTTTTCCTTTGGACTTGTTTAGGATGACAAGTAACTTTTTAGAGGGTTTGGGGAGATTCCTTTTTGAGTTACAATATATGATGTAATGTAAACAGCTTGATTTATTGGATATAAAAATTTATCTATAATTCAACACGCACTGGATTATGTGCCTGTTGCGGAGGCGGTAGGGCACTGCATTGCGGAGCAGGACCAGCATATTGCAGGTGTCTTGAAAGTAATAGTGCTATCAAATTTGCACACCTGAGCCACCATGATATGATTTCACCCTTAGCAGCCTGATCTCTGCTGGCAATGTGAAAAAGAGCCTTTTGTCTCCAAGGCCCCATTTTGAATGCAACATAAACTGGTAGCAAATAAAGTAGGCATCTAGCTGCCTACAAGCTCACTAGCTTGTATAAAATTAATTACATGCTGTCACTTATTTTTAGTGATGTGGTGTGAAAACTTCATGCTACCTGATCCCATTCTTTCAGCATGTGCGCCCTGTTGACCATGAAACCATTTCAAAATACTTTTTTATGGAGTTCAACACCAGAGGAAACAAATAAAAGACCTACATTGGCCTCCTCTGTGTCACAGGTGATTGCACTGCAGTTAGTTATCCTTGTAAAGAGTTCAGTGATCTAAGAGAGGCTGTGTCTGCCTCGTGCTGGGCACAGCCTGTTCCAGTCAGCTCCAGCAGATCCACTGCAGGACACAGGTGAGCCTAGCAACCCCAATGGTGGTGGCTTGGGGAAAGTGTACTTAGAAAAGGGCAAAATACTGCTTGGCAGAGAAGGGTGAGGAAAGATGTGAGAGAAACAGCCCTGAAGACAGCACGGTCAGTGGAAAAAGAGAGAGAGGGGGTGCTCCAGGTGCTGGACTACGAGGGCTCTCCAGCTCTTGGAGAAGACCACGGTGATGCAGATTGTTCTCCTGAAGCCTGTGAAAGTCCACAGTGGACGAGCTATCCAAAGAGCAACCCGTGGCAGACGCCATGCAGGAGCAGGTGGTTGCACACTTGAAGGAAATTGCAGCCTGTGGAGACCCACCACAGGATCAGGCTCCTGGTGGGAACTGTGGCCTGTGGGAACAACCCCACACAGGGACAGGTCTTCTGGTAGGAATGATGAACCTGTGAGAGTCCCACCCTCGAGCAAGGGAAAAGTGTGTGGAGGAAGGAGCAGCAGAGGGGAGCTGTTATGGACTGACAACAAATCTTATTCCCCAGCCCTCTGCACTGCTGAGGGAGGAGTGATTATAGGATTCAGGACTGGTGAGTGAAGCTGAGCCCGAGAAAAGGAAAGGAAAATGGCTACAGGTTGTCTCTCAAAAAACAAAACAAAACCACAAAACCCACCAAAGTTGCTATCATCCAGATACTATTTAATACTGTATATTAAACCAGTGTTTACAGAGATCAAATTTAATTTTAAATAATCCAAACAATGTCCTTCCACCATCACCCCTGAAAGTTGTTTCAAGGTTTTCCTACCCTTATGAATAGGAAATTCTTAGGGTAAACTGGTCAAAGGTCAGCTTTCAGCCACAAGATCCTGGAAGGTTTTGCAAACTAGACTGAACAGATGTAAGGCTTGTTTTCTACCTGTCAGTGACTAGATACAGTGACTGCTTTGCCTCTCAATATTCTTTTTGATTAAACCAAAAAGAGCCACCTTAAACCATTTAAGCTTCACAGCAGAAGGGTTTTTCTCCCAGATTCTTGATTGCTTTGTAGCCTTTTCCCAAACTCTTCCCAAACTGAAGTACCCCACATCCTTCAACAATTCTGATTATCAGGATGAGTCTATCATTACCTTACTAATGCTGTGTTTACAGGCAAGAACATGGTGCATCAACATGTATTTCTATATTCTTTTCCATATGTCCAGAAAATTGTAACAGTTGTATCTGTCCCAGCATTAGATGGAGTAATTTATCTAAAGTGTAAATCTTTGGTTCCCAGGATAAAGTCTCTAAACTCTTTGCTCTGCCTGCATACCTGATTCTCATGTAATACTTGTATTTTTCTGAACTTATTCATATTGTATGGAGTGACTCACTCAAACTGCCTAGAGAGTGAAGTGTCTTGCATCTCTGTAATGATGTGGGGAACTTAGGAGTGTATGGGGACATTTTTTCCTAATTTTTTTTTTGTTCTGAGCTTTATGAACATCTGCTACTATCCTGGAATGAGTCATAACTTTAAAGCATAATTCTATAGTACATAGTGTAACTTTATTCACTAGATTTAAGTGGGTGTGTGATTCCTGTGTAAAATATTTATGCTATTTTCTTTATACAGAAATGCCTATTTGCCTCAATTTGCACAACTTCTTTTCATTACTAAGCTGGTTCTTGCAGTGTGGAGAAGCAAGGGAATGCACCTTTTGAAGATAAATGAGGAAAAGTGGGGTCCTGCCTTGCTCTTGGGGTGCACAGAATGCAGGGAGCTGAAGCTGGGGCCGAGGGGCTCTTAGCCCCACGTGCTACCACTGTATCTGCAGGCAATGCATGACTCACTCTCACAGGACCAGCGAGTGACTGCCAGAATTAGCATCCACCCTGCAGTTTTGAAAAGAGCTGGTCCCTCTTTGCTGTGATAGTTTATATTGCATCCTGGGATGCCTTACAAAGTAGTATTTTTATTTGCCTCAGTAAATCATCCATCAACAATGTCTATTTTTTTCAAGTGTAAACAAAGCACTTTTTAGCAGTTTGTACTTCCTCCCACACTTCTGATAAGAGTAGAAAATTTCCTGCACACAAATTAACTGAATCTTGTGCAAATGAGGGATGTTTCAGGCTGAGGTTCAAGAAGTACAGCTACTGAAAGAGCTGGATTTGCCTTAGTTGGATTTTTACTCCTGTTGGCTTACAGAACTTAAAACTCATGTTACAAGGAATAGCCAAAAGCTAATTCCATTTGAAAAAAAAAAAAAAAAAAAAAAAAAAAAAAAAGCCAGGCTTGTATGAACAGGACACAGCAACCTTCATCTCAGCTGATTTTGATTTTTAGGATATTATTTACTATACTACACCAGAGAGCCCTCTGGTTTTACAAGAAGGTACTTTATGGATTTATTCAGGTGACCATGGCATGATTTTATCGGGATGATAAAAGAAATACGTTTACTTTACTCAGATGTAATTTCAGGCTTACTTTAAAGCACTCTAAAAGCTAATTAAACCAACACGAGTATTAGTGCTTCATTTCTGTTTTTCACTCAGATATGATTTTAATATAAATTATAGGAAAGTACTTTCTAGACAATTTCACAGTGTGAGCTGTGGAGACCTGTTTTAGGCGGCTGTAATCTCCTGACTAGCATATCTGTATGAAATCACTGGTATAACTGCTGCCTTAAACTATTAAGCACCAACATTTCCTAAAAATAGCCAAAACTTCATTCAGACAGAAATTAATGTTTTTATAGGCATTTAAGAACATGGCAACTCAGTGCCACAATGCTCTCTGTGCTAATTCAAAATCCGAATGGATTTTCATATAGAAAGTACCTATTCTGGCCAATTTTCACAGTGGTTGAGTATTTTTGCAGGGTTTAGAGCCTTGCAACAGAAACAAGCAAAGTCTAAAGTAATAAAAAATATTCCTTATATTTAAACTCCTTTTAGAGTTTCCAGTCAGGAGAGCTCATGGTCCAGCTATCCCAAAAATATGTCATAAGCTGGGGAGACTGGGGAGGGAGGGAAGAAGAAAAAGACAAAAAATAAAAGTTGTGTCATAATTATTTTCTTTATATCACTGGTAATTAAAAAAGCAAAATAGATAACTTCTACCTTTTGAAGCCAAGTGTTTACTATCTAGTTCTTGACTATCTTGCATGGTTTTAATTAATTTTATGTTTGGATTGGAAGGCTCTAACCCAAACGTAAACTTTTCCCTTTTGCATTAGAAGATTTTTAATGCTCTGGTGATACTGCCAAGAAAGTTTGACAAAAAAGATTATAAGGTAACCTGAAATGGCCCAGTTCATTAGCCTTTCTGGATGTGAAGTATTCTTTTCCACAGGCAACCTCTAACAAAATAGACACAGTGTATATGGAAAGATCTGGAAATATCAATTAAAAATACACTGAACAGATCTCAGTTTTTCTAATAAAATACCTTATTTGTTCCACTGGCAGAGAATATAGTTTCCTGCCCAAATTACCTTAATGGCATTCAATCAAAAGAATTTCCCAAAGTCTGTTGTGAAACAGAATATGTGACCTAGAGCTATGTAGACATAATATTATCTATTCACCTTGCTTAAATTATTTGCAAATACTTGGTGATCTATAAAAGGGAAAGAAAGTTGGCAACACTTCAGAGTGTTTCAGGCCACCTTTGTCTTATGCTTTTGTTTTGCAAGTAAAGAAATGTAACAATTTACTTGAGCATTCATAAACTTAACCAAGCTTTTATCTATTCTAACACAGCAAAGAAAAACTATTTTTTGTAAAGATGTTTGTAACCATGACAAGACAATTCAGGGCTAGGGCTCTTGAGCAAAAACTGTGTTTTCTGACGCCATTCTCTACTATGTCTATCTAATAAAATCAAAGAGATGAAAAATATGCTCAACCTTTCTCAAGAAATAATCAAAAATGGGGGAGGGGGGTTTGTACAGTCATCTTCCTCAAAGGAAGTTTTTCCTTCTCCTCTTAAAAAAATAAACCCAAAAATAAAGAAGAAGAAGAAATAAAAATGTGGAATGTATTTAACCAAACTCTTCCACAACAAATGAGGAATTGGGAAATTATTTGGCCCATAAGTGTATACAACACATTTTAAGCTTGTCTCAAGCATAGACTTGTCAGTGGTGCACTATATTGCAAATAAATCTACTATTAATTACCCCACATGGGTACTCAAAAATACGGTTTTACTTAGTCAGTTCATTTAAAGAAGTTGATTAAAACACACACAGCCTTAAATTGCCAGTGTTGGCTTTCTCCAGGGGGGAATCCTCTTCCGTGTCAGATTTCCCAGCAAGTGGTCAGCAGGGTGCTGGAGATGGATCCTCTTCTGCACAAAGGAGGTTGTGTCTGGCAGAGCCTTCTCTGTGAGCACTCCAAGACTTAGAGCTTACTCCTTCTCTCATTCCAAAATAGCCTGAATTTGGGGACCTTCCAGGGCTGCTAAAAAAACATCTGTTTGGGAAGTGGGAGAGCTTGGAAAAGGCTGAAGATGTACTTGCTACAACAGAGAAGGGCAGAAATGAGCTTTTGTAAATAGCTGACTAACATATCTTCTTTTGGACTGGTCCCCTTGTTTCGAAGTCTGCATCACATCGTTAGTCCTCATTTCAGGTTTTTAAGTCTTGGAAAGAGGATATTTCTGTTATTGCTAAAATTAGAAGTGTGGTAATTAACTGTGGAAACGCATGGATATGAAATATCAATGCATACTGCATATAATTTCTGTGATTTCTAATGCATGAAAAAATGCTTGAAGACTTTAAAAATTATTTTTATGGAAACACTGTCGACATATAAAAAGCTAAAAAACTTAATGGAAGCTGCATTGAACAGCATTGATTCATTTTCACACTTGACTTTATTGTCACTGAATGTGTCTGGACACTTATGTTACCCGAGTGCTGCATTGAGATCTGTCAAGGTTAATTCTCTTTGTATTACTATTAAATGTAATAGTGGTCATAATGATTGTCAAGAGGTTTTTCAATACAGCAATAGTAAATCTATATATGGAAGACACAGAGTGTATTCCTGCCACAAGAGCTAAAAAACAGTAAAAAGCAGCCAAAAACCCCATGATGATCCAAATTCTTTCTTTTGGAAAAAATCAAGAAGCATCCTCAGCTTTTCATCAACATAAGGATGTTTTTTAGTACCTCTATACAGCATCTCTGCAGACCTTAATATAACAAACATCATACTCAGCAAAAAAATCAGCAACCAGATTCTGAGCTCTTTAGTTCTTAATGGAACAAATTAACTGAATATGTTTTGTAAACATAACAGGGAAAAAAATCTCCTTGCTGTGTTTGTCAGCTTTGTTGCACAAATGATTTGAGTGCCATATGAAAATAACATCATAAGAAATCACACTGAACTTCCAGATGCAGCTCCAGAAAAGGGTTTCCTTTTAGTCGCATTTCTAAGCTTCTTGCAGATGCCTTAAATACCATCAGACAAAGACCTAAAACAGCACTAGATGTGAGAGCTGAGGTACCTGCATTCCTGCCTCAGACAGCTGGTCAGCTGCGAGTCTCTTGAGAGCCCAGAGATACAACAGGGTTATTGACTTCTAGGTACTCTAGCTTAGGTACTCTAGTTGAAAACAACTATCTTAGGTGTCTTAACCTGAGCTGAATCTTCCATTTGAGAAAGAATTGAGTGGATTTTTTGCCACAGAAATCCCAAACTGAATAGACATCAGTGGGATTTTTTCGTTCTTCTCAATACTTTTCTTGAGTTTACATGGTTGGAAAAACTATACTGTTCGACAGCAAGCACACCACAAAACTTTTCCAAAGGATATTTTCAGCAGCTTCTTTAGAAAATCTGGTGAACAACATTCCAGAAAAAAATCAAATTATTAACCATTGAGAGAAGCAACATATCACGGTCATTGTAAGAATATTTTCTATCATTTTTCTGTTTGCAGTTGTGAATGATATTTGCATTTTTGAATCTCTCAAGAGCTGTGTCTTCCTCTCTAAAAGTTAGCAGATGCACGTTCCTTCTAAGTCAAGACTCTCATGTTTTCACGTTCTGGGGGTTATGGCATGGCATATATTGTCATGTCCTGTGACACTGTTTGACAGCTTTCTGCTGTATTTATTGGGGAATCTATGAATACATAATACAAGAGAAGCAATATGAAGCTAAGAAACACTCATCAGCATGGAGGAATCCTAGAACCCCAGTACTATGAAAGAGCCAATACAGTTTATGTAAAGTATTTAGGAAGCTGGCTCTATGGGAGGTTAGGGGAATGAACAGCTTTCATCAGAGAAGTGCAGATGTACATTACACCATTTATTTTAAATGGGACCCATAGTAAAGTCATTCAAACTGCTGAGGGAAAAGATGGGTTTGCTGTCTCTCAGGCTGGGCTTCCTCTCCCCTAAATTAAGCACCCAAAGTGTAATAACATGCTTTCTCAAATGGCATTGTTCCATTGCCCCAGATCAGCCAGTTTATTCTTTCCTAAGGTCAATGGATGGCAACCTAGAGTCATAGGACTTACCCCAAACAGTACACATGACATCCTCTGGACACATCTAGACAAGAGGCAGGTTGGGTTTGCCATGGCTGTGCCTGAGGGGTGCATATTCACTGCATGGAACAGGGTGTCCCTTCTCCATGACTCTGTTTCTGCACAGACACCTTTCACTGTCTCTGTTGAGACCCCCTGCCCAAAAAAGTCTTTGGATCCACAGAGGTTTTAGTGCAACTGCAGATCCTGCATGTAACACCAGGCCAAGGAAGCCTGAGACAGACCTCCTCCTGGACACAGAAAGCACATTCATTTCCAGTTTTCAAGCAGGGTTTCTTTCTATCCCTTTACTCCTTCCCAAACGAATTGCAATCTGTGTCTCTTCACAGTCATCTCTGGCCCCTCACCAACTCTTTAACAGATTGTTGCAGCCAAGTCTGCCTGTATTTTGAAATATATGAGTCTCTCACTTCTTCCACATCACTGGCTCCAGTGCATGGCTTCTGCTAAACCTAAGATTTGGAATATCATATGTTCCTGAGTGAACTAATCAGTGCAAAAGAATGAAACAGACTAGTCTCCACTCAAGAAAACAACAGAAGAAAGATATCTTTCCAAAACTAGTTTGTGGTCTCCTGCCCACAGTCAGAAAACAGAAGGGTGCCAGGAAGCACTTTTTCAATCACCCAAGAACTCACCACAAAGTGCAGGACTATTTGTGCTTTTCACAGACAAAGTGTTAGAAGAAACACGCTAAGCTGAGAAGGAAGAGGTGAAATTATAATTTAGAGGGAAAAGATACTGGGGGAGGGAGACTGCTCCTGTGTGAACTTTACCCTCAAAACAATGTGTCAATAAGTACAAAAAGCCACTCTCCTCAGATAAAAACTTCACGAGTCTTTAGAAGCATGAATCAAGTTTTGCTCACTTCTGTATGATGTGAGCAATGTACAAATATGATTTTTTAATGAAAGCATAGCACAGTTCTACATGCAACAAAATTTTGAGCTGTTGTTAATCTTTAGGGATATAAAAGTGAAATATATGTGTTGTCCCATAAAGAAATTGCCACAGAAATACTGAACACCTCAGCAGCTGGATTAGGACACAATGAGCAGTGTGTCTACATTGCAGAAAGAGAGGATATCACCTTTCAATAATATTTACATAAAACCCCTTAACATCTTTAACTAAAAGCTGGGAAAATAATACCTGAGATTTTCTACTGCCATTTTTAAGAGCAATTTAATTTAGCTTTAGTTATGTTCATGTTCCTTTTGGATTTATTTTTGACAATCTGCAAGTGATTGCATTTCATGTTCATGGAAAATGGATTTCAAAGTAATTTCAAAACCCAAATTTAAATGTAAGGTTACAAGGCATTGAGACTGCAAGTCTATGCATATTTGTGTAATCAGGGAACAGGACAAATACCTTATGTCTTATCAGCGCTGCCATGTAATCTAAGCAGAATAATTTCAGTTTGTAAAGTTATGGTCCATCAGTAGAGTAACATATCAGGAATCATTATAGAATGGACTTGAATTACGGATAATTTAGAGAGAAATTGATCTGTTCACATAAAACAAAGCTAGATTATTTAGAAACAGTTAATCCTAAGAATTATTCATTCACTTCTTCTGAGATTGGAATATGGTCAAAACCCAGCTATACTTCCCCATGCAATATAAATATCTAGAAACATTGAGGTAAATGTCATCTAGAAGGAATCCCTCTTGCATTTAACTGAAACAGAAGCTTGATATAAACTCTTGTTTAAAACAGTTTATTTTTAATAAGACAAAACCTTAAATCTAGACTGACATCTCAGATTTAGGCATGGGATTTCCGCAAATCCGAATGTTAGTTCAGTGCCATAGTCATTTCTATTTGGCATCAGACCAGGTCTTGTTTCTACTATTTTTGAAATCACAGACAAAACCACAGGCAACTGGATCTCTCCTAGGAAAAATTGGATAAACAGCAAAAAGAGTATAATATTCTTCCATCTTTTAGTCACAAAAAGAACATTATTTTTATTTCTGTTCCCCTCCTTTTCACTGTTCAATGGTTACAGCACTTGAAAGAAAAAAAAATTGAAATATATGTTTTTACTACTTAGACATAGTATTGTCCTAAATACCCAACATATTTTTACTGTATCAGAACTGCTGATAAAAAGCCAAGTAAAGCAGCATCCCTCTTCTCTCTTTTCAAGATGAAAAAAGTTACTGCTTCAAAGAGGGTAACACTGGGAAGAATCCCTCATTTAACCACTCTCAGAGGCAAATTCTGAGACAATTGGAGTTGAAAATGTAGCTAACAGGGACACATTTGTCATTGTCTCCAAAACTATTTTTCACTGTGCTATCTTTCCATATCCCAATCACTGTTTTTAATCCAAAATGTGTTAGCACTCTTTTCGCAACTAATTATGGTCATCGTAGCATTCAGTTCTGCTAAATGAATAAAATAACTTCTAGGAGTATGAATGACTGAGTAAACTGGATTTAGTCTGGAAAAGAGAGAGCTAGGGAGGTGGGGGATGGAATATAAGTTTTCAAAATTACGACAACATAGTCAGGGTGGATAGGGCTCGACTGTTCCTTCTTTTTTGCAAGAGAAAAAAAAATTACTGGATAGGAAAGAAAAGAAGAAGTGAGATTCAAGGAGAAGAAAATTGTCTGACACCAGACACCTGGCCATAAGGACTCCTTGCCAAAGGATGCTGTGGGTGCAAAGTTTATGGACAGCTAAGGACAGTCTGAAGAAACAGATGGAAAAGACATTCGCTGATGGTCACTGAAGTCCCAAAAAACACATATAGCTCAGGAAATTCACAGAACCAAAAATAACTGAATCTTAGGAGAGAATTATTTGGTACTTTTCTTTACCCTCCATTTGCACAGCTGGAGTCTGGTGCTGGAGGTATGTACTGGGCTACCCATACAGTTACTGATTTGGTATGGGCCTGCTTATTTTCTCTATGAATAACCATAGGTTTATTAATAATGGGTTGCTTTATTAATTTTCTCCACAACATGTTTTAAAATTAATTCTTGCAGATTTTTTAAAAAATCTATATTTCAAGGTATTCATTTGGATGTAAAATTGTATTTAAAACATGTCATGATCTGCAGAACTGGGGTCCAGAAATGTAAAATTTCTTTTGTTTTGATTTGTTTTTAATGAATGGTTGAATGCACAAATGAATAACTTAGTTTACATTAACTACTTCTTTAAGTCTTACCAGTGCACAAAGCAAATTTTACAAGGTTAAAGAGAATAATCTGGTGCTTTAAACAGATTCTGAAGTCAGATTCTTAATGGACTTTGCTGGTTTTAACACCAGCAGGGAAATTAAACTCCAAACAAGCCACTCCATCATAAATAAGCTGCTTGGTATTTGAAACTGAAAAACTGACCTCCAAATAATCTCCAATATTCATAACATCTGAATTATTGCCTTCAATGAATATCACCAAATACAGATGGATAAAAGTAATACTTTACGCTTTCTAAAAGTCAAATATGAGAGAAGTTGTGCCCAAATATCCATATCTTTTCATCAATTTTCTGTGTTGGATCACATGGCTTGATCACATGTGAATACCTGTAGGGTGTCCAAATGAGGAATGGTCTTTTCAACCTCTCTCAAGCTGCTGCTGTTCACACAGACTCATTAACTTTAAAAGCTACTGACATCTCTCTGCCTGTTTTTTCCATTTTTGGAACTAAAGCACATTAAAATAAAGTTGCTTTGTTTTTATTTTTGAATATTAAAGCCTCAATGAGACTGTAGATCTGATTAATATGTCAAGGAATGTCAAGCTGACATGATTATAAATAGCCTCAGACCAATGATGTAAACATTAAAGGCTATTTAGAGCCATAGCAAAAAAAGCAAATTTCCCCAGGGTAAATCAGAGCTAAATTTGTCAAGTGGTCAGATTCCTTCTTATCAAATCTTGCCCTCCTTTTCTTGCTTTTCAAATGCATAGATTGCTCCTACATATACATCTGCCACAACGCAATCCACCTTTGGGCTTTACACCCCAGGTTTGTATTAGAGTTCCTGTAGCCTAGACTGGGTAGCACAGACTCTTGGAAAGAGCCAATATTTCTCTGTTTTTCAGGTGTTCATACCTTTGAATGAATGCAATAATGATCCCACTTTATGCAATAATGATCCCACTTTATACAATAATGATCCCACCTTTCCAGTTATAAATGATGTGCTTATTATCAGACCTACATGTAGATTTAAGTGATTGTTTCTACATGTATTAGAAACTGTGCTATAGTCCCTGATCTTGTATCATTACTACAGGCTTCTCACATCTCCTGTATACTATCCACTAGCTATATGCCTTTCTTGATATATATATGTGTAACTTTGGATTTGATCATTACAGCAAAGTGTTAGATTATAAAAGAAATGCCCAAAAGCAGGACTTGGGTAGTATTTAGTGATCTGAATCTCTAACCACTGTCATAAAAACCTCTACTCAGGCAGTGATTTTACTAACTATGCCAGCCCTTTAGATGCATACACTTGATAGCCCTCCTTCCCTTTGACAGTGAGTTCTTAGCTCATACCCATGCTCTGATCTGCCTAAGTATGAGCAGCCTAGAACTTACCTCCTTAGCCAGTCACTATTCAAAGACAAGGCCTCCTTCTGCATGACTGGGGCCTTGTCTGACAAGGGCAGACCCCTAGAGTTCCATGAGGAATTTTTTCTTTGTTTTGCAATAGAACTTCTGGAGGAGGAGATTGGAGGATGTGAAACCACTTCATATTTTAGCTTAGCAATTAGAGTACCCATACAGGGAAAACCCTTTCTTTGCCTGGTGGGATTAAGATCCCCATGCCTTAAGTCATTATTTTGTAGGCAGAGCACTATCAGGGTTGTTCCTGTAAAAGCTGGTGCACTCTGAAGACCAGATGTCTGATGAACAGAGAGAAGAACTGTTAAAATCAGCGGTTGCAGCTGTTTCTTTTGAGAAGCTATGTGGATTTCTGATCTTTGTTCCCATTGCTCTTTTAGCCCTGTATTTCAAAACTGCCTAATATAAAATACATTAAAAGCCTTAAATTCTAAAACCAGCATCTAGCTTACCTTTCCAGCCTTGATGCCCCATGCTGTGTTGTGTCTTTTTAGCCCAATCAGTCTTGAACTACCTTCTTAATAATTCAGCTTGAGGAAAAGGCATCATTTCTGGAGACAAAAAGAGTGAGTTCTTCTACACCTTTTTAGCAGTGATGTTGTTGTCTAATGTTTGAGGTGTCTGAAATCTCTCTGTTTTCCAGGGGTGCTAAGTTCAAAGCATCTGTGGGAGGATGTCACAGATGCATAGATCTGAAAAAGGTCAGTGTCACTCTTCTTGATGAATCTCCCAAAGTCTTCCCCATGTCTTTACTTCTGTTTCCATCCACTCTTATCCCAGGAATCAAGTTCATAAATGGAGAAAGGAGCCCTGCTCTTTTGGGGCTGGCAGGTGGTGGCTGTCCACTCCTGCAGCCTGCAGCCCTGTGTTCCCAGGAAGTGCCAGCACCTCACCACAGCCCTCAGTGAGATACTTGATCCATATTTGACCAGATCACCAGTACCTGGGTTTCCCATTGGGTGGTTTCAGAAAGCTCTCTGCTCAAGGTGATGATGCCTTAAATGTCTCCAGCATTCTGTCTGGAGCTGAGTCTTCCCAAGTGGGCATTATTTTGCTTTTAAACATTTGTTGTATGTTCACTGGAATTGTGCACAGAACCAAAATAGTGCTAACTTTGTGGGACAGATTTTTAGATTTAAATCATATTTTAAATCATTTCTACTCCTGAGGCTTGAAGCATACTTTTAACCACAATGAGTGGTTTACCTCATTGACTAAAGAAAGAGAGCCAGAAAAAACTTCAGGCCTGATACTGAGATTGAAGAGGCATTTTAGTCTGTCTTATCCCACCCGAGTAAGAACTCAGAGGACAGAAACCACAAGCATGTAACCTGAATCATCACAAAAAGTCTCATCTGAAGTACTGGGTACAGTCATAAACCCTATTGTCCACAAATGGCCTTTCCTGTTGCATTGTGGCTGATGAGCAGCTTATCCACTTGACATATGAGCAGGTGCAATCTGGCTTTAACTTATATTGCAAACATTTGGCTGTTGGTAGCACTGTAGTAAAAACACAAGGCAAGCTTTACCGTCTCTGCAACCATGGGTTTATTCCATTAGAATCAGGAATAAATTCTATCACACCAACAGATCGTTCTTTTTAAGCTGATTATACTGTAATACATAGCTGTAAATACTTATTTCACAAAGAAATAGCATCCAGAAAGGTACAGTCTCTTAAACGAAGCCCAAAGGCATAAATTCATCTTTCCTTTGGCAATATCAGCTGATCATTAGTTGAACTCCTCTGTCAAGCTGAAGTGACAAAATGTAGTTCATCTGTGCACAGCTTCTTATTAAAGACAGCAGAGTCTAGCAGAAACTACTGCAGGATACTTTCAAAGAATTATGAAGAGATACAAAATTCAAGGCCCACATTCCACTTCTGATCTTCACCAGTAAAACTTACTAAAGGAATTACCTTGATAAAATTAGAAATTACATGTAAAAATTAAAAAAGAAAAACCAAAACCTATCTTTGAGCTGAATGCCACATATGGTGTTTACTATCTTATTGATAATATCTCCCTAATTTTTTTAGGAAGAGTAATTGGGAGATAACTTAGACTGGAGCCTTTGGAGCCAGCTGTAAAACAAGTCAAATGTATTTAGGATGATATACCTTCTAGGGAGCATATAATCTATTAGTTAAGCATTTCAGTTTCTTATGCTTAATGATCTTTGATATTCCTACACAAACAATTAATTACTAAGTGTTTTATAAATATTAAAACATACATTTATGGAACTAGATCAATATAATACCTATGATTATCCTCTCTTGAGGAACCTAATTATAAGGCTACATTAAAATACCCCAAGGCCACATCTTTGAATGTTTATATAACATATTATATGAGCTGACATCTAGGTCAAAGCCAAAGGAATGTTTTTACAAGAAAACAAACCAATCATTTCAATCACTGAAAAAGGAAGGAGCAAACCTAAGTATCTGGTCTGCCTGGGGAATTGATGGAAAATTGTATTATTTTACATCACAAATTGCAACATTAGGAAGGGGAAAGATGCCTGTAAAGACTTCTCCCATTATGGGCCACCTTGCTTGTGCAAGAAGGGGAGCCACATGTAGATGTAAAAAAGGAAACAGAGAGGCTTTTTTCCTTCCAAAAATAAATTCTGCAAGAAAATACCAGCTTAGATCCTATGAAATTAAGTCTCATAGAGGAAAAGCAAAGTATTATTTCTGGTTCCCCTTACTCATCACCATATTCGACACACTGAGTCAGATCCCCAATTTACATAAATCAGAGAAAGTCGATGAAGCTCTATTGATTCACACAAGCTTATTTTCTAATCCAATGGTATTTCAGACCATATAACTATGATTTAAAATGGAGCATGATCTGTTACATATTCCTAAAAGGAAAAGAAGGCAAGGCAATACAATGAATCAGAGTAAACTGAAATATGTGTAACCACATAACTACGCTAGCCAAAAGTAACACTTCATTATTGCAGCTGGCGTTACATTTATTAAGTTTGCTCTTTTTCCTGTTTCTTTTAAAACTTTGTGATGATATGACAATAAGATTCTCTTGGAGAATCAGGCATGCAGAGAACATAGGCCTTTCCACACGTCCCAGGCTGGAACACCACACATTTTGATACAAAAACCCCAGCTGCAAAATTCAATCTGAGGTAAGTAGAGCTAAGACTTCTGAATTTTTTCCCCTTGTGTCTCTTTCAGTCAATACAAATCCAAAACTATAAAAACTTTTAATGTTTTGAAATACCTACAGCTGTGTATAATTAGTCCATTTGGGTTTAATATATTCTCTTTCCAGCGTTCCAACCTTCTTGATATTCAAGTTAAAGCAACATTCTGTTGAAAAATATGAGTTTCACTGAGAAAGCTGGTTAAAATGCACATGTGAAATTGAATACCAAAATATGGATCAGTCCAGAGGAATATGACTGAATAATAGTAAGGAAATTATTTACTAAATGGAAAGCAAAAGTTGTCAATTTTCCTCAAGCTATATTGTCTGCTTGTTATTTTTTAATGTGTTTGACCCAAAAATGTAATCATAAGCTTTTAAAAATGTAGTTCAGCTAAAATCTTCCTGGTTCACAGCAGAAACCTGTAGATATTCCATAAAATATTCAATTAACCTGGGGTAACTTTTATCTGTCATAGTGAGCCTGTATTAAAAACTCACACTACAAATAATGGAATAATTTCATATTGTGAGCATCCAAATTTCTGAAGTCTAAATGGAATAGGGCACATTATATAAAGCAAGAAATGGTATTAGGCCAAGGCTGTGCAGGTAGCACTATGAAAGATAAAGAAAAAGAACAAATGATCCAATAAAATAAACTTTAGAGCAAAGTAATAAAGTGAATGGTATCAAACCGAGATACCAGATAGCATTTATCCAAAAACTCAGGAAAAGACCTCATATGTGGAATTGGTGAACTAGTAATCACAGCATGTAACCTATTGCTTAAATCACTAGAAGGATCAAAGCAGCAACAGTGACAACAATTCTTTAAAAAAACTTCATGTATGATCCTGGAAACTACGAGCCAGCCTGATAGCTAAGTTAGGTAAACTGGTAAAAAAAAAAAATCACAGACCAATAAATAATAGCAATAATAGATAAATATGATCTATTCAATCGTTAACCTTTTGAAGAAAATAATACCTAACAGGTCATCTTTGAAGGAGCCAAGAACAAAACTCTGTTGGTAAAACCCCTTGGATAACATAAAATTATCTGTAAGGACCCTCATTAAACTATTAAAAATATGTAGCTGCCATTGGATAAGAACTAGATTGGATTCAAAATATAAAAAAAAGGTTGGGAACAAGTAATTTTACAGTGCAGGCAGATCTGCAGAGGTATCTCTGATGATACTACTTGAGGGTATATTGAAGTGCAAATACTGCTGGTGAGTCACAGTTGGGGGAGTTAAACTTGTAGCATTTTGCAAAGCACTGAAAAATGTACAATATTGCAGCTCTGAATGACAGATGGCAGATGAAATTCACTGCTGCTGTATGTGGAGTCATGGACAAGGGAGAAAAGTTGCCTCCGACTACATACACATTGATGGACTTTCATTTAACAGCTCTAGTCAGCAAAGGGATCTTTGAGACACCATGAACAGCTCTCTGAACATCCTGGCTCAGCAATGATCAGAAAGGTAAAAAGAAGAGCAGGATTATTGGGGAGGAATGAAGAATAAAGCAGAGGATGTGAGTATTTCACTCTACATATCCATGTCTGGCCAACCTCTGAGCAATGCATGTAGTTATAATCATCCAATTTCAAAAGGGGCCTAACACAATGGAAAGATTTTTAAAAATGATGACAAAAATGACCTGAGGAATAAAGCAACTCCTGTAGAAAGAGATAAAACACAGATTAGTACTCAGACTGGAAAAGCAACGATTTGGGGCAGAGGAGGAGTGTAATGCTATATACAGTCACAAAAGGAATGAAGGGAGGAGAATGGGGAATCATGATTCATTATTTCTCATGGTCACATCTGGCCCACTGGTTGCTCACTAAAATTTTTGTGCAGTAAGAGAAAATGGGAACAAAAGGAGTGGAAAGAATTCTGAGAGATCTATTACTTAGTCTTGTCCCAGATTTTATTCTCCTTCCCTGATGGAGCCAGTGTTTCAGGCTAGATTGATCTTTGGTGTGATCTAAGCAGGCAGTCTTTACGATGCTTTAGGTTTTAACTTTATATTTTTCAAATCCTGTACTGCCTAGTGTGTAACTCTGAAGTTTCGTGTGACCCGTTAGCTGCTGTTCTCTCACGCTGGTTAGACATAACAAACCCTCTCTAGGTTTGCTCTTCAAGGACATCTAGATTGTCCCAGGTCCCAAAATGTGTAAACAAAAAGCCTTTGAAGAGGAGGGGCAAGCTTGGGGTAATTACATGATGAACTGATGTTATAATTGGAGAATTGACCCTGATGTGCAAATGGACCAAACTTATAAAAGTGTGAAGAACCCGTGACCCAGGGTCCATCTTGGGTGTAGCCTTTTGACTGCCCAGGGTGTACCTTTGAAGGCCCTTCAAATAAATACCTACTTTTATTCTCTTATTCTTGTCTAGCCTCAGTTTTCAGGTAGCCACTTCCAGGCATCACTTATGGTCCTATGTTCCATGTGCCTCAGCAATTCCAGAAAGTAGCTGGATATGGAAACAAAAAAGAATACGTAAATCTGCTTTCAGAAAAGACTGGAAACAAATAGGTTAAATTCTGATGCAGCTTTCATTTTTAAACAAAACTTTTTCCCCATCACAGAATTATTTATTCAACAGTACAGTTTTTTACATTGCCTTTTTCCTATATTGTACATGTGAATGTAATTTTCACCCTCAGTGCATTTATAATGTTATTTTTCTAATGAATATCATTGCGTATTTGATTAAAAATGTTTTATCATCTGTCTTAAAAATTGTGTCAAGATCATTAAAATACTAAAATGGAAAACTACAATTGGATTGTCGTTTGTCTTCTGTCCTAAAAATGAAATATCCATTGCACTACATAATAATTTCCACAAAATAAATTTACTGTGTTTTATATTCCCACAGTACTACTATTGCAATCTTAAATTCTATTAGTTCAGTTAATGTCATGCATTCTTCAAACTGTAAATCATTGTCATATTTTGCGGTTATATCACATTGTTCTCTGCAAAAGCACTTTTTAACATGGGCCAAAATTATTCCTACCACTAAACAGGATCACCAGTGGATTATATCATCCTAAAGAGAGTTTACATCAAGAGTCACCATTTTCAATGACATGCCAAAAAAGACACATTTGGACATCACTCTGCCTCCAACTGAAAACATTGATCTAAGTCAGTGTGACCAAGGGGTTCCAAAGGATTTATCCTGAACTTTGAATATATAAGAACAACAGTAGTTCAGTTGCTCCAGTAGACGCAACCATACATCCCATGTTAAACTGCAGGATCCCACAAACAACATTGAAATTTGGAGAATTTCTCTGTTTGCATTGGAATATTCTTTCAGATACAACCATAAACAAATAGAGTAACTCAGAAATGTCCCTGGAATTAGCTGTCATCCTGCAACATATTTAAGCATGAGCTCAGTTTTAATAAAGCAAATAATCCCCTTTATACAAAATACAATGCATGTACGTAATACTAGATCCATGCTTGCATGCTTCAATGCTTTGGAACATCACCAAGTTAATAGTTAGTAGAACTAAGTATGATTTTAGATAAAAGGTTTGGATTTAAGTCAGTAATTAAATTAATTGTTGGACAAAGACATAAACTGCAGTTTATTTATTATATCGTGCATTGCAATTAAAGATTGGAAAAGTGTGGAAAACCATGATGGAGTGGTAGACATGCATTACTTTCTTAACCACGTGAGTGGAACTGCTATTCTGTTAATGCCTGCAAAGAGACGTACAAACTGGCTCATGCTTTTGCCTTGAGTAGGGTAACAGAAATCTTAATGCAACTAATGTTGCAAGCAGAAAGTATTTTCCACATTTTTGAAATTAGCTAGAATACTAAGTCAACATTTCTCTTCTCTAAATACCTCAGCAGAACTCCTCTATAATCTGGTCACAGTTCATTTTGAGCACCGTCTCTTAATTAAGTGCTCGTAATAGTGGTCAAAGCAAGTGACAGTAGAATTTATTCATCACCAGACAAAAGCATAACTAGAGGTGTTGTGCCTGATGGCATATAATACATGGGCTTGGCTTTCCTCAGTTTTGTTTCCCCTCATCATTTTCTGTATTAAAGAACAACAAAATCCAATAACATGTTCTTTCTTCTTAGCATTCTCACTGCAGTAAAATAACAATTTCTGAATAACATTTCCAAGTGAGCTTGCCTCAGAAAAGAAAGAAATAAAAAGTCTTGAATCAATGAGGTTATAAAAGTAATTTTAATCCATTCTTAATGGCCCATGGACATGGTTCACTGAGGTTCCTGCCAGCAATTTTCTGCTGTTCCTTTGGAAAAAAAAAGTAATTAATGAAACAAGTTGAAGCTTGTTGTGTAATCCTCTCTTGAAGTTGTATTCGTACATTTTTCAATAAGAATCAGCAGCTGATTAAATATGTACGTGTCTGAATGCTTAGAGCTGTTGGAACAGAAACTGCTGCTGAATATTAGGCTTATTAATACTGCATTAGATTTTTTTTGCTTTTGCTTTTTTCTCTCCCATTCGTGATAGAATGTGATTTGCTTTCAGTGAAGACATCCCCAGATGAACTAAAGTTCATTAGAAAACAAATGCGTATCAGTGAAATCTATTAAATGTAATTACAGACAGAGAGTTTACATCTAATTTGGACCCATGTTTTCAGAGACTAGAAATCTCCCTCCTGGGAGACATGGACATGAATCCTTTGATCCAAGGAAACAAGAGAAGCTGAAGATACCCTTTCACTTGCAGGCATGTTGGTTGAGAAGTCACAGTCGCTTAATATATGCCCTCTGTCCCCTCCCAGGTTGCCCACAGACCTGTGAGAAGTAGCACCCCCTCTGCCTCCTCCACTCCTGGGGAGGAGGAAATGCACCTCGAAGTGCAGGAAAGCACTGAGTGGAAAGCAGAGACCCGTGCTTCTGACACCTCTGCTCCTTGTCCTGCTGCCTGGCTAACCTAGGTCTTGGCGTTCCCCAGTGTCCTGCCACACTTAAAGCAAAAGAGAAACACCTGCTTGGATTTCCTGAAAGAAATATGACATTATCTACCCAGAGAAGACAAACATAGACCCTTGATTCAAAAGGAACAGACCTGTCACCAACATCTCTCAGTCATACCTTTAGGCTTTGGAGTAGAGGAAGAATTTAATACATGCAGGATCTGAGTTCTTGTATGTTTGTAATCTAATATTGTAATTAAGCCCCTCGGGAGCCAGAGAGCTGTGCTGCTGGGAGACTGAGCTATCTACAATTTTTTTTGCTTGTTAAATGGAAGAAATGCAATGCCAGCAAAAAGAGGGATTATTTCAGTAATGTTTTCCCATGCACCCCACTGTCTTAAACATCCTTAAAAGGAGAAGATCGATGCTGACAGAGCTATGACAGGAACACTTTAACAGGACAGAAATGAAAATCTAGGTAGAGAATAGATATATATGACTCAAGCTGACTTTTTTCCACCTTTTCTGGAGGTACTTGTTTCTAGCACCAGCTGCCTTGTTAAAGGCTTCTGCATTCTTCTCTCTGATCCATTCAGCTTCCTTCTTAGAAGGATTCAGTTCTTGATTTCCACAATGCACTGTTTTGTTTTACATGAAAGACTTGGGGGGGGGGGGAANTTTCAACTATAGACGTTGTGGGGTGGGGGAAAGAAATTCAGAAATCCCTTCCAAAGTGCTTGTAGCTGTTGATCAGCTGTGAAGATTCATATATTCCAGGTCATCATTAAATCTTGTACTGAGAGTTTCTGGAAACTTGAAAAAGCCAAAAACTCAGCAGGGATTTCTTCCTCCTGCCCCCTGCTCCCAGCACCAACTCAGTCTGCACTAGAATCATTTCCTTCCTTCTCATGACCTAAACATAAGTGCCATGGATACATAAACCTCTCTGTCAATGCTGTCATAAGTAGTAGCACAGTATTGATGAGGAGAGATGTAGAATTGATTTAGGGCTTGGTTTTGCAGCTGCTCAAGTTTGAAACTACCACTGCCTTCAAGAGGAATTCTCAAGAGGGAGTGGCTACAAATTCAGGCCCAAAGAAAGCAGTAGCACATCGACAGCTCAGCCATCCAGCCAGACTCTCCCTCCTCCCCATGACCTGACCTGACCCAGCTCAGGGGATCCAGGCAGAAGAAACAAATGGTAGCTGGAAGGAGGTGGCTGGAAGTTTGTCAGCCATCTCCCTATGACCAGCATCACCACAGACTGTAAGGACAGAACCAAAGCCTGAAGAGACAGCTGGACAAAATTATAATGGAATAAACTTTTATTCCAACTTTGGTAATTATGAGGCATTAGAAATTTAGGTCATGTCCTTTTTCTCTTTCCCACCTCCAGTCATTTCTTGTTTGCTACTTTCTGCAGACATTTTGTAGTCCAATTTGAAGCAAACCTTAAGATTCTGGAATATACAAATTTGAAAGGGTGTGACATTTTAGACTAATTAACAAAAACACAACAAATGCACTGAGAATTCATAGAGAGTGACCCCTTTAAGTTTTTTTATTTTTATGTATTGCAAACATGCCATGCTAGTTTCAGGGCTTGGACAGACAGGGATTCATGTTAGAAAAAGCTCTGTATTTTTGCTGAGTTTAGATTCTGTTATGACCCCAGAGCTGATACAGGTAACAGATAGGACTGTCATAGTTCAGACAAAGCATTGGAAAATTCATTGTGCAACATTTTTGGCTTACAGAACTGGCCTTTTCTTTTTTCCAAAATGGTAATAGAGCTCTGCAATGTAACTCAGCTGTTTCAAACATGCCAGGATGTGGTGTGTTATGGACAGTGGTGCAAAGATTGGATTTGTTTAAGGAGATCTGGTGCAAAACTTCAACCCAGAGATTTGCTCACTGTCTTCCACAAGATTCATAAGTTTCAACATTATGTCAATTTTCTGTGTTCATCCCTGTGCTGAAAGCTGTAACTTAACTCCCAGCAAGCACATCCTCTCTAAGGTATATCAAGACATCCTCAAATATTTCAATCTTGGTTTTCTCCTCTTTGCTGTACCCCTTAATAGGAACAAAGAACGATAAAAATCACTGATCAAAAGCAGAAAGTCCTCTGTAAACACAGCACTTCTGTCTTCTCTAGACCACTGCATGAGGAGATGATGATTTCTGCCAGTATGACCACTGTTAAAAGAACTCAATAGCACCACCCTGTAATAGGGTAGTTTATATTTATTAAGACTATACATGTAATTGGGCTACTTTGCTGTGTGTCATAGATCTTCAAGAAGCAGAAACCAAAAAAAAGTCTGCCAGGGAAAATATACTGGATTATTGCAGCAAGACAGATATAATAAAGATAAATTAAATACATGGTTGGAAAATGTAGCAGATTTCATCTCACTTTCTAACTGAAATTTTCCCAACTGGTTTAGAGTCTTTTTTTTGAAAAATATTTCTGTGATCAAATTTCAGCCTATCAGTTGTGAATAAACTGTCCGTAATTTTTTCACATCCACCTGAAATGTGCTGTTGGTCACCCAAAATCCACAGAGCTTCACAGATTTACGTCTGTTGAGAATTGAGCAGATTGTTTAATTTGAGTTCCCTGACAGATGGCCTAAAATCCCTCTTTTAATAAATAAAGTACTTCCATTTCTGCCCAGAATTAATTTATTTTTCTCATGAAGTAAATTTGATTTCCAGATTAACCAATGCTTGCTCACAGGCTTAACTTAACTTCACAAACATTCATACAAATATTTTTATGAAAGTTCTTCAAAAGCAAATATGTTTACATCAAAGAATTGTCAAAGTGGAGATTTCCGTAATAGCTTTTCAACCAACCATAAGTAATGCTCTTATTGTATACAAATTTCAATTCCCTCTACACTCAGCTGGAGACTTTCCGTGGACTTCAGGGGGAACTAAACTGGATTATTTGAGTCTAGTCACAACAAACACTGTAAAATCTCAAGACATTATGCATTTTTTTTTCTTGCGGGCTTTTGTCTGTGCCTTTACCTCCTCATTTCTGCTTTTCATATATCATGTACATGCCTTAATAGCCAGTGGGTAGCAGCTCACCCCTGAAGCAGCTGTTTCTCCTTTGCATTGGATAATTCCATACTCAGTAGAATCTGAATCTGCCCCGTTGTAGCCACTCCAGCAGACTTGGGTTTTCACCCTATTCATGGAGGAGGAAAAGCAAGGGGCTCCCAAGAAAGGACTCCACCACCACCTCCCTGGCACCCATCTGCAGCTTCCAGGTGTTTGCTTTCCACACTGCCTCCAGGCTTCCCAAACCTCTCCTCCTGCCCACTGATTCACCGAAGCCTCGTGAAATGACTCCAAGCTGGTTTTTCCTGCTTTAAGCAATGGCACTTCACTACCATCCCAGACAGAAGTTCTGTATAAGCAGGTGCCTGGAGCCTTGTGTGGTTCCTACAGGCCCTACGGGGCTTATCCCCAGGCACAGAGCTGTAGCCACTCTGCTCAGACACAGGCAGTGGCCAGCACCTCACTGCAAATGCACATGTCCCTTCCCTTGCCTGGGCCACAGCAGAGAAGCTGAGATGAACACTTTTTAGGCCATTTTTTTAAGGATTGACTTGTCACCTGAAATTGTGATCAGTACCAGCTGTCATCCTGTGCAATGCAGCAAGAATTTCCTCCCATCCAGCCAAATGATGTATGTCAATATGTTTTTAACAGCAGTCTGCTTCACATTAAATATTCAAAGAGGTGTAAAACTGAAAGGAATGAATAAAGACAGCAAAACACTGTACTTGTAGGCGTTAATAGGTCTTTAATTGAACAAAGTATGCAAGACAACACATTTTTACTGTCATAAATTAATTATTTACTCTTATTTACACAGGTTAGCTGTAATTAAATTATGTCTGTTTTGAAATACACATTTTTTTCTGTAGCAGGCCTTAATTTAATTTAATGCTACGTTTTAATTTAAAACTGCTTTAATGTAATAGAAAACAAGTTGGCATGACAAATAAAGGGCTAATGTGCAGATATGATTCATTTGCTCATAAATCAGTTAATCTCTTTTAATGGAACTCCTTTAAATAATGCCTTTTTTCAATCAGCTGTATTTCTGCTCTTTATACTCCCGTTGTTAAGGAACCAGCATTTTCCCAGTGACGCACCAATACTGGCAGGAAGCACATCCTAAGTGTATTTTGTGACTCATTTCAATTTGCTCTTTGGTGCATTCACAGTTTGCTCATTAACATCAGCATTGGTGGCTAATGGATACTCAGTAGGAAGTTGGGTTCTTTTCATGAATATTTAGTGGAGCAACAGAAGTGAAGGTGAGGAAGGATTTCACTGGTGACAAAGAGAGCTTGTGGCTGGACAGCGAGCCATGACCCAGTGGATGAGCACCACTGCCTCCCATGCCAGGAGCCCCACCACGGTGGGTACCTGCCACGCTCCCCACCTCTCACCTGCACACAGCTCATGTGCCTCACCAGCAAAGAAAGGGGAACCATCTCTAGGCTGAGGGAAAATTATATCTCTATACACAGATCCTTGTCATTGCTTCACAACTGAGCTCTCTGAATACCATGGTTCTTATAAACCTGAATACAGAACACACTTGGCTGAGTAGTTTTGCAATACTGTGCTTGGCTCATTTTTTTTCTTAGCTTTTCATCTTACTTTTTCTTTATTTTTATTTTTTTAAAGACAGTGGAAGAGGCACTATTTTTTGTGTTACTCATTCAACACAGAAACCTCTAATCAATTTTTGCCCAGGTCTTCTGTTTCTGTTTGAGACAAACAACAGAAAAAAATCATTCCCTTCCTCCCATACACACACAAAAAAATAATCTGAAGGTGGAGCTCATTCTTTGTCAAAAATTCCCCTCAGGTGAACTGGTCATAATGTTCAGCGGTGAATGAGTTCAGGTTTCTGACAGATTCTAGCTCTTTAAAAGCCTCTTAAAGGCAAGCACTTTTTCCCTCTGTCTTCAACTGGAGTCCTGAGCAGCATCCACAATCTGTTTGCATGAACTGGACTGATGATACAAGTATGAATATTTCTCCTACTCAGAACACTCGAATAGGGCATTCCAGTGACAAAAATACATGTCCATAGGCTCGGGCCCCTGCAGAACATGCAGTACATACAAAACACACATAAAGCATGTACTGAGGGGCACAGGAGGAAGCCTGAAGCTCGGAGGGGGAGATGTCAAAGGCAAGCTCAGGAAACCTCTGAAGTGTCCCTTTGTGCACACCAGGGACACTTTATACACAACCAGGCTAGCAAGTTTACAAGCATTCTCAAGAAAAGCAGAGGTTTACATTACAGTCAGCACGATTGGTTTTGTCATACCGGGAGCAATAACAAAGTCAGTATGTACTTCAAGGTGCACAGTGATCTTTATTATGCTCTCATATGGTTTTCCTAGCCTCAAGTTGTTTCCTCAGCTTTAAAAACAGTGATGTCACCACAGGGAGCAAAAAGGAGCGCATTATACTAGGTAGCAGGAGAAAAAAAACACTGTAGTCCAAAGGCAGAGGATGGGCCAAGTGCACAAAAGGTCCATATACAACAGCTCATGTCATGAATACTCCACTGTTTGACACATTTAATATTCATTCCAAAACAGTTGCATGGTCATTTGAAAACAAAAAGCAGATGCTGAAACAAATGCAAAGAAACAGTCAGGTGCCACTGATAAAATCAAAATACTCCATATCCTGTTTGATTCATTCCTTACAAACACACAAAGAAAAGGAAACTTCTGACCATATGTGTAGGATAACTGACCTGAACACAGGAAGAATAGAGACATGAGAGCTCAAAGAATGTTTGGATAAACTAGTATCGTGACCTGATACAATTTACCCAGAAGTACTTAAAGAACAATGTGAAATGATTATGAAACTGTTAGTCATAGAGAACAAATGGCATCCCAAAGAATGAAGGTGAATGAGTACAATATCTGCTGTTACAGAAAAAAGACAAATGCAGGGTAATAAGTGCAGTCAGTCCAGCCTGGGTAAGGGGACATGTGCTAGAAACTCTTTGAAAGCCCCAGGAATAAGCTTAAGTCAAGCTCAAAGAACATGTGTTAGTAACATGCTATGAAATTGGCTGTGCAGATGAAGTAGTGTCCTAGAGGAGTCCACTATAAATACACTGCTAAGCAATCTTCTCAGCTAGATGCTGAAACAGAAGTTGTTTTTTCAATTAAAATATAAAATCAGCACATCAAAGCAACTTGGGAGGGCCTGAATGTATTTTTGTCAAGAGTGGAATTCAAAGTGTCCCTACCCTTTGGATAAAATGTGCTCTCTGCAAGGCGGACAACGAAAGTGAATGAAAGAAACATAAGGACCAAAGCTGAATGCTTGTGTAAAAAGCAGGTAACAACAGCTCCAAGGGATGTTTATGTTTTCATTGGGTTTGCATGGCAAGATTTTGGCAGCAGAGGTGCTAAAAATCCCTTACTTTTGCGTAGTCTTAAGAAAATAAAAGTCAAATATCTGTTGAGAGACAGTCTAAGTGGACCTGGTTCTGTCTCAGACTGGCAAGGTAAGCTCTACCTCCATCAGTGCCATGATTTGGCCAGCCCTCGGGCTTTATGGATATGGTAATCTTTGTTCCTGGTTCACTCTCTCCCCTTGTCTTTTCCACACTTGCCTGCACTGAGGGACGATTTCTCATAAGATTAGCCAGTTACTAGAAACCAAGTGGGACATTCACACATTGTTCTTTTTGCCAGATTCAAACACGGAGAAACTCAGTGAATAAACATGGCTTTAACAGACCGTCAACTATGTTTTCTCCCTTCTTGCTTCAGTATCACAGGATAGGTTACAACACATTTTCCACAGGTTTTGCTTCCCCCTCAGCTTGCTTTATGATGTCCAGCTCTGTACACGTGTCCTGGCAGCAGAAATTCCTGGTATAATGTAGTGATGCACTTGTGTCCCAGTGAAACTGTCAGACCACAGTTGTCTTCTGGGTGACAGCAACTTGTGAGCTCATCTCCCTCAGGCTGCACTTCCAGAACAGGAAACATCTCCAAACAGATTTCAGCTGCAGGCAAATACCAATGGTCTGGAAAGGAAGACTGTTCTCTTACTAGAGAGCAGAGTCAACAGAAACAGCAGCATTCTCTAGCTACTGAAAAATGGAAAAATACTTGCTTAGAAAGGGAACCAATTGATAGTTCATTCTGCTTCTTTCCCAGCCTGTGTAGGAATTACTACACACTCACCTTAACTGCTACAACAGATCCATAGCTAATCATTGAAGGCAACATGGTGCCCTTCCTTGTGCAACTAAACCAATCTTCAACATAGTGGATGTGCCAAATTTAAAAGCCATTACCATCCTTATCTTATTCCAGCAGGTTATTCTTATCACGTAAGCATGAGATGGAAGGAATTCTGGACTAATTTCATGCCCTACAATTTTTTGCTGTGTTGCACCCTCTTCATACTATTGGAGCCCCATTATCTCATTCTAACAACTTCTTACACAGCTGAGGAATCCTGTACCAAATCAGTAGAAAATATTGGATAGTAGGATGGCTGTACTAATTGTTAAAATCCTAAATTTCTAGGTTTTTTCTTCAGGATGTTCTCTTTAAACCCCCTTTTAAGTGGCTATTTTACATTATGAAGTTTAAAAGAGACATGGAGGAATTTAAAATTTACTCACCAACTTTCTTTTCACCAGTAATGATAAAAAAATGAAGTCTTCTTTACCCATCTGTCTTAATACATAAACGCCTCCCTCTGAATCTGCAGCAGTACTTCATTTCTGTACAGTGCATATTGCTCTCAGAGTGAAATTGTCCCTGCCGGTGCAGAAGAAAAAATTTTTTTAAAAAAGTAGGGTTTTTTTCCTCTGGGCTGACACGTCTTTCATCATTCATTTCATTCGTAATATATCACACAATATCATGTTCTTGTGGCATTGATTTGAATCAGATTTAGCATGGACAGGTGCTGTTTAAACATTCCCTGCCCACACACAACTCTGCCAAAAAACACCTGGAGCGTCCCTCTGCTTTGCAGCTCAGGGCAAACCGTCCCTCTGCTTTGCAGCTCAGGGCAAACCCTGGAGTAGAAATCATCAATGCCACTAAAATTAATTACAAAATTTGATGATTCGTTTTTCTAAAGCAGTGATTAATGGAGATTGTCCTATGAAAATCCTCTATTTTCTAAGGCGTCAGTCAAGGACTCTCACTAAGCTTCTTCCTCTGCCACATGCTTTTATTAGGACCTCGTAAATGTCGCACTGGCAAAACTATCAGAACCAGTTTGATAGTCAGCACCTACACAAAGAATCCTTTTCTGTGCTTTTTACACTAATGGATGAATAGACATTTCTAGAAGCAGATAATCTCATCAATACTGATGTCTGAAACAGACTGACAAGTCCCGCCTCAAAATGCCTGCTGAGCTCTACTGCCTATCAAGAGATTCCCCTAGAAATTTTTTTCAGACAGTGATCAGGAGCTCTACTTTTTCAAATGTGAATTTTAAGTCCCAAGACCAGTGCCAGCTTTTTGGGATCCACAGAATTAGAGCTATGATTATTCTACTTTGTATCTTACAAAGTCATTGAAAGATTGCCTACAGGTAAAACTTAATGTGACACCAAAAATCTGAAGAGATTTCTTGAATCTAGTATTTAGAATGCATATTGTGGACTATGTTAATCTGCCTGTGAGTTTGATAAGGTCAGCTGAGATGTCCCATTGTGCTAAGCAGAAGCAGCCTCTGAAATTCAGTGACTGAAATCTTGCTATGTCTGCAGCACAGCCTCCTTTTTCCAGCACCTGCAGAGAACTACAGCCCTGACCAAGACTGGGACAGCCCTTTAAAAGCAGGGGACTCCACTGCCAGTCTTCTGTGTAACTGTGTCAAGCTACAGACATTTACTGTTTGCCCTTGATATTTATGATATTGACTGAAGAGGTGGACAAGCTTACGGAAATCATAAATAAAAAGTGAGGTAGACTTGTCTTCCATGGAATATTTTCCAGTTTAGCCAAATGTTGCTCCCTGCCTCTTCTTGGCATCTGTCAGAAATTTACAAGCCAGGGTAAATTGCAGCTCTGGTTTAGCACTTCATTGTGATGCATCATTTAAAAGGTATGACAGCTTTGCAGTTTTCCAGTAATACCAGGAAAATGGAGAAAGGTTGTACTTAGGCTTAGCAAAGAGGATTTGATTCACCATTTGTTCTTCAAACTAAAACAGAAAAAAAGAGAAGGACTTTTGAACAGCACTCCAATGTAGGAAGCTGTTTATCTTCTACAGATGACTTTCAGGTGGCATGTCCCACAGTACTGCGGGGAGCAGAGGGGAAGAAGTGAAGAGAAATAAATTATTTACCATTGTGTGAGACCCAAATCATTGAAAAAAAACCATAAAACATAAGAAAAGTTCTATTCCTCCTACATAGAGACACAAGAGACCTCAGCAGAGGTACCGTTGCAGCAATGGTACTCATTCTCACTCTGGAGCTCATCAGCATCCATGTGAGAGGCAGGTAATTGTAACAGCTGAGTTATCAAAGCATTTTCTTAACGAGGAAACAGAGAAACAAAGCAGAAATCCTTCCCTTCACCCACAAGAGGACTTAAAGTGCTGCTTGGAACATATTGGAGTCAACACACTCAGTCAGCAGCACACCCCTGTCACACAGCCCACATGCTTTCCACAGGCAGGTGTGTCCTCAGAGGGTGACCCGGCAGGAGGCTCGTCTCACAGTGAGAAACACAAGCCCACAGACACTGGGTTAGGAGCACCTCAGGGCTCATTAGGGCAAAGGAGGTAGGTCTGGAACATATGTCTCAGACTGCACAAAATGTCCCAGTGGACTGTATTTGGCACCTGGGCCACTGTTTCTAGTCATCATAACTTCCCCATGCATAGTCTGACTGATAGGTCCAAGCCATAAAAGGAACCCTGAGTTCACTTGTTTCAAAAAAAAATTTAATCTCACAGTTGAACAAATGAAATGTTACATCACCTATAGAGACACAGATTTCATAATAACATAGAAATCCAGATTTAATAGATACATAAACTCCAATTAAATGTTTAATCCTTTTCATTAGAGTAACAAATAATTCAAGAGAGAGTTCGTGGTTTTACTTACTTAATGAACAAAGTATATTTTCATTGTGACACATACCCCATTTCATCATACCAAGCAAATGGGACAAAGATTTCCAACTTTCCTTCAAAGAACAACATTTTTAAGCAGAAGAACACAGATAATAAATGAAGGTCCTTTGACTCCCATTTCACTGCTGCATTTTATTTGAATTTCTTCTCTTCTTACTCAAGGTCCCACAGAAGTCCTTCCCTCTCTGTTTACCCAGCTTTGCTGCCTGCCATGATGGTGATGTCTCTACTAAACCAATGTTAGGCTTGATGCCTGACTTTCTACAGCCATGCTGTCCTCTTAATACCCATTAACTCCACAGACAGCATGCCCTTGCTTAGATGGTTTGCCAAGTCAAGGTTCCCACTTCATTTGTCTCCTTCTGGTTCCACCATTAAGACTATGAGAAACTACTCTATTTTTCACTTATAAGAAAATCATTTAAGGTCAGAACTTATCACTAGAACAGTTTTATGTTTGAAAAACTCAGCAAATAGGAAGAATGGCTTAGAGAGATTAATATATTCATTTAAAAACTATAAAATTCAAAGCTGCTCACTGAGCAAGTACACTTCTAAGGGTAGGTGAAAATTTCATACAAGTTTGAAAACTTCTCTAGACCCAAAGGACCATTTGGATATTGCATCACGATGCCAGGAGATACTACCTATCCTTCTGCAATACCATTTTCATTTGCCTTCTCTTGGAGCCAAGGAAAATGGTTGCCATGAATTCATTTGACAGCTGACAAACAAAGCCCGAATTGGTTTAGTTAATTGAAACATGAATAACCCATTAACAAAGTCTACCTGTTTCTGTGATACTATTATCATTCAGATCCATAGGTGTCTTCCAGCTGATTTCAGTAAATAGTGGGTTCTGGCTGCAAACTGGAACTACACATATTTTGATTATCAAACAACAAAACACATGGTATATCCATAATAATTTCATGTGATAAAACTGCTATGTAGAGCATAAGACCAGTAGTGAACTAACATCTTGTAACTGAGGTCCTGTAATTCAAAAAACTTGAATATGAATTTTTTCAATTGAATAACATAAGTGATGATATGTGTCTTGTTTTCAAAAACATTGACTCTCTACAGTGCCAATTGACTTTAGCAGTATTTTCAGGGTGGAACAGTTCTCAGATTAAACTGAGTTAACATCCAGTGATATATAGTTTCCCCTCTTGTTGGCGATATAGTTTTAAATAAAGCACATTGTGACAATAACAGTTGTTTGTTCAATTTCTCAGTGACCAACTTGCAATTTTTTTAAATTATTGAGTAGGTCAAACTTTCATGCTAGACTGGTTATAATGGTTGTCTCACAAAACTGAAGTCTCAATGAGACTCTCTGCTCTCTGTTCAGGGATTCATCACACTTGTCTTTTCCCAGTGGCCCACTGTGCCCAATTTACCATGGTTAACTGAGAGCAGAACTTTTCAGGTTCCAGACTCCCCTTTATGACTCATTCATTGCATTTGGGTTGCTCATTTTTATCCCTGAGAATTGTGCATTCACTTTCTGCTCTAAATTCATTCTCTCCCCCTCTTTTTTTTCTTTTTTTTGATAATATCTTGCAACCTACTAAATATAAGGTATTAGAACAAGAGAATGAAGACAAAATTAACATCAACTTTGTGGATGGTGAAAAGAGAAATGTGATTTTGTATGTGACTTCCTGGATATGCACAATTTCTATAGAATTCAGGTGGGAGAAAAATGGTATTTATTTGCAGTGACGTGGGAAAGATTCTGGGATAGTTTGTGTAATTTCTGTGGTTAGCTGTAGCCCATAGGCAATGGGAAATTAGATTCACAAAGTTTTCATAGTTGATGAAAGAGTAGCAGTGTGTTTAAGTGTTTTTAAGGAGAAAGAAAATATTACTACTGATGGCAATAGTGTTTCTATGGTGTCCCAGTTTGAGTGACATGCACGTCTCCTGCTTTAGCTATCAGAAATGAATTTAAGTAAGGCTAGGCTTCTGCCCTAATCTCTAAAGGCACTCCAAAGAGCAGTTCATGCCATCCAAATATACAGGGGAACAAGTATCAATTGGGTGTGTCTATTTTTTCTATACTATTGAGGGAACTTGGACAAATAGGTTTGTCTAGGATCCAGGTTCATCTCACCTAACATCCACTGCATTACATTTGTGCATCTGTTCTACTATAATCATCTAACTCCCTTTATAGTCACAGCATAAAAATAAAATGCATTCAGCAGATTATTCATCTCATCTTAAATTAAATGCTTGAAACAGATGGGACAAATCCACCTCTGGATTTGCCTATTTCTCTCAGTTGGGAACAGAGGAAACACAGAAGACCCCTCTCAGCTCAGATACCCAACTTTTAAATGGCAGAAGTTACATAAATGTAACCCTTCTCTCAGGAACAAACAGTACATTTATATAACAAGGTAATGACCCTAGACAATGAAACAGAAGAACTTGAACATCAGGTACAGAATATGAAAGGGGATGGGATAGGAATGAGAGAAACTGGGAAATAACAGGCACTGTTGCAGCACAGCACTAAAGGGCATACAGGGCTTGCATGAAAGAGAAACGCAGGTCATAAAACAGCAATATATGTTGGTGATTCAATAAGACTAGAATTATGAAACATAGCATGAGCAAAATGCGAATGGCTTTGTTCAAACCCTTAACAATGTAAAGAAATTATGCAAGGCCTTACTACTGGACAGCTCCATGGGTGAAACCATCCAGTTACTTGCACAGAAAACTTCAATGCTACTACAGAATTTTCTAATGAGGTCTTTGAAAACCATGACATTCTGGGAAACATTATCTTTCCAGCTATGAGACAGAGAATAAATGTTCATCCTGATAGAGGTCCAGTTAGTGTGACAGCCAGTAGGTTTCTAGGCCAAATCACAGAGAGCAATATTCAAACTACTTACTCTGGCACTTCACCAAACTGTTTCTATTGCAGCATCTCTGTTCAAGAGTGAAATGTGCAATTCAGCACACTTCAACCCAGAGCTTCCAAAAACCTATTGCCTTTCCAAGTCAATGAAAGAAAGAGGCTGTGAAGTCAGACAGTTTGCTGTCAAAGCCAAAAACACGGTGTGGTCTTACCTGGATTCTGCAACTTCACTGCTTCCAGGTCTGAGTCTAGCTGATTTATCATTAACAAATTTGGGTCTACCACTTACTTTCCCTTTGTCCAGAAATAAAAAATTAAAATTTGTGGGTTTTGCAACAAGGATGAAAATGAGATAAATCACAATTTGGGAGGGCAATCAAGATTCTGGATATATGTCTTTTGCTCCTAATTTCTACATTCAAACCTGGCCTAGGCCACCAGTGATTGGAACTCACTACTGCCTAGCATCTCTTTGGCAGTCCATAAGAAAAGGTGGTCTCAAGCAGGCTCCTCGTGGACAATTGTCCCTAACAGAGAAACCATAACCACAGCAAAAATTAGCTGAGGTCATTTTGGACAGTTCCTGGAGGCACACAGGAGGCTGAATGGGTGCTGAAATTGAAGTCTACCTGTCTTTGTTAGGATAGTCCCTCCATACCTCCTCTGTGCACTTGGACAAGGTAGATTAAACTACTAGTTCTCATTAGGGAGATCATCATCATCATCAAATTCTAGACATGTAATGGTGGGGTAATAAAAAGCTTCATTGCTGATACTGTTTCCTAAGTAGGCTGAAGTCTTCTTCTAACTAACTGTGACCTGGGGCAGGCAATAAAGAAAATAAAAATTTTTAAAAAAAGGAAAAACCCACAAACAACATTAGAAGTCATTCTTTATTGTATATGCATATATATATTAAACACTCTTGTATACAGTCAGACCATTGCCTAGAGGTGCCAGTATTAAATCTGGTTGATGGCTTTTGTCATCATGAGCATCTGAGAGACTCTTCTATTTTTAGTTGCCTAGTGTGACACATCATCTACTACAGCTACTCCAAAAATATCTTTGGTGTAATTCCTGGGTTTGTAGCTTTGAAAGGAAAGAAATCTGCCATTCCTTTAATGAAAAATCTCCAGCAGGAGAAAAAGAAACAACCCAGTGAGATTGTTCCTCTGTATCTCCAGCTGAATTAGGCATTCCAAGATCATCTGAAAATTCATCCTTATCTAAAGATGTAGGACAGAACCTATAAAAAATTATGGTGCATTCAAAATCTAATTTCTTCACAGGAACACCAAATATAAGGTCTATGAAATTAAAAAAGATGTATCTGAAACTGTCTGAATCTGGACCTGAAGTGCTTACAGAAGAGTTGTTGACTAATCACTTCTAGCACAGAAGAATAGATTAAGATATAGATTAGAAACTACAGCAGTCAAAAGTAAAAAATGCATTTTGTCCATTTCCCAATCTCTTTGTAGATAAAAAGTAGATAAATTTGGCACAGTCATCCAAACTCTCTCTGGTTTACATTTTGGTCTGTGATTGTGATAATTGTTCTGAGAAACTGGGACCCACACTTAAATTATGAGAACAACTCCCAAAGCAGGGTATGACACACTAATCTACCAATTTAGACATCCCCACCTGAACCTGAAGCCCAAGGCTTCCTTTACAGCTGATTCTGTCTCTCCTTTAGAATTACCTGTACCACCCTCTATATTATTGATTTGATTCACTTTTTTGAAAGGATGCAGCAGCTTCAGCATACTGGGAGAAGAGTTTGGCAACTGAAAAAAAAACAAATTCCATTAATTTACAGTGAAAATAATTGAGGTCATTAAAAAGGTGAATGAAAAATTGTATATGACCACTCATCATTCATGTCTCTGTCCCTTTTTTTTCCTCACAGGCTATTCACAAATTTCTCTAATTCATTTATTTAGCGCTTTCTCTTTGAGCGTTGATTCATGCATTCCTTAATACCAAACATGACAAATTTAGGCAGGATTAAAGAGAATAATGATGCTCTTTTTTTATTATATCACATGGCCCTGACTCTTTCCAAACAAAACCAAATAAAAGTTAGCTCTTCTAGAGGAGGTGGCCAAGCACTGACTAATTCACATAATTGAGAGATGCTATTTTTCCTCTTGCTGTTATCATGTTTCCTCCAAATGTAATTAAAAATGGATATAAGCATGTAATCCAGTATGACTTAGTAGACTACTTTCTCAAACAGAACAGCTGATAGTTTGAGGAAAGAGCATTCATATTAATTAATAAAGCAAATGCTTTTAGCTTTACATAAGATGTTTTCATTTCATTAAAAATGGCCTGCCAGCTGAGTAGTCAAGAAATACTGTATTTTCCCTTCATCATAAAAGATTTGGTGATGAAGGGAACAGTGCATTGCTGGGAATAACATCCATCACGTTTGAACAAGGAGTGTGCATCAGTTAGCATGCAAAAAGCATAAGATTGTATTAGTTTCTAATATGAAAAATAATTATTCTTACAGAGAGTACGAAAATAATTAATTTCTCTATTGCAACAGAACATGAAATTTATAGGCTGGTACCTTGTAAAGCACAGCTGTAATGTTTTCATTGAAGAGATGATTTCATTTAATCTTATGTGGATATATAGAAATTATACATAGAAAAAATCCAGGGTTTGTTTTTTTTTCCAAACAGTCTGTGCTACTAACTTGTTTAAATAGACCAGTTCCATCTTAGTACTGGGAAGATCAAGCACCATGGGGAGAACTGGGACAAAATCAGACAGAGAATAGACAGTTCTACAAACTGATCTTCATAGGTAAGTTATTTATATGATATTTTCTGGACAGAATCACATAGTTCCCACATAAATACTAGTCATTTCCTACTTTGCAAATAGCTCAGAAACAGCCACAGGCCACAGGCCACATGCAGGCTGTGATTAGACAACCTGATGAAAGAAGAAATAAAACACATTTGTTAAATTCAGATATTTGATGGTATTAAAAGCAATAGTGGTCATCACTATATCTGCTGACAAAGAAGAGTAATTTTTGATCAAAGGGGTACTTAAGGAAATTTTTAAATGAGAAAAAGTTAATAAATACACACATTTTTTATTGAGAGCTCCTCCCAAACGTAGGAAACAGGTGGTTTGAACATCAGTGGTCTCCAGGTGCCCACCAAAGCTGCTCTATCATTCCCTCCTCACCTGCACAGGGAAGAGAGAAATACAATGGACAGCTTGTGAGTCAAGATAAGGACAGGGAGCAATCAATCAGTGGTTACAGCCACACAAAAAAACAGACTCAACTTGGGCAATTAGTTTAATTTTTTAATTTGAGTTAATTGGTAATGAGAAAAATGAAAATTAAATCTTAAAACATCTTCCCCTTATTCCTTCCTTCGTGACAGATTCAACTTCACTCCTGATTTTCAATACCTCCTGCCCTCCAGTGGCTCCTGACCCATTAGTGAAATAAGGCAATCCTAAATCTGCAACTTAGTCAAATCCTCCCAAAGCAAAAAAAAATCCTTAGCCTTATAACATAAGAATATGTTACCTGACAGCCTACGGTGTTCCAAGGAGTTTCTTATCTCATGCTTTTTTTTGTCTTTTATGGAAATGACTCCAAATTAATTCCATCTAGTCTTCTTATTTATTGATTATTCTTCCCAGGGCAATATTCTTTGCTTCCTTTAATCTGTTATTCTTAAACATTTTAGTTCTAAGAGATTCTTAGACAATGGGCTAAACTCAAATTTTTATTAGTCTTTGAACATAAATGTTTAACTTCACATGGCAGGTCTAAAAAAGAGGGGTTCTCTCTTCCATAACCCTTGCCCTTAAAATGCTCAGTGAAATGAACTTGCAAGTTTGTTAACACCCATAAATTGTGTCCTTTCTAAGCTAACAACACGGTAAAAGTGGAAGACCTGGAAGTGGTGCTTCTTAGGTTCATAGCTCTATAGCAGCCCAGCCTCTAAAGGTCTTCCAAGTCACACAATTCAGGGTGGCTCCCAAGGTACATCTAAATCATGCAGTTGTAAAGTACTCTTTACTCAGTTGTAAAGTACTTTACTCTGTAAAGTACTCTACATCCCATACTAGATACTGACACCAGTACAAGATCTGAGTGGACCCTCTTCCTTCGATGCATTCCAGTTCCTCACATATAAAACTAGACACAAACAGGGAGGAGGGTAGATGTGTACTCCAATGGAACCCTGTCTCTATGTTCTGAAGACTAAGAGTGCTGGGTTCTTTTTTGTTTTATAAAAGCTTTCAGAAATATTGGAGACCTGGTTTTACCTGGTCACATTCTGAAGTACTGTGTAGCAAATATTTTTCCTTTACTCATTTGCTGTTAGGATAAGCATTTAGAATCACTCTCAGATAGAAAAAGTTAAATGAGAGCTTTGAAAGAAAAGCCAAACAGGCCACCAGTGTGGCTGAAGGATGATTAAATATTTTATGAAATATTCTGTCTTATTGTCCTTCATGAAAAGCCTGTAAGAACAGTACATCCTTATCCATGATAACCTGGCAACTGTGGCTACGGTCTCCTACGTTACCTCATTAACAATCAGTAGTCCTCTACAAAGCTGTTATTTATAAGGAATATTTCCAATGGGACTTGAAGGAAACCACAAGAACTGACAGTCCTCCACGGCTTCATGTTATTTGATGGAAATGGCAGAGCAAACTCGAGGGTGTTGTAGTGTTCAGTGTAAATAGTTCCCCAGCTGCTGTGGAGATTCAAGAATTAAAAAGAATAGAACAAACTGGTTTGCAAGAAAATATAGTAAATAAAATAATTAAGATTTTTCCATCTAAAAATCTAAACCACCAGTTATTTTTCAGGATTTTTTTTCGTGACTGTTTCTATTTCTCAGTCAGCCTTCGATTTCAGCATCATTATCTCAAAAATCATGCAAAAAGCTCCACTGACTGATACCAGTACATTCTGCTCCTATTGAAGGGACCTGTGTTGCCACAGGTAAATCACCCACAAAATTCAAGTACTTGTATACATTTTAAAAATATGCATTCTGACCTTTTACATCATACCCTTAACACCACCAACTGAAACAATTTTGCTTAAGATCTCTCTTTCTTAATTAATTTTTTTCTTTCCTTGAGGGAATCTGAAGTTAACATGTTTGTTTTGGGAAATGTACCATGTCAGTGCAGGGCAGAGAAGTACAACAGCTGCAGGTATTAGCATGCCATTGCAACAGCAATACCTATCTGCAATGAAACTTCTGCTCAAGCATCTCACAAAGGGAAGAGCAGCCCATGTGTACAAGACATCACACAAGCACACCAGCTGTATCCTGAGGCACTGTTCTCCAAAGTTTGGAAGGAGGGGAGTTGTTAGGTTTGCTTTCAGTTGGCTCTCAAGAAACTAAGCACAATGGGCAAACTTGATTCCTCTTACAGGTTGATATGTTCTGCAGCCAGGTTTTCTTGTGCCTCATTTAGACTTCTCCCCACAAAACAGGAAAGTATAGCTGTGGAACTTGTCCCAGGCAGTTAGACCACTATATGGTATGGGAAGAGCACCACTTTTGCTCACAGCATGCTCTTCAGCAATACAAGCAGCAACAGGATAAAACTGAGTCTGTTATTATATCACTATTTAAAGAGAAAGCTAAGGCAACCAGGATTATAGGCAGAGAAAAGAGAAATGGAAGGAGTGAGAAAATTCCATAGCAAATATCACAGTAAAGGAGTATCTCATGAAAGGTGGCTGTATGTGGGATGGTATCTCTACTTTCACTTAACAGTGATTTCCTGCAAAACTCTCTCTTGCTGATAAAGGAGGAAATATCTGTGGAAATTTGAAATATATATTTCATTGTCAACCAAGTCTGTATTAAATTAAAAGTGAAGTATCTCAAGTAGTGAAAATAAAGTAAATCAGACTTTGTGCAGTTTATCATAATTTAGTAACAGAAGTTAAAAATATGTTGAAAGATAGATAATGACAGGTCCCACAAAAACATGGGAAAAACTAAGATATTTTCTAAAAGTTTCTGAACAGAAAAGTCCCAGTTTTAGGGTCCACTAAAGCCTAGCTTATTGAAAGACAAAAATCAACTTTTATGCTAATTTTCTTTGGCGTATTCACTGCCCCAGGGAGGTTTGCAGGCCCAGGAAAAGTGAAGGCCCATGCAGACAGTCCCAGCCGCAGTTTGCCATTGTTTGCTGGTGGGCAGATAGGCAGAGGCCTGGCTTTACCCCCGCCCTGCTGAGGAGCTACAGCTGCTCTGATAACCCCAGCTGAACACAGGTATTCCTGTGTTCCCTCTTCCCCATTGCCAGTGGCCAAATCCTGCAGAGGATTGGGGTAGCTGGAAAAAGAGGATTTTGGGTGTGCTCCTGAAGTGTGCTCCTGGCTTCTGCCCTCACCCCTTGTCTAGCAGAGGCACAGGCTGGCCAATGGATTTGGGCTTGAGCTGCTCCTCTCATTTCCCTTTCTAAGTGTCTTCCTTTTGCTAAGCCTCTTTCTAAAGCCCAAATGTCACCATTTCCCACTAGAGTAAATAGCAAAGTCTAAATTAATGCCTCATTGAGAAAGGCAGTGTTGTTTTTTAATTACGGGGACATTCTGGCCCCATCACTACAAGACTAATAGTTTTACCATCTAGGTTTATTCTTCTTAAAGTGTTCAGAGGAGTATCACTTTGTCCATTTCTTTTCAGTTTTCAACAAGAAACAAAGGTTTTCTGGAAAGGCAGTGTCCTCTGACCAAAAGAAAATCAGCTGGTTTGCTAGGGGTTATTCTTCCTTATCTCACTCATGCCTGTGAGCTTCCTCATTTGCAAATCCCAACAGCACCACAACTTTTTGATTTAGGCAGTTCTGTGATTCTTAAATTTTTAAAAACAGCCACTTCCAGTGGAGGGAGATGCAGGGAAAGGCATCAGCGGTTACATGGAAAATCCTTACCTCTTTTACTGTACTTTTTTTTGCTTTGGAGTGTGACTGAGGCATAACTAAAAGTCTTAATCAAAAGGATAAAAGCAAGAGTGTTTCCTCAATTTTGCAGAGAGTTGTCCATATGGGAGACATTTACCAGTTTGAGATTACAAGGAGAAGACAGGTAGAAAAAGTTTTAGGTACTGGAAGGTGCTATAAGGTCTGCCTAGAGCATGCTCTTCTCCAGCTGAACAACTCCAGCTCTCTCAGCCTGTCTTCACAGGCGAGGTGCTCCAGCCCCCTGATCAACTTAGTAGCCCTCCTCTGGACTTCTTCCAACAGGTCCACAACTTTCTTCTTGTGCTGAGAGTCCCCGAGATGGATGCAATTCCCCATGTCAGGTCTACAAGAGCAGCATTCTCCCCCTCAATCTCCTGAATATCTTTCATGTCTTTAATTACCTTCATCGTTCAGTGCCTATCAGTGTAAAATGGAAGTGTTACATTTCCACCGAATTGACTTTATTAACCCAGCCTTCAGTGCTCCTCTGCTTTGTGTTAGATAGGTACTGACTGAATTCTGCAGCAGTCTGCTGAGCCTTTAGTTACGTGTTTATCAAGGACTTTAGTACCTGAATTGAAATTAGCCGTAATTACTTAGTCGTGGACTGAATGAATTTACAAGACAAATTGGTGCTGAAACTTCCATGATTCAGACAGTGTTTTATAATTATCAATTTAAGATTTATTTTAAAAATATATTGGCTTGAGTATGAAATAAATGGAATTCAATATTTATGAAGTCCTGAACTCTTTTAGTTAAAATACCTTTTTTTTCTTTTGTCTTTGGCCAGTAAAACACCAATTTCTTTATTCATTTAGTGATGGTAGGCATCAGTGAGTTTAGAAGAAAGCAGTTGTGGCTTTCTGCTTAATTTGCCATACTTTGGGCCTAGGTGAGTTTAATACAGGCTATATTACATCACCCACCTGATGAGTATTCACGCTCATTCTTCAAAGATTTTTCCCCACAAGACTACTTTGGGTTTTTGAAGCAGCCTCCTCAACAGCCAGCATGACATATCTCCTCTGTCCCCTAACTTTCACAAAAGAAGAATAAAGGAGAGTTTGAGGGAATCAAGGAAAGAGTTATGGACAGAGTTGGCTTCACTTGCACATTGTGACACTGGAGATTAATAATTATGGAGGAGAGAGGTTTTTCTAGTCCATTTCAGCTTCCTAAAACATGTTACCCTATTTGTTTCTATTCTTGTAGAGTTGTTTTCAAAACAGTTGGGATACACAAAGAGAAAACCTGATACCCTTGATGAGAGGTTTTATGGGTTTTGTATCAATTTAGATGAGTTTTGTTGACCGAGCTTTGAAAAAAGGCAAGTTGTTTCCTATCTGGAGAAGTTCAACTCTCCAAATACAGGGGCTGTGGGATAGCTCTCTTGATTTACAACATACAGGGAAAAACTTGAAATGTAAAGTCAGAAGTGAGCAAAATAAAAGCATGGCAAGGAGGATCATAGTAATGCCAGAATTCTTCCCCTGCTGCCTCAGTTTCTTTACTTGTAAATAAATTTAGTCCTGGCATGAGTGAATGTAACACCCACTGCAGTCAATGGGACATCTGCCACTAATACCAGGACTCTGCTGACAGTTTATGCTTCTTGTCATTTGCATTTGTCACCTGCAGTAGATTAAAAGAGGAGGAAAGGAAATTAAAGAAAAAGTGTGGGGGGAAGAAGGTAAAATGACAAGTATAATACAAAGTTATAAAATTTGAGTAGACAAAAACATAATAAATTTTTAGAGAACCAGAGAACTGGGGAAAACACTGGAATGGGCTAGTTATATTAATGATTTAAAAATGCATGTTCCCAATGCGACTTCTGGCAGGACTCCATGAACTCTGCTTACCTGTGTGACTTTTTAATTACTACTACTAAATCATCTTTCCATTTTCTAAACCCCACTCAGTTTATACTGGAGTCCTACAGTGCACAAGAATTTCCTGAGTAGCATGATCAGATCTTATTTCCTCATTACACAAGCCTACATTCAGTTTGGCTGTAGTTCTTCATCACAGAGTGATTAAATTAAAAGAGAGGAAAGTAACCTGGAAAAAATAATTAGAATTTTAACTTCAAATTTATCCCTTATCAGAAGAATATAGGAGGTCTGTTATTTTCATTTTATTTCCAATACCAACAAATATATAATTTGTGTATTATTTTGAGGAAATATTATGCATATCAAATTTTGGAGTTGGATGTGATTTTATATTTTTGCCAGAAAATTGGAGTGGGGAATTCCCTAACCTTCAGCACTTTTTGCCACAGGAATTCTCATCTGCTTGTAGTTTTGAAGTCCAGTATAAAATCCCATTTGAAAAGTACACCATCAACACTAAAACTTGAGGAAATCTGAGACTTCTAAAATGTTAGCGGTATGGTGCACATTCATAGCCAGGCCACAACTTCATTTCTCAGGAAGGAATTCTGATAAGCAAAATGTGTTATCATCTCTGCAAAAAAATCCCAAACATGTAATACCAGTTTGGACTGGAAAATGAAGATTTCCTTCTTTACTTTCCCATGGAAAAAGCTGTACCACAAACTGCAACTTGACTCTGAATTCCTAAAAGCAATGATCAGAACTTGTCCCTCCAATGCCCAGTACAGGTTTGCAGTTGTTGATTGCATAATTATGAATTTCTAGAAGTAAAAAAAAGTATGGAGAAAACAAGGATAGCTTTCTTGCCACTTTGAACTCAAAGAGAGCAGAGGGGCCACCCAAATATCTTTAATCCATTCTCACACTTCCAGTCAGGGTCTGCATGAGGCCAGGACTGTCTGTGACCACTTACAGTTCCCTTGCACAGTTCATCTGTAATACTTCTCCAGTTAGCATATTCCTGCCATACAAGGAAAAAGACCCAAACAAACCAATAAAAAAACACCCACCAAAGCCAAAAGCAAACAAAAAATAAGTTTACAAAGACAAAGTTTGCTGGATTTTGTTAGTATGCTAAGACCTGCACGTAATTTTCATGAGGGAAGAACAAATACAAAAGGCAGAAAATTTAGGTTTGTTTTTTATACCTGAAAATAAGTCCAAAGAAGCTTGTTTCCTTTATTTAATAGGTACATGCTATTTATGTCTGTCATGGCATATTGACACTGTGGCAAATTTAGATCAGTGTTGGCTTTGTATGAACTGGAGATTTGGATGCTCCACCTCTGCTAGTTCAGTTTGCTTCACTTCACAACTGCCTTGCAAATATGGCATGAAAGTTTCCAAAGAAGTAAAGCAAATCTGCTAATGGCTGATCCCAAAGGAAAAAAAACAAAACCTCTTCATTCTTGCTCACTTATTGATTTATCTTCTAAGTTCTGTTGTTTTACCAACTAGAAGATACTGTGCTACTTTGAGTTTCAGTAAAAGTCGGTACAAATGCATAACACATAGTTCATCCCATGATGTATTATTTTTGGACTGCTCCCAGAGAGAAGGAAGAAGAGTTAGTACAGTAGCAAAGTTATTTTTTCTTTCTGGATAAAAATAACAATATCTTTCCACTGCCACCAGGCTTGTAAAAAATATTTTGCAAAAGAAAGTTTAGCCAAAATAACATACAAGAGAAAGCTTTACAATGATGGCATTTAATTAACTCCTAAACCTAAACAGAGCACAAAAATCTCCCACAGTCAATCATATTTCAGTAGAAATACATTTTGGTCCAGAAATACACTCAGAACAACTTCATTCACTGAGAGGTTAAGAGGCATTTGGTTTTGTGACTTTGGGTTACTGATAAACTTAAGGTCCCAAGCAAGTGTTACTTCATTTTTTAAAACCACCATGCTCAGCCAAGCTCCATGCTCTCCACCCAGGGTGGATCTGCCTGGGTGCAGATGAGAGCACACTATATAATACAGGATAATGCTATATTATTACAGTACTTACTATATATACAGCCAGACAAATCAAATTACAAATGTATTTATCCATACCACATTTTCTAGTAAACCATGCAACCAATTCCTTACATGTCTGAAGTTTGAGGGAAAACAGTGTGAGAACGTGGTAGAGAGCAGACAGACACTTTGTACTGCATATTGAGCCAAATTTTTAAGGAACGCAGATCTTTTTAAGCCTGATTTTTTTCCACCTTTCCAAACCATTTCAGGTATGTCTGGTTGCCAGATGGGTAGTAGAAATGAAACGTAGGCACCTGTCTGGGGGAGGTTTTCTCATAGTTTTGTCAAAACAACAGACAATAAAACATCCAGATTCAAGAGTGTGTGCAACTGACTGTTGCTCCCAGACTTTTTCTGGAGTCTCTTAGAGACTACTAGGGCTGAAAAGAGAAAAATGAGTCTTGAGCTTCATTGCATAAGACATTAGACATACACAAGAAAGAAATTTGACTGGAGCACGCCTGGGAAAAAAAATGACAGAGAAGGGTGAGCCAGCACAGCACTCTGGCTGTTTTATGTTCCCAAAATGAATGCAGTCTTAGGGAATGTACATTTCAAGCACATTTTCCGTTCCTGGCCAAATGTCTTTCCCAATAATCAACAGCAGCTAGACTTCTGTACAGGTAATGATCGAGGCTTATATTCATAACAACTTTTAACTTCCACAATCAGAATCTCATAGTCCCAGTCTGGGACTTTTCACAGTGTTTCACCAGCCTCAGCTGCTTTCACATGGATCTGCATTCCATCTTAGTAGGTACTTATTTGCAGGGCTCCAATATCTAACATGTAAGTGTCCCATGTTTCCAGTGAAACACTGCAAAGACCAGAAACATTCCTTCACTGGATCTTCTTCTTAGATTTATTACAATAAGTGATGTTTGTCTCATTATTATTGGGTTCTAACTTTGCTTACGCTGGTCATTTCAAAATGGAGGGATTGTTGTGGCTCTTTTTTTTTTTTTTCCATCTTGAAGTGAAATCAGTCTGTGTGAAGCTATCCTCTATTTTTGTCAAATTTCTAACCCAGTTTACTGTCTTTTTTGTTCCCCAGCTTTATATGTTATAAGATAACCTCAAAAGTGTTGAAGGCTGGCCTTTCTGATGGAAACCTCAGATAGAAGTCATTACCCTTTTTGTGTCTTAGCACCTTGGGCTTCAAAGTGTTCTGTCAAGTTAATGAAGCAGTTTTCTCTTTTTTGAAAATGAAGTAGATAGTCTGTCTTCAAACACTGCTTTTACAAATGTTTCTCCATTTGAGGTCCTTAAAACACTTCCTACACTTTTTGTATATATCAACTAGTCTCTATCATATTTCATACACTCTTATGCTTTTTGAAGGTTATCCAGTTCTTGTGACCAGTCCTCAGGAATGTTGCCTAAACTGAGTGAACTTGTGAAAATATCTGTGAAAACATCTGCTGTTTCTGTTTCCACTTCCTTAAGATCTCAGCAATATTTTCTTTGACAGAACACTATGTCAAATTAACAGACTTAAAACGTTCATAAGGGGCATTTTTGCTGTTGTCCACACAGTTTTGAATCCCTCATCCCAGGAAAAAAAAAAAAAAAAAAAAAACAAAACAGAAAACCCAAACAGAATTATGCAAACAATCACCATTCTTCCCTGCAAAGTCAGATACCAGATGGTTCTTGCCATGATTTTCTGCTTCTCTCATGCCAATCTCTCTTTCCCTATTGTCATCCTTGAAAGTGATGGTGCTTCTTTACCAATTGTATATTTTGTTTCAAAATCATTTGAGTTATTTAAAAGTATCCTAAAGATATCCAATTCCAGTTTGCACATCTTTTTTCTTACCTTTTCTATTTTATTTTAGGCTTTTTAATAATCTCCTCATTCACATACACAAAGATCTTTCCACTTTTAATTCACCTCATCATTTGTGTTTGATTCATAACAATAATGGAATGTTGTTTTTCTGTTTTTGTTTTCTATTAAAAAGCATTCAACAGAAAATAGCATTTACTGGTGCATGTGAAAGCAAAAGGGTCCTGATTATTCCATCAAGTTCACAAATGCTTTCACTGTTAAGGACCAGAAGAAACAATGCAATTATCATCTAATCTCACCTCCCATCTAACAAAGAACTAACTCACCTATTTCTGAAAAGGCCCTACTGTTTCCCTTTCCACTATATCATATCATTAAAAAAAAAAAAATAGAGCTATTTCTCCATCTAGATCAAGACAGATAACTTGATTTAAAAGCAGAGAATGGACCATATTTCAAGGTACAATTTTTTTCAGAATTTGTTCACCTTCACTTCCAAATTTACCTTCAGTCTGTCGTCTGTGGATCATGTTAAGCTGCCTTCTGTGGAAATCAATATTCTGTTATTATCAGAAAGTACTTCCCTGTGTAGCTGTTTGTAAATTATGATCATATTATTCCATAAGGCATTTCAGAAGAAACAGGCAGCTTCTTAGGAGCTTTAATATATAAGTCTATCCACTAGACTAATGTTTAATGTCTCTGTATCTCTTGAGAAGGGTAGACACCAGAACAGTGTAGGACAGTTATGTCAAACCTCCATTTCGGCTCTGTTCCTGTTTCACTGTGTAGCTCTGGTCTCTCAGAGCTTGGAACTGAACACAGGTTTGTTCATTCCTGTGCTATGGTCTGCAGGGAACCCCAAACTGCTGTCCTCAGGGAGGCTAGAATAATGGAAAGGGCATGGTTTTGTCCAGACTGAGTAGCCTACAAACAGCACAGACTGCTAAATTTTGTTTCTTCTAGTCAGGACAGTCCTCCAAAACTACCTGAGCAGAATGTCACACACTAAACCATTACACTGTGCTGCTGTTTGAGGAGAAAAAAGCCTCTGCAACAGAGTCTCAAAGAAAAAGTCATCCGGGCTATGAAGGCTGGGCATCTGGGCTTTTCCTCATTTTGCAACAAATTCAAACTCTGAGAAAAACTCTGCAGAGCTCAAAGTAACAGCATGAGATACAAGAGAAATGATCATTGTACTTAGTACCTGTAGGGAAACCATCCCACACCCAGCATCCTGCTCCCCAAAAGACGCTATGAATACAACACCAGGAAAATAAGGTCCTGAGATGCACCTTCATACAGGTGCATTTGTATCTTTAGCCTATCACATAACTCTTGAACGGGTTAATATTGACGTCACCACTGTCAAACTGACACCAGATGCCCAAGGAACACACATTCACTGCACATCCACAGAAAGAATGGCTCATTTGGCCTGATTTTACCTCCTGCCCTCCCGCTACCCCTTGTGTACACTTTCCCTTCACTCCTGCATTGGAGTACCACCTTCAGCACCCAGTCCCAACACATGATGACAGCAAGCTGCAAAGACATTGCACTGAAACACAGATTTCATGGTAAACACAGGCTATTTTCTCCCCTCTCTTCAGCTGTTATGCAAACTGACAGAATTTCTTTCTTCCCATAATATCCCACAGAGATTCCCAGAACAGTAAGGATGCCACTGTGATGCCAGCCTCTCTAATGTTTGGGACATTTACTGCTAGCAGGTGTGTTCTGAGCTACCTTCTGGGAATATAGTCTGCCACAGAATGAGCTTAGTCCAAGTGTTTTATATCAAACCCATGTAGCCTTGGGATACAGTCAAGCAACACTGAAGAATATTATGTTTTCCAAATATCACTGTGTGCTGTAGCACTCGCTAAATCAGTCTCCAGACATACCCCTGAGGAGTAAGACATTTTTTAGCACCTGCCAAGACTAACACCCGCTGGTCAGCCCTGTGGCTGCAGCAGATTGTTTGGCAGAAGACACTAGAGGCAGTTCTGGACAAGCTGCCCTGCAGTCATTCACCCAAGAAAAGAACGGGGATGGTATGAAAAGGGCAGCTCCACTGGGTGCTGCAGAGCAGGGACCTCTTTGCTGTTGCTATTAGAGTACCTCCACTGCTTCCCTTCGTCTGCCATCCTCCAGTGCTGCTCTGACATTCTCTCCGAGCCATCTGCCTTTGCAGGCTTTGGCACTGGTAAAATGCATATTGTGCATAGGAGCTCATGAGACAAAAACCTGTAAGGAAAAAAATGTGCCCTTTGCAATTCCTTTTTCAACAGCTTTCAATTAATTTTATGTGTTGCTAAGCCTCTGGTAAGAATATAATCGTGGTTAAATGAAACCTCTTACAGGAGTCTCCAGTTAGGTTCATGTGCTTGACTGTGACTGAGTATGGAAGTTTAAGTTATCATGCTGCAATTCCTTCACACTTTCCATCTCCAGGAAGTGATATACCTTAAATTTTAAGCCAAACTTTAGCTCACATCTGGAATGGGCTAAAACAATAAGAATTATTTTCAAATGAGATGATCACCTAACTCAATTGAGTTTAAAAATGAGCTTTTATTTTAAACGTGTTTTATACACTACTGTTTCAATTTAACTTGGAATAGCCTCATAAAAAAACCTGAGCCCCTGAAAAAATTACAGGGATTAATTATCCATGCTGTGACCATTTAATTTCTTTTTTATGTGATTCTATAACTACTTTTTTGTGATGGCATCAAAGGCAAACATCAAGTTATCTATTCTGTACTTGTATGGATGATATCCTTTTCCTGTCTTACATAAGGACACATCACGAGCCTCCTTTTCTCCAGGCGAAACGCCCCCAGCTCCCTCAGCTGCCCTTCACTGGACTCATGCTCCAAAACCTTCACCAGCTCCACTGATCTTCTTTGGGAGTGCCACTGGATTTGACCTTGAAATGTTGATCTCATGGCTCTAATTTCAATTTGATTTATACCAGAGTCACACTACTGTAAATGCTTTGGCACTTCTGATTTTGGCCCTATCTGAACATATGTGCATTAAAAGAAAAATACTGTTTCAAATTCCTGTTTGCTTTCACTCAGCCCATTTTACCTCTGCAGATAACAACAATTTCATCACTGTTAATAATGCAAATCCAATACACACAGGAATAAACAATTGGTATGTTATTCTGCTTCATGTATTATTGAAAAAATTGTAGTCAAATTTCTCATTACAGTTTATTTATCGTAAGCAGTGGAGGTAATAAGAAGCTTATGTTTTTATTCCATTTCCTCAAGTGGACTTCGTAGTTCTGGTAATAGGAAGAGTATTAAGTTTTAAATTGGGAATTCAACACAAGTTACAAACTCAATCCTTGACTGTTTTTCACAGCACAAAATGGACCTTAATTTGTCATCATGATGATTTATCGGTGTTTTACATGCTCGTTGCATGCAGATCCCTAGTTATATAAAGATAGAGTACTTAATTATTAGAATACATTTGTATATTTATGTATTTGCATTTATTTGTATCTGCATTCATTTGATTTGAGATGTATGTCAGAACAAAGCCAGCTGAAATTCTTTGTTCTTTTTTCTCTAGATTTCCTTCTCACCTGGGAATCAATGTAGCTGTTCTACAGTAATACATAAATTTATGTGTGATCATGTATAAAAATGTTATAAATTTACAAAGTTAATAAAAATTAGAGACTTTTCAGCTCTACAAAAAAGTAAAAGCAGGCAAAGTTCAAACCGCCTCTCTCCTTCTCACCTTTCTTCCTACTTTTGTATTTCATTCTGTGGCACAAGCCTGGAAAACCTTTAGACTGCGTTCGTGTTCTACATTTTCAGCAAATATAAAGTTGTCAAACACTTGATTTTTTGATCCTCTCAAAAAGCATTTTATGAGGCTTCAGGGCAGGTGTATTTCTTGTAATTGCTTCTATAAAAGAAACAATGGTTTTTAGGATAGGTTAAGGGGCTGATTTCCCCAGTCCAGCAAATGACTTCACATTTATACCTGTGTTAAGCTAGTGTGAAGTGAGTGTAAAATGTCACAAGTAATCAACAACTACTGTGGGAGACTCCTGGACTAAAAATCAGAAGGCTGTTGGCTGGTTCTGTCACTCCATCAACCAGAAGTATCAGGCAAATGCATCATCCTGCCTCCAAGAGGTAACAGATTTTTTCCCTGTTCAAATAAAGCAGCAGTCACTCCATAACCTGGCTGCACAAAACCCAAACCATCCTCTAATACAGGATGACTTTCATCTGCTTTTGCCTAAGAATGTTTCGGTGCCACGTACTATTTGAAGGTGTCCATTTTTGTGAACTAGGGGAAAAAGACTTTCAGATAAAACCTTTTTCCTTGTTTATATCTTTTTATTCTTAATTGTGATGCAGACACCTGAAGTAAATAAGAAATTTTTTAATTAAAGTCTTTAGCCTCACCCTCTGCTTGTGCTGTCTGATCTATGGCCAAGTTCTACTCAAGTTGTTGCAGAGATGCTTTCAGTTAAATCCTCAGAATAAAGATTTCATGCTGTTGTTTGAAGTGGCTGACATATTATAACTGCTAAGTGACTTACTACTAGTAAGTGCAGTAAAGCATACATTATGGAGTGAGGTTTTTTGTTTTGTCATTTGTTTGGGGGTTTTTTTCACAAAATTTCATTTTGTCACACTTAAAATGAAAGAATTTTTTAAAAACTGACCATAAGGTTAAAAAAATGGCAGATTCAAGGGGACGAGACTACCCTGTTTGCCTGGTATCCTTCTTCTTTAAAATATCAATGATATGGGATATTACTACTAAGTGCAATGAGGAAAAGAATTAACTTTAGTTAGTTCTTTAAAATAATGTCATAAAATAATGTCATAATTGAGTAAGAGGGACTAATGCAGAAGAATCACTGTATACTTTTTTTTTCTATATTTCACTGTTTCACACATGCTGTGCATTGTCAGAAAGAGGACACTGGGCCCTTCACTCCTAATTTTTGGAGGTACTCTTGTGTTCCTGTTTTATTCTAAATTTTCAATCAGAATTTCAATTTNGTACTATTTGAAGGTGTCCATTTTTGTGAACTAGGGGAAAAAGACTTTCAGATAAAACCTTTTTCCTTGTTTATATCTTTTTATTCTTAATTGTGATGCAGACACCTGAAGTAAATAAGAAATTTTTTAATTAAAGTCTTTAGCCTCACCCTCTGCTTGTGCTGTCTGATCTATGGCCAAGTTCTACTCAAGTTGTTGCAGAGATGCTTTCAGTTAAATCCTCAGAATAAAGATTTCATGCTGTTGTTTGAAGTGGCTGACATATTATAACTGCTAAGTGACTTACTACTAGTAAGTGCAGTAAAGCATACATTATGGAGTGAGGTTTTTTGTTTTGTCATTTGTTTGGGGGTTTTTTTCACAAAATTTCATTTTGTCACACTTAAAATGAAAGAATTTTTTAAAAACTGACCATAAGGTTAAAAAAATGGCAGATTCAAGGGGACGAGACTACCCTGTTTGCCTGGTATCCTTCTTCTTTAAAATATCAATGATATGGGATATTACTACTAAGTGCAATGAGGAAAAGAATTAACTTTAGTTAGTTCTTTAAAATAATGTCATAAAATAATGTCATAATTGAGTAAGAGGGACTAATGCAGAAGAATCACTGTATACTTTTTTTTTCTATATTTCACTGTTTCACACATGCTGTGCATTGTCAGAAAGAGGACACTGGGCCCTTCACTCCTAATTTTTGGAGGTACTCTTGTGTTCCTGTTTTATTCTAAATTTTCAATCAGAATTTCAATTTCATTCTTACTTACTGTATCCTCTTACTACATAATCTGGCAAACAACCATTTCCAACACACAGTGTCCCTGTATCTGACCCCACTTAATTTCAAGTTGAATAAATCTGAGGATACGAACCCAGTTCACAGGAATAGATATCAGAAGAGAGATGGGGTTTGCTGGTGCTTTTGATCTAGCTATGATCTAACTTTCTGACTAAACCTCATTTCAGTATAAAATATGACTTGTTCAGCATGTTCAAACAGCAGTGAGGTAACTGAAGAGCCATGAAGAGGAGCCACATGTTGGTTAGAGGAAGGCTACTGGTACAGGGAAGGAGGGCAAATGATTATAATGCTTAATGAACATATGCTGACACTGTGGTGGAAAAGGAGGAACATGCTCTTGTCTCCAAACAAAATTGCAAGCAATAGCACACATTACAGTTGCCAGAGAATGTGCTTAGAAAACAAAGGTTAAATGCTACCAACTGACATAATAGAAAAATCAATATTTCAGCTTAAACCTCTTTTGGGGGGTCAGATGGATGTTTCTGGTGTCAGTGGGCGCTGGGGAAGAGATGCCCCACAGCAAGCGCCAGGGGCTGCCTACCACAGCCCAAGCTGCCCAGGGCTCCCTCCCAGACTGCTCAGGATGGTGCAGAGAGAATATGCAGCGCTTATAGACCACACATGCAGGGTGCTGGGCTTCCTGCTGCTCTTGCACAGGCTGTTCTGGTGCTGCTGCAAAGTCCCATAGCTCTGGGTTAGTGCAGGCAGGTGACAGGCAGCGTGATCATCACCTCACTTTTCTGTAGAGTGAGTTCCCTACTTTTTTTGAGCTTACCAGAATATGGCTGCACACAGAACTATAGGAATGGCTAAGAAAAGACTGTGCCCTAAGGTGTTACTGATGATCAGAGGAGAAATACATCTCCACAGGATCATCCAGTTATTCTTAAAATAGGGAGAGTTAGTCACCCTGGAAAAGTTGTTTTCATTCAGCCTGCCATTAGACACTATGCCAAAGTTCTGCCATCTACAGGAAGCCATGACCCATTTGCAGCTACAACTGGAATAAAACAAACCCTAATAACAAGATTTCACAGTAAACAGAATGCCAAAATCTATATGTCTTTGTTTCCAGATTTTTTCCACTGCTCATCTATCTAAAAAGCAGTTTCTTCAGTTACTTTTTGTTTCCCTCCAGCAGCCAAAATGCAATGTGTCCTCTAGAAAATTCTCTATTTAAAACTGCAGTGCACTTTTATCATATGTTCTGAGAAATTATTAAGTCAATAATGTTTTCTTTGCTACCTTCACTTAATTTCATGTAAATCAAAATGCTAGTCAAAGAGGCTGTTTTATATCATTAGTTATTAATTACTCCATTGCATATTGTGCAAAAACACTGTTTAATATGTCTGCATCAAGTTATTTAAATGGATGTTCGCCATGCATAGTATAATTTACTACTACTTTCACATGTAAAATTGTTCTTACTCTTGCGGGAACAAAAACTTTAGAAGACAGTATCTTTAAATGTGTGTAGCACTGATTCAGGGGTTTGTTGCACATATTTTATAACTGATAATCAACAGGTTGTTTAGCTTGAGGACTCATGAAAATATGTAGGTGAAGCAATTTTTCCAGACATACAAAAATTCAACTGTTATTTTATTACAGGTAACTTAATTCTATAATTAAGGTAGGGTGAGATGCTGGAGTAGTACGGTGAACACACATCAGTGTTCAGCATCAGAAGAGGTTGTTCTACATCTTTTGCAAATATTAAAAATCCTTGCGTCAAATAAGTATTTGTTACATTTACTCCATCCTGGCTTTAGGAACTTTTCATGTCTACTTACATTTTCTCTGCCCCTTTTTTTTTCTATTATTATCAGGTGAACTGAACTGTATAGAGCTGCATGAATCAAAACAGCTAAAACAAACAAAGTTAATAAGAGCCATAAAGGTTATTTCAATGGAAAATTTTCATCTATTTAAAAATACTGGGATCCCTTTCACAGCTGAATAACACTCGGAAATATAACCAATTGCTAATCACCCCTTTGAATGGGGGGCTGTTACTGAAGGAAAAGGCAGAGAAAAGGAAAACATTTCCTAGGCTGTGTTTGGCATTTCTTGGGCCAGGCCATGTTTTCATTTAGGGGTGGACATTTTTTCTTCATGAAGATAAGCCCACGGAAAACAGAAGATCCAAAACAAGAATTCTGAAGTCAAGGATGAGAAACAATCTTTATTATGGTTGCTTATTTATTTTATTGTTGTTAAATACCAGTACGCGGGGTAGAAGACAGTGCAGAAGAATGACCTTGCTGTTATCTGCCAAAGCAGTTTGCTTTCGGACCCAAAATTGCAGAGAACTTAACTAATCTCTACTACAGAAACCATCTATCATGAAAACACACTTTTTTACAATAGCATGTGACAAAGTAATATGATATGGTGGTAACTGTTCATGAACAAGAGGCAAGTCCCTCCTGATTATAGAACTATAAGGCAAAGGAAGAAATCACACAAGACTCAGACAAAGCTGAATACATGACTGAAAACAGCTTGTTCAAAGGCACTGCAATGGATGCAGATGCTTTTTCACTAGCTTAATTCTAAAAACCTTACTTTCTTACTCATAGTTTAATCTTAGTATTGGTTTTATTTCACCAAACACTGGTTAGGACCTTCTGTCTTAGGCTGAATGAGTTTGGGACACTACCCAAAACCTGATGGAGCTCAACCAGATCTGAAAGGTCAGTTTAAAAGTATAGGGCATAAAGATGTGGGTGACTGAAACTGAAATCAAACAGCCCACAAGACGGGGATGAGCTGCCTGCTTCTCTCCTTTGGCCCCATGCGGGAGCAGGGTCTAGCAAAATTGGCAGGTGGATGGCCTGAGGCACTCGTTGCTCACACCTGGTTCTGGGTGCTAAATCAGACACCTCCAGATACTTTGCATTTGGCCTACTTTCTGGCAGCTCTACCAAACCAGTTCTTTCCCTTATTTGTCACATGGCAAGTTTTTTATGTGACTTCAGTTCCAATTCAAACAGGAACAAGTTTCAAAGTTCAGACTTACATTGTCAAACTCCCAGGGACAGATGAATGAGCCAAAAAATGATCAAAAAAAGTGTAGGATATTGAAAACAGCATGAGACCCAGACTGTTTTGTAAGTGATTCCACGTGGTTAAGTATATCACATACATGTTCCTATGCTGAAAGGAAATTTCTACTTTAAAGAAAATTTTGCAGAAATGCTTTTTCAGGACATGGATGTGATAAAACTATTTTATTTTAACACTCTCATCCAGCTCAGTAGACCTGCTTTTCATGGCAAACTATTTCTTTAACATTGAAGTTATTTTTCTCTTTTATTTGCAGTACAGAAGAGTAGTTCAGTGGTTTTCCTGAACTGTACGAATGAGTTGAGTCATTTCTGACTCTGATGAAGTATGAAGGTAATATGGGAAGAAGCAGCATACTGAATAGAAATTCATCCTTGCTATGAATGATTCATGAAGATTGTCTTCTAGAATAAAAATATGAAGCTACTTTAAAGCCTATATTTAATACTAGAGTAAGTTTAAACATTTTTTAAAGGCATCTTTTGTCTTTTCTTTCATTATTAGTAGTCAAGCTATTCATTCTCCCCCTCATAAAAGTTATTACATGTCATTATGGATAAAGCATAATGTTTTTATTTCTCTCCAGTGTTCTCAAAGAAAGTATAATCCAAACCTAAAGAAAATCAGTTCTTTTCTTCCCAGCAGAAAGCAGATAGCAACACAAAATCACACTTATATGTGGGTCATCAGTGAAGTAATTTTCAACAAATTATTTTCATGCCAGATAACATAAAACCTACACCCAGAAAAAAATTAACACAAAATCCAAAGACTCTCAGTTCCTGTATTTTTTGACATAATATCCAAAAACATTTTAAGACAATCTCAGATGTCAGTGCAAATAAACACTGGTCTGTTACTTTGAGCCTTTTCCAATCCCTCTCCTTACCATGCTGACTAATTAAAACAATCCAGCAAAAATATCTGCAGCTGGCAGTTGCAGAGTAACGAGGACAATTTAAAAATGTGATCAGACTTTGTGTTTCCAGATACAGAGCAGTCATCAGCATGTTTCCTTACACAGACAACATGAAGATTAATATTAGGACAAAATAAATAGGCCAGAACAAGTAGTTTCCCAGATCTCTACAACAACTGAAGGTGGGGATTAAAACAACCACTTGAGATGTTCTGGCTGTAAGAAAGGTTGTCCCTGATCTTAGGTACCCTTAGCAAGCTCTTTTCCTTGAAAAAACCTACCCATTCTGCTGGTCTTCAATACTCATATTAACCATTTACTATTTGAATTCATGATCCAGAAGAAGCGCTCTGGAAATCACCTTTTTTAGGGCTAACAGTGGCAACTGATGCCTTTCCTTGGTCTTAAAATCAAGAGCCAAACATGGTTAGAAGGGGGAAAAGGGATTTTACCTCGGTATTTATTTAAGGATCCTTGGTGCATTCCGTCCAGGTGGAGCACGCTGGAATGCACATCCAAATGCACACCCAAATTCACCCCTGTGAGCACCCCCGAAATGCACACACAATAGTTTGGGTATCACATTATAGGCCTTACCAATTAATATATCTATCAAAGATTCTCTAATGAGAGGCTGAGTGAACCCCCCTCCCTGAAGAACTTTTCCCCTGTATCTTAGTTTACAAAATGTGTTCCAGAGAAGACCTTGGTGTCTGAGGATTCTGAGATGTTTGGTCTCCCGGCTTTACAGAATATTGGGTCTGTGCTGGTTATCAAACCTGAAGAATTAGAAGTATGTGGGCTAAAAGGCCCTTAAGAATACATAAAAGTGATATAAAAGAGTATATAGAGGGGGTATATAAAAAAAGCAAAAAAAGCATCATGGCATCTCAAGAAACCCCTCCTCCAAATATGCCCAATTTGAAATTATCAGTAGGATTCTCCTATCAAATAAATCCTTTGTCACACAGGTATTTCTGAATAAGTTGCTCATCCTATATTGGTAGCAAACATCTGGTTAAACCCATTCCAAATCTGAAAAGAAGGCTCAAGCAACAAAAGTGAGGGAAGCCCTGCTGTGAGCTAGTGCAACATGTAAAACATTGCTGCTTGACAAAGGCTTCCCTGCAGCACGGAGAGCCAGAAAACCCCATGAGTTATGTCACATTAGGTTCAACCTTCTGCCAGGTCACTAAAATTCTGTGCCTTTTGTGACAAGGGTGCTAGTACAACAGGCAAGCATGTAACTACTCAGAGTGCAGTGGGTGACATCAGGTCAGAAATATTCTTCGTCTGCTACCCTGACCCAAAAATAATTAAGCATTCCGTTTCTGGCAGAAATAAGTCTCTATAGCCTCAAGGGTTCAGTCTCTGTCTAGGTCAGCTCCTGCTGGGGCAGCCCTGGACTCTGCCGTGAGGCAGAGACGGCAACATGCGGTGATGACAGCGGGAGGGAGTGAGGGCTTTAGTCTGGGAGACAGCCCTGGTAAGTCTGACATTAACATTCACATCAAATGGCAGTGGACAAGGCAGTCCTCATCTGAGATAATAGGCTTTTTCCAGTGATTGTGCCTTGTCACTTGGGAACACATCAGTCCTGGAGTTTGCTACCACAGACTGTCATGTCATATATTCCCTTCCCTGGGCTCTATTTTGAAATAAATAGTTAATTTCTACTTCTCCTACCAGTAGGCTGCTCCAGAACATCACCATGATAGTGAGAAAATTGCTTCTGTCTTCCACTTTCAATTTATTCATGATTAGTTTATAGCCATATTCTCCTGAGCCAATATTGTCCTTTAGCTTAACCAGCTCCTTTCCCTTCCTGATGTTTATCCTCCTAACGTATTTTCACAGGACAGACATCTCCTGTTAGCCTTTGCTGAACAAGGCAAGCTTTGGCAGTTCCACTCATGGGATTAACCAAACCACTTCTCCTCCCACCCAGCACTCATCTTTCTCAAAGACATGTGTATTTGTTCTTCTGTATCTGCAGTTCTTCAGGCAGGTAATGCCATCCCTGTCTTGATAGAGTTATTACAGTCTGGATACTAGATGACCTTCATCTGATTCGATCTTCTTTTAGTTCTCCCAAAATACAGGTATTCTGCTATGGGGATGAATTAGTTTGGGAAATCAGTGCATGGTACAGAACCCTAGAGCCCAGAAGCTCATGTCCCTATGTGTGGTACCCCAGGAAAAGCAGAAATCCAGAATCTTTGGATATTAATTTAGTTGCCTTGAAGTTCTCTTGTTCCTCCTAATACTCTTTACATGTAGCCTGAATATCTCACCAGTGTGACTAAAAGAGTAAATAAGAATTGGTCTTTTTATCTGATGAAGAAATGTAGTGACATTTTTAATGCATTTTCTCCCTTCTTCATGCATATTTCCCTTTGTTTTCTCCCACATACATGGAGGCTTCAAATTCAGCCTCCTGTTTTCAAACCTAAAAACACCTTTATTTACTGGGATTCTGGATTCTGTCAGAACCGAGCCAGCAGAGTTCAATGAATGCAGTAACTTTCAGCTGAATGAAAACCCATGACATGCTATGGTTGTAAATTAGTATTGTCTCTGGACTTTTGAAAATCACTGTATCCATCAGAAAATCCAGAGTTGCTAGGACTGACACACGACTTGAGAAGAGAGTAACCACACACCTGGGGTCAGAGTGAGCCAAGTTGCTTAAAGTTTCCACAAGCAGGATAGAGGCCCCTTCCCCCTTGCAGTTCCCTGCTGACAGCAGGCACATGTAGGCGCAGCCTCTGCATGTGCTGGCCCCAAAGCAGCCCAGAAGGGATTCTGCAAATCTGCTTCTCCCACTCTCAATCACAGCACATGGGACCTACTAGGATTTCAGCACCAAACTAGCTTGTTCTGTCTGGTTTGGCAAAACAGTGAGGACATACTGGGAGAGACTACTCCTGCTCTTGCTATCTAGACTTCTTCCCATGTGTGCCTTGGAAACTTTGGTTGTCAGTCAGGGAAGCAGCTGTGCTTTGCCTGCATTGTTTGGCATTCACCTTTGCCACAGGTTTGCTGCCACTGTTTGTCCAAAGGAAAGGTAAAGCAATGTTAACATCTTGTCTAAAAGAATAAAAATAGGGAATAAAATGTCTGGGTTTGTTGAGAGATGCTTCAGAAAGCATTTGCCCATTACTCATGATGCTCCACCAGAATTCCTTTATAATCTCCACAGCCAAAGCATTTCAGTGTCAGAAGTAGGACCCAGAGAAGTGCCAAACTGAGGCACGTCTTCCTTCTTTCCTGTTCACTGTGGTTACAGGAACCTCGGGCCTTTCATTAGCTGTTTAATTGTCCTGCAAAGGTCTTGAGTCAATATTTTTATTTCCTGATTTTACCTGCCAGTGGTGAACAATCTGCTTCCCTGTTCAGAACATCTAACTAAATTTAACAGGCAGGACAAGGAGGAGCACTCCCATGCCTACTGGATTGGAAAATTGTAAGTATATTTAACAATTTTAGGTATGCATGAAGACCTGGAAAACAACCACTTTGTTCTGAATAGGACTACTGTCCTGGAGAGAAATTTTATGTTGTGAAGTAAAAGGGTTTGGATTATATGGAAAATCTGTAAAGACAAGAATGCTGCAGCTCCACGAATGGACTAAAAGACTGCAATTAATTTACTGAGATATTAAAATTAGTATCTGGAGGGTATCTTATAATTTGTAGATTCTTTAGTGTGAAATAAAATTGGTTCTTAGCTGCTGGCCAATGACAGCTGGAAGTAAGTGAGGGTTTTTTTAACTCTTTCATTCTCTTTCATATAACCTGAAAAAAGTCAATTGGAACTAGTGACTCATCCAAAAAATCCTTATTCATTTCATAAGTCCCATCAACTCCCATGAGGATGAAGAGATCTCCATTTAGGATGATTATTCCTCAAAATTTCATAATACAAAAAATACAGCATAGCAGAGCCATTGCATAATTATCATGCACTCCATGTGATGTTCAGGAAATATTCACCTGTTTGCATTTAGACTTTCTGAGAGGATCTATGAAAAGCCAAGCTAATACAATGTTGACATCCTGTCTGGAACAATACATTGTAGGTAGAGTGTTAGCTTCATTTGATGCAAAACCAAAAAAACTGCAAAACTTTTCCTTAAAGCTCATAGTCCAAAAATTAAAGGGAGAATGCACCTTAAGGATTTCTGGGGGAGGCATTTTGGCGTTGTTATTAGTGCAGAATGGGAAAGGAAAAATGCTAGAATGTCCTGATTCAACACTCCTATCAAAAAAGTCATACTTTTTTTCTTCTTCTTCTTTTTTTTTTTTTTTTTTTTTTTTTTTTTTGTGGAAACTGAGCCTTTTAGAAAGCAGTACTGCAGAAAACAGCTGGATTTATACTCAAAGAAAAGAAGAAAAGGTGATTTACTGTATCTTTGTTTTGGAGGGTTTAGAGGAATTCAACAGGCAAGCGCTGTGATTCCGTAAGGAGAAGCCAGTCTGACCAATTCTGAATTACACCCAACAAAAATGGGGCTGTACATCTTAGTAAGACAGTCATTGTATAAAAATATGTGTGAGACAGGTTTCCTTTGATGTACCTCCAATTTTAGCAATCCAATTTTTTTTATTATTGTTATTTCAAAAATCCCAGCTGCACAGTGATTTCAGGAAAAGGGGAACAGAGACAACAGAAACAGGTAAGGCTGAATCCTTCACCCTTTTAAATCTTGTCCGTGGCATGTCGGCACCTCCTCGCTGTACTGCTACACAGATTTCTATTTTCTGGAACTGCTGGAAGCCCCTTTGCATAATCCAAGCAAGACAGAAGGGATTCTGTTGACCCTCAAATAGGCCAGTAGTGGACAAAATCTGGAGCTTGGATGTTCAGATATGCAATTGTGCTCTAAGGAACTGAGCCTTGCACTGGATCAGGGTACAAATACTGTATGAGGAGTGCTTATCTGACTGCTGTTTGTCACTGAGCCAAGAAAAACACTATCAGAAAATTACAAAACTGATTAACATGCTCCTGTTTTTTACATATAAGAGGAAAACTGCCTTACCCAGCCACATCTGTTTCTTTGATTTAACTCCATGCTCATTCCTGTTAGCAGTGGATGAGTGATTTGGCAAGTGCATTGCAGCCCACTTCACTGAAGGGTTTCCTTGTGAAATGAACCCCTTTATGAGACTTTGATATGAACAAATTTAGTAAATTACTTTAAAAATCTTTCCTCCTCTTCAGTGGCTGTACTCTGGGATGGAGCACAAACCTTACATTAAAGAATCTGTTTTTTCACAAATTAATTGAAGAGGAGACATCTCTCTCCAGTCACCCTAGATGCACTCACAGCAAGACTGTGACTATTCATAAGGCGCTTGCAGAGGAGTAGCAGATATATCCTGCTGATTTGTAATGTAATTCCAGTGTAAGAGGTAAGGCTGCAATGTAACCCAATTCATTAATCTCCAAACAGTGAAACCTCACAAGTTGCAAGAGAATTAAATATTCTGGAGAAGCAGAGAGAAAAATAGAGTTTCAGAACAAGAGACTATTAGCTTGGAGCAGAAAACCATAGCTAAAAGTAGAATAACTGTACACAGGGGGCAGTTATGGGGTTCGAGACAAGATTAAACAGATCATAAGACCAGTTTATAAACTTTGCATTTATTATTTTATGGTTATATTAGTCAATCAGCTAATGGCTAAATGTATGCAGCATCTTTCATAACATTTTGATGCTAAATTGACTGTCACCAGAAAACATCTATCATGCAAATCGCTGTCTGCATCTGAAATTTTAACAACACACACTTTGGAGAGCCGCTATTTGAACACAGGCTTCATTTTCAAGAATACACTTAGAGCATCAAGCACAGGGCAGCAGGAGAATTAAAACAAAAGTGACTGTGATCAGCTTCTCAGCAAATACTCTGGCCAACCCTCTCCCTAAGACCCAGCAGCCAGGCCCCACTGCACTGTGCTCAGCCACCAGAACTGCACTGGACTGTGAGAAAATAAAGCATGAAAAGATAGGGCAGGCAATCATCATAAATTCACACTGATACAGGCTGAGGACAGTACCACCCTTTCTGTGCACAATTAGTGAACACCAGTGGGAAGGCAGTTTTGGAAGCAGAAACAGGGAATCCCACAAATATATCTATAAATATGATGTGGGTCAGGGAACTGGTTTAAACACACTTTATGGCTTGAGGTGTCACCCAGTCAGAAAGCAAAACCGAATGGCAAATAGCAGGCCCCTGAGCTTGAGGAATTTAAGACTTGTGAAGGATTGAAATCTTCAAAATGAGATTTAAGTAGAATTTGAAGGATGTGCAGGCCTTGAACAAGAGTTCTGCATAAGTTAAACTTCTTATGTTCCTCAAAAGCTAACACTGATACACAAAAGCCAACACTTGTGGAACAATCAGTGGCAAATGAAAACTTCATTAGATAGATAAATAGCTAGACAGATAGATAAACAGAAAAAACCAGCCAACTAAACACTGGAGCAGATAACATCAAAACTTGAGCTTGAAACATCCTTTCCTGGGATCCATATCCACTCCTTAGTTATCCTTTCCTTTTATTCCCTGAATACATTCTTCTATCCTCTTCTTATCTACCAGCACTAACTGCAGCCAAAATATAGGGCACTGGCCCTTCAGCATTACACAGCCCTTCAAATTTCCTTTTCTCTTGAATCCATGGTGTTCTGTCTTCCCCTCTGTTCTGCCACCAAGAATCTAACCCTGGCATCCCTCCGCTCTTTTGTCTTGAGTCCAGTACTTTTACACTCCTTTCCTTAGAAAGTGCTTTCTCCCACTGGCAACTCATCCTCTTTGCCTGCTTCACAGTTTGTTTAAAACACCCTTCCTTTTATTCAAATGCTTTCTTTACCTTCATATTTCTCTTTAAAGTCAGGAGTGCTGCCTGTCTCCAGCTCTTCACTGGTGATTATCTGAAGCACACTTACAGTATAAGCTTTCTGGGACAGTAGATTTGCTTATCTGTGTAATTTATAGGCAGCATGTAGATATACACAGCAGGACAAATAAATAATGTAGAAAAATAGGTCCAATGGAAAGCCTTACCTTTTCTTTTGTTTTTGTAAACCAAGGGGTACTTTGAGTCTTCAGTATGCTGCTACTCTCTACTTTATTTTTGGTTTAAATTATCCAAGTGCACTACTGAAAATGAAGTAAGTTGAGATAAGCCTTAAAAAAGGAAAAATTTTACTTTAATATATAATTTCATCAGGACATTGTAGGAACCAGCACCCTGTTCCAAGCAACCTCATCTTCATAGTCTAACAACTTACTATGCAAATTCTCTGATTTTTCAAGCTCATATTAGAATCATATTTTTCCAAGTACCCACCCACTGACACTCTCCTCCTTGGCATAATGAGATCACTTTTTTTTTCTTCCCTAATATAAAAAAATATTGACAGCCAGACCCTAGGTCTCTATGGTTGTCAAGGGATTTGGAAAGCTCTCAGTGAGGATGTTTTGAAAATCTAATTTTCATTAATGAATTGATGCTCACAACTTCTTCTAGGATGCTGTGCCATTAAAAATTGCACAGATTCTCATTTTCTTGAACATAGCAGGAATTAAAAAGGAGAAGGTAATCACTATTTACAGTTACTGGTCTCCCTCCAACTTGCGTGTTGCTCTGATTGTTTTCTTTCTCTCTCACACAGATACCAGGTTTTCTGGTTTCTTCCAACTCTCTCCTTCTGTTTTCTGCCTGCCTCTGTTGTTAACACATGCACACACTATTTTTCATTTCCTGAAAAAGGAGATATTTAGATTAAATGTTAGGAAAAAATTCTTTGTTGTGAGGGTGGTGAGGCACTGGAACAGGTGGCCCAGAGAAACTGTGGATGCCCCATTCCTGTGAGTATTCAAGGCCAGGTTGGATGGGGCTCTGAACAACCTGGTCTAGTAAAAGGTGTCGTTGCCCATGGCAGGGGTCTTGGAACCAGATGATCTTTAAGGTCCCTTCCAACCCTATACATTTTATGATTCCATGATTCTGTGACTCTCCAGCTGTGCTTCTTGTTGTCCTGTGGTCATTTTTACCTTTGCCCAGGGCCTGGCCGACACCTGAGCGAGCAGAGCAGCTCACCAGGCAGCAGTCTGTATTTCTGGCAATGACTCATGTGAAGCTGGCTGACATCCATGCTGTCTGTATGTATGCAACCATGGGTGGTTACACAGCAATAAACTACAATATCTTGTTCAAAACCTGTCTCATTTTATCTGGATCCCCCCTGATTTTGCTGGCACTGATCCATGGCTGGTGTTTACTGACCTTTTAGAGGAGCACTCTTGGCTGTAGGAATAAAAATAATTTCTTGTGGAGGTTGTGCACAGACACTGAAGTTGTAGGGTGCGTGCTCGGCCCTATGCACAGCAGCCTCAGGCCCAGCTGTAGGCCTTGGCCCAGGACCAGAAGGACCATCCAGCACTTTTCCTGATGGAGCTGTTACCTTTTTTTGAGTGATCAGCCCACCCCGAACATCTACGTGCTGATAATACACCTTTTGGTCCCACATGGCAATCTGCAGTGTCTGCTCAGCTTTCAAGGGATAGCGTTTCCAAGCCATGCCTGTTCTATGAAGCAGAGGCAATCCTACAGTATTCCCTGTGGTCCTGTCCCAAAAACTCCTGCTGGGCATGTCCATAGGGCCACAGTGCCCCCTCATCCCTGGGGATGCAACAGGGCACACCAGGGGAAGCTGCTCATGGTGCTGGCAGAGCTAGACCAAGCCCAGGTTGCCTGAGTAGATGCAGAAAGTGCCCCTGTGCATATACAGGCTCCCAGAAGCTCCCAGGGGCCTATGAAGACACATTGTTGCCTGCAATAAAGGCAAGGTAAAAAACGTTTGCTGAGCCACCAGGCTGTTACAGTGTTTGTTGGGCAGAATAATTTAGAAGTCAATTGGCCAAAATCCCATAGCAAGGGATAATGTGATCTTCCAAACCCTGAAGCTTGGAGGTTTTCATCCCTCAGGTTAGGAAGGTTATGTTGCACTCACAGAGAGGAGAAGGCTTTGGCTACTCTGGGCATCTTGCTCAAGTTGGCTCAGATGAAAAGTTGAGGGACCTCAACTCAGCCAATGTATTTGCACCATTGTTATTTTTCTTTTAATGGGACTGTGGTGTGCTGTTTATGTACTCCAGTTTTCAAAGAAAGAATTTTTCGAGTACTAGCAAGATTTCTACCTGGACATGGCAGGCCTGAATGTCTCAGGGCTTGCCAGTAGTCTCTGCAGAGGCACAGGGACACTACTCAGGCACTGGCCAGGACACACACAGAGCTAGATTTAACTAAAACAAAACAAAGCAAGCCCTGTGCTTTTATGTAAGAACACAGCTATTACCTTGGTTGTTTATGATGGACAGTCTATCTCGAGAATGAGTTGCAGTGTCTGGGCCACATTTTCTGGTCTGTGCTGAAAAGCCAGGCTAACAGGGGATTAGCAGGAAGATAGTTCCAGGGTGGATTATCCCTGTGTGTGATGGTAAAGAAATTTCAGTGCTAGCGACACGTACTGACACCACCAGTTTGGAAGTCTGCCTCTGGCAGTGTGCACCTAGGGCTAGCACAGTTGTATCCTTCCAGGCCTGAAAAAACTTGCACAGGATTTTATCCCAGGCATCAAATGCCTTTTCTGACCTGCTTGTGTCCTTGCAGTCTCAGCAAAACTTCACAAACTGCCTTAGTTTCAGAAGCTGGTTTTCCCTCTCGAAAACCCATAACAGCTTCAAGGGACATTTCAACTCTATTTCTGTAAGATCTGGCTGGTTCATAGTACCCCCACTCCATGACACTTCTCAGGAGCATTGACCTGATAGTGTCTGACAGACGAGCAGATAGATAGCAAGAATAAACACAGATAAATCTAATTGTTTGAGACATTTAAGACATGTGTGGTATTTAATTTGTTCATACCATGGAACATGACAAAATAAATTAGTAGCAGAAGAAAATACTACCTAGTGTCATTACAGGGTAAATGTTTTCGTGTGTTTAATCAAAGCCCTTCCAGATAGATATATAAGTGGAAGGGAATATCCATTTTAATGCAGTGTACTTAATTCTCTGTATTCAATATACCACTAAATTGGATTCTTTTCTTTAAATTCTTCTAACACTTTTATCAAAGCAACTGTTTTTGTAGATTTCTCTCCTCTTTTAAAGAACACGGTACTTGCTTTTGGCACATTGCTGATGCTTAATTTATTTTTTCTCTTCAGAGATACAAAATGTATTAATGCTTCTGCAATAGCCAGGATAAAGTCAAGGGACAAGAACCTAGCACTTGTATTCCTTTGTCAGTTAAATACCACATCATAAAAAGGAGACAATAAATTATAGAAAGAAACCAATATGATGACTACAGAATTCTGGTATTTATTCCTACATCAAGAGACCTATATACAGTAACTGAAATTCCTCTTTCTTGATTCAAAAGAGAGTTTTGCATGTTTGGTAATCAAATACTGTAAAGGAAGTTACATATTTTTCAGCTGGTTATAAGCAAGCCACAGGATGAACGAGATGCACTAGAAAGAGGAACTGACTGATGAGTAACCTGTTTTCACTGTAACTGTGCCGTATGGAGTGAATAAAGTAATGTTTCTCCATCTCTCCCTCTGTGAATGAATGAATGAAAATGTTTCTTAATGTCTGTGCACTGGGTTCAGTAGAGACACATTCACTTGTGTCCCATCAGGGAGTATTCTTGCAGAGGTACTCCAATTTTGGCTGCTACGATGCCTGAAGTCTGGAGGAACTATATTTCTTTCTCCACTCTCCTTAGTGGAGGAACTTTATTTTTGCTCCCTGAGTAACAGCACAGAAAGTGTTATCCACAACTGAGTTCCTTCCCCCAAATTGCAGGTTATTCATCTGCTGGACTTGACAGGGAAATTTAAATTACAAGACCTCTACATACTCAGAGAAAAGTTATCCAAGCTCTAAGAGACATAAATAGCTCTCTTTTCCAACAGTGACTCAGCTGCTGGAAGAGTTAAGCACCTCTGCTGTACTAATTCCTTTGACAGTAACCTATATAGGTAGATAGAAATATTATATGGTCACTTGCCAATAGACAGTGCCACCCAGCTAATCAGGGGTACTGTGTCAAGATTCAGATTTGAATGATTGTCAGAAAATCACCACTCAGAAGTAAGTGAAACACTGTGTTGTTCTGCTTCAGTGTCAAATATAACATGGTGGTACAGGAAGACAGAATATCTTGATAATATTCTTCAACGAGTTTCAAAAGAATGATAAAGTCATAGGCTTTTCTCACTGACTCCAGTGGTAGCTCTCCCATCCTTTTATTTTCAACATCATCTGCTGTATTTACACAAACTGTACTGGCTGACAGTTCTCTCCCTCCAACCTTGATTCACACCATGAGAGGGAGAAAAGAGTAACACAGAATTATTTTAACCTGGACTCATAGAGTTTACTTAATTGCATTTTGAACTGAACCTCAAGAACATTTTCAAGAGCATCTCAACAGTCTGTGCAGAGAACATTGCCAGTGCCAAGCAGTTTCATGCAAGGCTGTCTGCAGCACACATATTCCCCCATGTTCAGGCCCAGAAACTCTGCCTTGCCATTTCAGGAGTGAGTAAAATGAAAATGTGTACAGAAATTCCAGCAGGTGGTCTGAATGATGGGGGGAAACAGTCCTGTCTGCCCCTTAGGAGGGATATAAATATATCCCAGGATCTTTCTGTGTTAATCTTTCTTGGAAGAAACTGTTCAAAGGGCACACAGTGAGCTCTATGGCGACTATAACTTACTGGGAGATGGTTGCACTAAAAGTGGCTGGTGTTCATTCTCCTGCACAGTGAATTTCTATTTCTACCTAAGATAGGCCTCCACATAAATTGCAAACCAGTCTGAACTCATTGCCTGTCACAGAGTCACTGTGTCCTAGCTAAGAAATTTTACTCATCATCATAACACAGGTTTTCAAAAATCATGTAAAAATATCTCTGCAGATCAAAGAGGGGTAGGTTTTGAAGAAGCTGTGCATGGAAAAGGTCCAGCCATTTATCACACTGGGAGACATTTAAAGAGGTTGGCCATGCTAACTGCTGTGCTTGCTCCCCCAAAAGTACCTACACCCAGCAAATACATGGCAGAATTTCCTAGATGTTACACCAGTGTAAGCATGAGGAGATGGCAGGACCTCTCTGCAGAAGACAATGCTTTCTCTCAGAACTCTAGCATGACACACAGGCAGGATGCTAATGATAATATCAGAAGAAAAGACCAAAAAAAAAAAAAAAAGTTTAGAAACCCATGGGAAAGCAAAGGAAAATACCAGACAGGACAAAGAAAACTCCAGTGGCAGAGCAGCTCCATCAAGATCCTGGCCTTCAGACCATAGCCAGCACAACTGCAACAAGGAAACCAATACACCACAGAAACAGGAAAGGATCTGCCTCCCCATAAACAAGGAGAGGAGAAAAAAGTTCCTAGGAAGCTGGGGAACCACCAAGGAAAACATCTTGAAGCAGAGACTTGCTTTGATCCTGATGATAAATCAACTTTGCCAAAATGGATGAGCCATTTGGACCCATTCCCTGCTGTTTAAGGATTTGTCCTTGAAGTGATGAGAGTGTGTCAAAACCCACATATGCACTTAGAAAGGGAAGGCAGATGACATCAGGCTTGAATTCAGATTAGAAAAATGTGCATGAAAGAGCAGGAAAAAAACCAAAACAACCTCATATTGCAGCATAGGAAAGTCTGGTGTTCCTCTTCTGCCCTCCTCCAGATGGGATTTTCAGCTCCAAATGGCAAACACCACGTTTTGTTACAGATCATCTGCCTCTCTGGGTATCTGGGTTGCATGAGATCACCATCTTGCAGGAAGGTTGAAACCAATTTGTAGGATGGTTGCTGCGCTTGTGCTCAGCTGCTGCTTTGCCTCCATTATACAGACCATGGTAGTCATTTCCTGGGCATTCAGGGGAACTGTAGAAAATCGAGGCTGCTGGTGCTGTATCATACAGGAAAGAAAGACCTCCAAACTGTGTACATTATTTTGAGACTCTTCAAAACATTTGCTTTCAGACATAATTGCTTACATTTCAGTTTCTCTACTAGGAAGTGTGAGTTGCAAACTGTGCACTCTCCAGGGCCATCTTCACCCAAAAAAGAATTGGCAAAATTAACATCAAAACAGGTACAAACCATGTAATTTACCACTTTAGCCCCTGACATTTTCCAGCATCTGATGGATACTATTTTTATTGTCACAAAAATACCTAAAATTTTATTTAAAAGTTCACATAGGCTTTTTAAAATTTATTTCAGTCATTTTAAACAAGCCATTAAAAATAATTTTCATTATTTTTACATTTTTGGTCTAATATCATTGCCATATATGCTATGCCTAACAGGGAATTTTTGTTTCATCTTTGTAGCATGCACAGTTTTCTTCTGATGGTATATAAAAAAATAATTCAGTGCTAATTTTGAAGCTTATTTTGGATGGTTTGATGCTTCCAGTTATTAAATGCATGAGTTGTAATGGCAGCAGTGCATGCTTTCTAAGTAGGAAGAAAGTAGAAGACAAAATGCTGAGATTACAGCCTGTATGCCTCCAAATCTCTCCACTCAAGGGGAAATAAAATGTACCCATGTGCAAATACTATCACCTCCTTGTCATAATTTCAATTTCCAAAAGTCAATGGGGTAATGACATCAGAGTACATACAATGTAATATTCCAAAAGTTGCAGTACTATTAAATAAGCAGAGTGTTCTTTTGTAGTATACTGAATGTGTTCAGCATCTCAAACTATTCATCTAAAGCTTCAACACACATGAGTACCAAAAATATGTGTCAGCAAGGATGAACAAGGGGAGGAGAAAGTTCGAGGAGGTCTGAGCATGCCCTGCATGCCTCCATAGATGCCTCACCACAGCCAGCTCCAGGTCTGCAAGGACAAGGATGGCTGACAGCTGCTTTAGGCCCATAGGTTTTCTGCAAAACCTGGATGCACCAAAAAAAAAGCTTTAGCTGTTTATTAAACAGAATGATTTTGTTTTTTTAAAATGATTGTTCTCTCATTTGGTTTGCATTTCAATGTTTGGATATCACAGATTCCTACAGGAAATCTGCCATAAAAATGAGAACCTGAAGCAGACCGGATTGCCCACTGTTGAAGGTTACAGAAATGTGGGTTGAAACTCATATAACTAAAGAAAAGAAACTCATGGGTTGGGTTATTTTATTTTATTCTAAATTTTGTGTCCATATAATTTAAAACATATGCAGAGTTTTAAACAGATATGTCTATCTAACCCTAAAATAATTAATATCCTGTGAAACCCATCTGTCCTTATAGATCCTGGCCTATAAAGTTATGCTTTCCTTATCTTAATCACTGTGAAGGCTGATTGTTAAACAAGTGAAGGGTGGGCATGATGAACAAAGATCATAATGAAATCTTGAAGATCTACACAATAGGGTAAATTAGTGAAGGTCTGTGGATTATTTCACTTTGCACGGCAAAAAAATCTGACTTATTTTGCATACGCTGTGTTAAAAAACACATTTTTCAGTTACCCCAGAACACCATGCAAGTAGATAGACAGGTTTTTTTAAAAAAGCACGTATGAAGCAAAACCTCAAACTTAGCCCCTGTGGACTCCACTGTGGTGGCTAACTGCATAGATTTACATTGGCAATGCCACAGAAGACAGACACGCTGGAATAATTTATTTCTGAGTCAAATTTTTCTCTGTGGGTTTTGTCATTTGATTAACATTTTTTCGTTATCTTTTTACAGACTCTTTGAAGGTGGTGTAAATTGCATCCAGCTCTGATTAATGGTGAGATTCATGCTAGAAAGTAAAATCTTCACTGTATCTGGAATGTAAATGCAGCCTTTCAAACTAACACAGAGTTTTTAATAGAAACAGAATTAATTAGCGCAACCTGGAATCTTACAGATGCACACAAAGAATCAGATACCTAAATAACCTCAATTTGTCTCTTCTACAGTTTTTGATAAAACACAAAGCCTAAATCATTATGTTGTGGTGCCAAGATAATACTAATTTCTAAAAGTTATTTGTAAAGTAGACAGCACTAGCACTGTGTTGGTACCATGCAATCCGAGGGATAGGCAGCCAAGTAAAGGCAGTTTTCAGATCTGTAAATGGAAATCAGATGCCCAGCCATTGCTGGCTGAGTGCACAACCCCCCCTTGCCCCTTTACTGCTCTAAAGGAAAATCATTTTCTCCCTGCTTTGAGACAGATGTGTCCCTTTGGAGTCACAGCAGTTACAGTGGAGCTTGCAAGCCTGAAAACTCAATCATTAATGTGATTATTTAGGGTGGCACAGTGAGACAAGGGGATGTTACACCTGGAAGTAGAGTCACAGCCTACAGTGTTATTATGCTGAGGAGTAGAAATGTTCTTTGACCACCCTAGACTGCACCAAATGCTGGGTGTGTAAGCATTTGCACTCAGCAAGAGCAGGCTGTGAGGCCAAGTACAGGATGGATTATTTCCTTGTCCCACACCTCTCTGCCTCCGCGCACTGGAAAAGCCCTTCCCTCCAGTGTACACCTGAAGAAAAAGTGGATGTCAGACCAGGGATGCTGTATCCTCCCATCCATAGAGCTGATGTACGAATGGTTGGAGTAATGTTTCCCAGGATACAGGCATCTCATTACACAGCAAAGCTCAAGTTTATTTTGTTGTATAGAAAACAGAAATTAAATTTAGCATTGCGTGTCAAAAAAATTGTTGTTGTAATGGGCCAGATTAATTTCTGGCATGAACACACAAAATTTTCACTGATTTTTATGATCTATGACAGCAATTTTTCTTCAGTGTAGTTCCACTGATTTTCCTGCAGTTACACCAGGGCTTGATTTAGCCTGATATTTCTATCAAAGGGAGGAACAGAATTGAAAGGGCTCATGCTTTGATTTAGGCATTTGCTTTCTACCTTCCTGTTTTACACGCACTGCATTTCTTTATGCTATGTATGCTCCAGCCCTCTGTTTTCTGATATTGCAATAGCCTCAGGGTGGTTTTTACCTTTACCTACTATTTGCCTTTGGGTTTATTGACAAATTGTCACCTGTGATGTGTTTGCTGTCTTACAAGATTAGAGATGACTGCTGTCTTGCACTGCTTCTCTTCTCCCTACACCTCTTGCATACCGAGTGGGTTGTTTTCTGGCCAGTGAACACCACCAAAGAATTTATATTAAATGTTCTTTTAGGCACTCCTCAGTCTAGAACCTTTCTTCTTTTAATGACTTCACAGGTAATGTTGTGAACAAGTGCAGGGCAAAGATCTTCATGTAAATTGTTAATTCCAAAATTCAAAAATGTTGTTCATACATGCAATTATCATTGATGATAAAATCTCTCTTCTTTTTAAAGCTTTCATTCTTTAGTCATCTGAAAAATTATCATTAGAGTAAAGGGCAATACTCAAACTGGCTGCAAGGACACAAATATCTGTTCTCTCTGTTAGCCAGATTCTTGAAACTCACATTGTTCCAAATCCAACAGCTTGATGTGTTTTATCACATCTTCTTAATTCTTGTTCTGAGTATCCACTGGCACAAGTGTTTGACAAACACTGATACTCTATTTCACAGCAATGGCACTGCTAGAGGTATTCCTGCGAAGCTCTCATTTTTGCTAGGTTGGGCATAGAGTCATTCAAGAAGTACCCAAAGCTACCAAAAATGTTGGCATGCTGTGTAGCTGGGTTGATAGAGAAAGACAAACAACAGAAGGCCCCTGAAAGCACTTTGAAGATGCTCTGAAATTCTCTTTTCAAGCTTGTCAGAGCAATACCAGAACCACTTAGAACATGACTACATACCAAGACATCTTCAGAGAAATCTGCAATACGTTTTCTGCAGACCTTATAGCAAAGCACACAGACACACGAGGTTGTGAGAGCAACAAGCAAGCTCTGAGGCACTCAGAAGTCACCAGAAATGCGTGAATTCAAGCTGCAGCCGTACCTGCTCCTGGGATTTGTCTGTCCCCAGACACTTGGGCATGTGGGCACTGAGGGCAGTACGCTACTGCACATACAAGAAATTTGTCTCTGAGCAAGACAGAAGACTACAGGCAGCCCTGAGGGGTAGGTGTCCATGTACATGTACCTGTGTTCTGCTGTTTGTTTTGTCTGTGTATTCATGCTTAATTTCTGCCACAAAGGCCTATTGCAGTAATTAACTGAGGTGTGACAACATTTTGATGCTACCATAAATAAACAATCCCATTCAGTAAACGTAAGGAATCATCTGAAATCTTCCTCAAAGCTGCGTGATGAGACCTTGAGCAAAGCGTGGTGAGGATTTGTATCACCCTCTCTGACAGGAGACCATCAAAGAGGTGCACCATCTGTTCCTCTGGATCTGCTTACTCAGTGGAGGATTTTCAAACCTTTCTAATTATACTTACATTTAGCAACCTTCTGCTGAGCTACTGTTCAAAAAACATCCACAACAAATAAATAAACAAAGTCAAAGCTGCCAGTTCAGGCAGCCAGTGGGCTCATTCTGAGAACATCTGCCCTTTCCCTAGCACCAAGAGCACAGATTGCCTGCAGTAGTCTTTCAACATAGTCTTCCTGCTTTAGGCTTGTATGTCCTTGGCCCCACAAGAGAAAAAGACCTTAGAGACTTCTTTCAGATTTCTCTTTCTTTTTTTCTTTTTTTCTTTTTTTTTCTTTTTTTCTTTTTTTCTTCTTTATTGGGCTTTGCATAGACCTGGAAAAATATCTGCAATATCTTTCATAAACATCATCATTTATTAATGTACTGCAAGTCTGAAACAGCCCAGTTGTTTGGGTGCTTGGTAACGTCTGAGGTTAGCTCATTTATAAAGAGGAGCAATACTGGAAAGTGTTTCTCTTCAGAGAACCATGCTGATGAAAAGTTGCTTAGAGCTCATCCAAAATTCTGTCTCACACCGGATCTTTAATATAGTTTCTTTTGGATGAACTTACACCATATGTGGGGATTTTTTTTCACCTAATAACCACCAGTATATTTATATGCATTATTTTAATGCAGAGATTTTATTTTGATGTTATGTGAGAGATGTGGAAACCGCACCTGGGAAATTTGGCTGGCATTTCAGTAGAAATAGTACAATAGTGTGACAACTTAACCAAGTGGGTGCTGGTATTTAACTTGCTTATCTTTTCATCTAGTAATTTCAAATGTAATTTGAAATATGCATGAGACAGCAAGACAGTGAAGCATTAAAAGACACATCATGTTCTGTAGAGTGAAATGCTGTGGAAATAAGCAGTATGTTTACAGGCTGTGCAGATCAAATACAGCAGAGACCGGAAGGGAAGGACTCACCACAAAACCGTCACCTTTCTCTTTTCTCAGTGTGCGCATATGGTGAGGATTAGGATCATCATGTAATATTCAGGAGAGCTGTATGGGAAATACATTTCCCATAGCAACAGCTGGTTTAGACGTTAGGGAAAGATTAAAGAGAACCTATTTCATCTATCTGTTATTTTAAATGCATGGTTATCTGCCAAACTGGCAGGTCAAAACAGGCACTTCTGTGAAGACAAACATCTCTGCAAAAACTCTACTCTCTCTGTGGATTTGGTTTTCTTATCTGATAATGGGCAATCATGTGCCATACTCCAGGTCTTTGTGTAATTCTTAATTCAACATTTCAGTCCTACATGGCTGGCCAAAAAGGCCCTTAGGTAAGTAAAAAGGAACGCTAAAATGGTAATACATTCAAGATGTTAAACTTTGATTTGTACCTAATTCCATTAATACATGCAGTTCAAATGAAAATGTAACATCAGACTTTCCAGTTTTGTTGGCTTTTAAAAACCCAGTAAAAGACAAGATTGTAATATAAAGATATTATCATCCAGTTATGTTCTTATCTCTAGCTCTGTTAAAAGAAAACTAGAAGCAAGTAATAATTTCTATAAACGAGTCATTATCAGAGATTACTATTTTTAAATAGCATTCAAAAATTTGTCAGGCATTAAAAACCAAATAGGTAAGATTTGACTTTGATCCTTGTACAAAGAGATTAGGCTCAAATCCTCAAAGAGTTACACACTCAAGTCCTGTCAAGGGCCTGGGTATATTTCATTTAACCAAAGGATCCTAAATTAGGAGTCAGTCAATATAGACTAAAAATGGTCAAAGAAAAATGAGGGGTGTCCGACAATGACTCAGGTTCCCTAAAAGCCAAATAGCCCACTGGGGGAGGCTGCCTCCTGCTTTTGGGGTCCTTGCAGGAGGCAATGCTTCTACTGAAAGCTGATGAAGGCAAAATGCAATCACCTCACTGGAACTGCTGGGGGTCATTAGTGGTTCGGTAGTTCAGTGCTTCTGAACTACACAGGTGACAAGGTGGACCTGTGTTGTGTGGGATGTGCCAGGTGCCACCAATAAACAAGAGGAGGAACAGAGGGAAACTGAATAAATCCATTTATGGCAATGGACTGTGTACTCATGAATTTTTTACATAGGCATGTCCTGATGGTATCTGCAAATTTATTAACTGGTTTATTTTCCTTACATTAATCATATCATGTACTGAAGGCACCATGGAAGAAGCACTTCTTTTGGAAGGAACTTAAATAAAGAGCAGATGGTGGCTTGGTGACCAGGGCCTGGATTTGAGCTCAGTTTCAAGTTCACAGTCACAAGCTATTTATGATATTCTAAATAAGAATGTATCATGTATGAGCCAATATTCACAAAAATCTTTATGGAAAAGATTACATTTGATAGTTGATAGTCAGTGTGTTGATTAATTTTTGATAGAAGGAACCTAATGTCCTGGCTGCTTTGGCCATTGCATGGCTGATTTATATCCATTGAAAAAAGCAGTTACGGGGCCACACAGAGACAGCTTGAAGTTCTTTATTGAAGGTCTCTTACCTTTGGTTATGTTGGTGCAGGTTGTAGTCATTGATTTCTTTGGAGCACCAAGGAAATGGCATAGCTTCAGTCAGGTTCACTTTGTCGAAGGAAAAGCATCTGGCACGGCATCCATTGGGTTTAACATGCAACATCTTCCCAAAAGCTGAGCTCAGGACCAGAGGTAGTGCCGGTCTGAAACACATAGGAAACAAAGATAATTAAAGTCCCCTTGAAAGCTCCTCTGCTGCAGCACATCTTCATGTACAAGTCAGAACTTCATGTCTGATTGGGTTTTAGCAGCACAGCGTTAAGCCATGTGTTTGCTTCAGTCCAGGGAGGGCACTTATACATTGCCCACAAAAGGAGCTGAATTCTTCAGGCAGAGGAAGAAGCTGTTCAGTTTGTCCCTCAGGTTTCCAAAATCTCTCCCATCTCAAGAGAGAGGCTCATTACAAAGAGGCTTTTCCCTTCTTTCACTGAGCACTTTCTGTCATTTTGGTGTGAGCTCTCTCTTTAGATCTTATTTGTCGTCAGGAAGGTGTACTTTTCTTGCAGCTGAAATGGCCATTGTTAGGAACAAAAACATCTATGTGTGTGGGAAAGAAACTAACACAAGTAGTCACAACTGCAAATGGACACTGCTTTGCTTTCCAAGTGACTATGACCCCAGGACTGTGTTCTGACAGTCCTTAAAGTGCTAAAATAAAGCACCTTTGCAAGCACATTTGTCTCTAGAAATAGAAAAGTATCCTCTATATTTATGTTATATTAGTGTTTGGGTTTAGAAGTTTTGCCAAAAGTTGTCTGGAAATAAAAAAAAAATATGGTTTTGCATGAATCATCTATGTTCCAGTCTTCCGACAAATTCATCATTACCAAAGTATGTCCCAAATCATTGCATGAATACCAGACTCGAAATACTGGTGGGAAAAGGAGGGTATAAAATTATGTCAGAGTACAACTCGTACTAATATGATGGCAAGACAATATCATCCTGCTAGTTTATGAAATTTCTGTGGTGATATTGTAAGACATATGCCTTTGATACCACTGCAGATGTGGTAATGCTCTATTTTACATATTATGCCATGCCTCCATCAGTCTTTGGCAGTGTAACCTCAAACCATAAAAGCAAAATAAGGCTGAACCCATAACTTTTTTAATACTTATTATACTGTGCAGCATTGCAATGGTAATACTCACTACAGATCAGATTGAGGGAGCCTCTGAAGAGAAGCTGCTGACACACTAAGATTCTTCTGATGACTTCTTAAAATGAAGACTGATTTATTGAAGACAGTCGGATTTCTTTTTCTCAAGCTATCATCTCATGGAATAGTTTACATTTTTTTCACGATCTCTGTGTTATAAAGAGAAGATTTATGAACATTTGCTAGTGGACACATTAAATTGTCATCCACAAAATGATGATGAACCTATCCATTCCATTAACTCTTTTTTTTTTTGCTTATTCACTGTTAAACATAAGAAGGTCAGGACAATCAGCCACAGGAACAGATCACCCACAGAGACTGTGAGGTCTCCAGCCTTGGAGGTTTCCAGAACCTGTATGGATTAAGGCCTGAACAATCTGATCTGATCTCATAGATGCCTTTGATTTGAGACAGAAGTGGTCTTCCTGAAGTCCCTTTGCACCTGAACTATGCTATGATAGTATGACCCTAATATTTATTATTCAAAATTTTATAGCTGAAATAATCTGCACTAGATTCTCATCATTCAGTATTGCATTTATACCACAGTGGTAACTAAATTGTACAGAAATCTCTGATTTACAAACCTTGGCCCTCAAGGCAGACTTTAACCTTCTTGAGAGTTGCTGGATGTAAGGAAGGTGCAGTGGGACAGAGAAAGTCAAGAGGATTTGTGGAAAAGGACAACTTCTTGGCTCAGGTATCCGATGGGCAACAAAGGCTGAAGCACAGTAGGATCTACTATTCACTAATAAGGAAGAGCTGACTGGGAATGTGATAATCAGTTTCAATGCTGGCTGCAGTGACTGTGAAGCAATGGGCTTTGAGATCCAGAGAGGAGCAAGGAAAGAGATAATAGAGAATAAGAGAGCAAACTTCAGAGTATTCAAGGAATAGGTAAGTGACATCACCGCATCTCTGAAGGGTCTACCAGGGAAGGTACTTGGGTGTTCCCAGCCAAACCTGTGTGTATATTAACCCTCTGAACTTTACATTTTGAGGGCTTCCCCCATCCTTGACGGATCGAGACTGCGACCATCACTTTGACC
>VZTH01005526.1:0-164060 GCA_013397815.1 Aleadryas rufinucha
TGGGCGTATGTATTTATTACAATTTATATGAGCAAAACTTGTAATATCACTGAAATACTTATGGAATGAACAGCTGGAGCCTGCTCACACCAGACCCAGCAGCAGGCCTCACTTTCTGCATTAGCTGTTCCCTCAGGATTGCTCAGAAGGCACAAGCAGGCTTCATTAGAGATATGTGATTTTTTCAACACATTGCTTCTTCAAAAGGCACAGGAACTCTCAAATTTAGAAGCAAAAAAATATAGAAAAAGTAAGTACAGGAGGAATCCAGACCTCCTCTAAGCGCAGCCTCCCCCTCAATGCAGGGGGGTCTGAGGTCAGGTTATTCAGCTGAGCTTGCTCCCAGGATAACCTATTTCAGTATTTCACCACTGTCATGATCAATTTTCCTAATAACTAATGAGAATTTCCCTTGCTGTAATTTGTCTCTGATGCCTTTCTTTTTTCCCTTAAACACTTCCAGGAAGATATTGGCTCTGTCCTTTGCACACTCTCCCTGCCATTACATTGCAAAATGATCTTTTCATAGTTGAGCCCATAGCAAGGCAGACTGAAAGAACCCACAGTGCCACTTCCATCTTTAGGGCGTGACTGCCATCCCACCACCATCTTGCCGCTAATATATCTCTTTTCCACTGCACATGTGGGCAAGGCCTGGTCCTTTTGAGAGCTCAGACAACCTCAGGCCTAACCAGAAGAACTATAACAATACACGACTTACCTAACATTGCAAAAGCATTGCAACTTCACAATTAATAAACTGCACTAAACATTAAGTGAGAAAATAGACAGACATGGACATGGCCTGCTGGAAACAGCCTCCCTGCCACATTAACAAGTAGAAAAACAGAGTAATAAAGACCCCTTCTGGCTTCACTCTGGTGCAGCAACAAGCATATTAGCTGTTCTCACAATCTTTGTTACTGCGATAATAAATACGGACCTGAAAATAAGAAAGCAAAAGAAATCCACTTGGCTCAGAGACTACTTCTTGGCAATCAATACACTCTGAATAACCTACAAAATTGTGGTCTATAAGAGGTAGTCAAGTCTCACTGTCCTTCTTGCTTTAAGCACTGATGTTCATAATGGCCCCTCATTTAGAAGTGTTCGTTTCCATCACTGCTGGAGCTCAGCTCCATTCTCTTTCTCCAAAAAAGAAGAAAGAGTGAAGGGACTGAGGCAGCCTTTGACTAAACACTTTCACTTACCAGGCAGCTCTTAACCTTGCCTCTCTGAAGTCTCCTCTAAGCTGATTTGCAAAGATCCAGGATACAGAAAATGGGGCAAAATCTGCAGAATTACTCAGACTTGCTAATAGAGTTCAGTAAGGAGAAAAAAAGTTCACAGATCTCTTTTTTTTTTTTTTTAAAACCTGGTAAATTGGTATAGGGAAGAGTTCTTTCTTTGCAAGTCAGCATAACTGGATCATGGACTTTCATTCTTCAAGTCCAACCCAGGATATTAGGACAAAAAAGCACAAATCCCAAAATATTTCAGAATAAAATTCAGGGAGATTTACCTTTTATAAACATGCATCCAGAACTCTTTTGTTGGAGAAAGTGTTGTTTCTGTGGAGAAAAAAGGACCCCTTACTCCAGCACGTGCCCACTGCCAAAACAAGGAGATGCAAGCGTCTAAAACACTGTCAGCGCTATCAGTTGTAGCACAGATTAGGATGTGCACTAAACCTTCATGCAAAGCATGAGACAAGGCTTGGGAATGCTGTTTCATACTACCCAGAAACAGACTGCTCTCTGGTTTTAAATATTGTGCTTCTAACTTCTCCAAAGTGCTTTCCTGTGTAACACATTAGGCTGTAAGAGGTAGTTTCAAACATGCTGAGGGTGGCTCCCTTCCACACCGTGGCACATTGAACCTGAACCTTCAGCTCCACAAGCCCAGGTGTTCTGGAGCACTCCCTCCAATCCTTCAGAGGTAGCTCTGGATGCAGATTTCTCATCACTTTTGGCAGTACCTCCCACACAGTCCCATTACCAAAGCTACAAGAGCAGCTTCAAGCTCCCTCATGAAGCTCTCCAGCAAACCCAGAACGGCCCTGCAGAGCTCCTCACCCCATCACCAGCCTACAGCAGGAGTCAGAAAGCCAACCTCAGGCACAGAGCAGCCTCGCAGCCAGAAGTGCCTCACAAAGCACAGAGGCCGTTGCTGGATGTGTGTTAGATGCCCACGTGAGCTGAAAGCTGCTGCAGGGAAGGCACAACAAAGAAATGCTGGAGAGTCAGCTCGAGGCAAGGAAAGAGAATATTTTGAGAAGCTTCCAACAAAAAGCTGCAGACAAGCAGAACTCCCCTGTGCCTCCTGTGGCCACTGGGATGTTAAGTGACTGTTCTCTCCACCCTCCGAAGGAGTGTGGGCGTCTGTGGACAATGAGTGCTCATTAACATCAATTCATTAACTTGGAATTAAGGACGTTGTTTATCACAGCAGCATAAATGCCATCGACTGAGAGATATTGTGCATTAGGCAGCAATATCACTGATCAGAAAGATAGGTTTAAACTGCAAACAGCTCTCCATGAAAGGATTGGCACAGGTGACAGATCAGCATATGGACGCAGGCCTCGTGCAGCAAAACACATCCATTAGTGACCCAGGCTCTGTTCATAACCAGTTAAGGCAGGAATCTAAAGGTGGCAAGTTTGGTGTATCACAGTCCTAATCCTCTAAGGCAGCTAATCCACAGTTAAGTTTTAAATTCAGGGGAATGGTCCAAAATGCTGTTAAGGCTTTTTTGCAGTTGGCAGCTTTTCACAATCTAAAACTAATCAGCAAGCCTGGATCCCTGAGCATAATTTGGTCAATTTGGTTTGCAGAAACAAAACTCGGGGAAAATAGGGAGCACTGGCTGAGGGCTGGTGAAACACATCTGGAAAAGGGAAAGCAGACCCATGCATCTGAAGCCATTTCAGACATGGGTCTAACAGTGCTGTCAGCCCTGAGACACAGGTCAGCCATACCAACAGCAGCAGCAGCTAAAAGCACAGAACCAGGTACTTCCCAGGCTAGAGAACAACCAATCTATGCCATAGTCAGTACCTTGAACCAAATCCAGGACTAGAAGCAGAGGCAAATGTGAAACATATGTATATACAGCTCATACAGAGTAAGGCACAGCCAGTTGTTCCACAGGGTGGTACAGTGAGAGTGGCAGAGTTGTAAAGCCCTGTCCTCTTCTTTGGTTAGATGCTCAGCTCCAAATCCCTCAAAGTGAATAGCAATTTCTTCTTGTGAATGAAACAGCATATCATCAGCTTGGTGTTAAGGGGTGATTAAATGAATACTGAAAATTAACATTTCTCCTTTTGACCCTTTAACCTTGTTCAGTCATATTACTTTGACACAGTATTAAATCTCTATCTTATTTGTCCCCACCATCAAGCTTGTAGAAGCTAAAACCAGCAGCAACACATTTTATCTTTTAAAGAATGTGCATGATTGAAAGACTAAGGAAAGCTGCTATCTCCTGTCTTATCATTCTTTATACAAGTTCTCTTTATGATTTCAAAATGGCAAGACATATGCAATGAAATTCAGTGATAAAATATCTGAAAATGTCTGAAATACTGGTCGTAGCTGAAGTGCTTCAGCATCCTCCTCCTTTACATATCCTCATTTGTGAGGGGATGTATCATCTTACTTCCACTGAATTCTATGAAGTCCATGAACAGAACAAACAAAACACATAAAAATAACACCAAATAAGATGGAATAAGCTTCAAGCACTTGTTTTCATTCCAGGACTGAGAATAATAATAACAAAATCAAGCAGAGACTTCACTGGAAGTACTCAAGTATTCAAAATCCAAAGGGGAGTCATTGAGTAGCTTTTGGAGATAGGAAGGTCACACAGTGTCAATCACAGCATTTGACCTGCCAATACAGCACTGACCACTGATGACTCCTACACAAACTGAAAAGATTGATAATATCAATCAGAGGGAGAATCCTTTAAACATTTACTAGCACTTTTCAAGCTGCTTTTATTACGTTACATTGATAAGTACACCTCGCACAGGCTTGAATTAGTTATACTGCATTTAAGATGTCGAAATGGGCATCTATTAACTCTTTCAATAGTCCAATTAGGACTGCAAAACAAGGAATACACAAGGCAACACACAGTTCAGCCAGCTAAACGCAGTAGCTGGCTCAAATTGAGATAACATTACTACCTGTAAAAACCTTGGAGAGAAATTCCATAGGAAGAGTGGAATTTGAAGACAATTCTTTTAAAAAACACTTAGCAAATTAAAATATTTAAAGGCATAAATTCTTCACTAAAGCCATCTGTCTTACTTATTAAATTCCTAGGGAATTTATTCAAATGCTTCTGCAATCAAGTCACTCCATGCTAATAAGGTACAGATTTAGCCTGCAAATATTCTTCCCATAGAAAAGTTGTTTTCCAACTTATACCACAAAACAGCCTCTCTGCCATTCGTCCAGCAGCTGAGGTTTTTCCAGCTCACTTCATATTTGGCTAAGACACTTTTCAGTTACAAAGCTGAAAGCAAGTCCATATTCAGTTGTTTTCAAGAGCTTGTACTTGCTAGAACCATGCCTACCTGGATAGAATTGTGTTGTGCATTCTCTTCCCACAGCAATCAGGGCAAGGTTGGTACTTTAAGCAGCACGATGACTGATGGCCCTGCTAATATATCAGTGCCACAGAGGCGTAAGGAAAGGCTGAGCAGACAGGCAGCTTGTGTACTAAACACACCGTCACCGTTGCTCCTGCTGTGCACAGGGACAACCTCAGAACACCACATACCTGGAATTTAACTTCCTTTGACCTTCTCAGGTTTTCAAGTTCAGGATTTAACTGCTTGGCTCCATTAGGAACAGCATGAAGTGAGCAGTTAAAACCCCTAAAAAGGCTTTGAAAGCTACTCGCTAAATGTTCAGGGGTCTCTCTGCAAGTCAGCAGCTGGCAGGAGAGAGGGCAGGCTGAGGAATGAGGGAGCAGTTAGAGTAGGAAAGGGGACAGGAGGAATATATGAGCTGAGTTTGGCTGCTGTGAAACAAGCAGCTCTGAAAAGACATTGAGGAAGAGTCTGGCAGCTCCCCCTTCATGCCTCATTATGCAGGGCACAATTCCTCTGCAGAGCTTCCCGGATGTGGGAAATGTTACTGAGGCTTCCGAAGCAGCAGTTTGTTCTGCTCCTCCAAGACAGTTTGATTTGGGCTTTTGCAGTTTGGCTTGGGCTTTTTGCCCACTGCAGCCTGCATTTTGACACTGAGCTGTAAAACTGCCTAAGCAGCTTCCAGGGCAGGGTGGATCCTCCAAGCATCTCTGGCAGGAGATCAGCAGCTGGAAGCCCTGCAATGCATGTCATGGCTAAGGCCATTCTACGAGCTGGTTCTCAGGGCCACTTACAGCAAGGAGGATGCCTTCCAATAGAACACTCTGAAATCCCAGAGGGGTGGCATCTCATTTCAGTGGGGCAATTATCTCAGATAGAGACAAGGCTATCCACTCCCATGCAATACCTACATTCTTCCTCTCACTGCCTTGGAGCCTGATTTGTCTCTGGCCAATACAGCCCAATTATTTTCTTAACCTATTTGTAAATCAATTCTCCTGATTGATGCAGACTTCTGGGTACTGGGAACAATGCTGTAAAATTTGCATTGAAGTACAAATTCAGGTTGTGGTTGCAGCAGCAGGTTCCTGGAAAGATCACAGCAGAGACCCCACCGTGGCCACTCCTGCTGAGAGGGTTGGTTACTCTCTCAGTTGTTCAAGGACTACTGAGAAGGCCAGGAATGATTCCCAACACAGGAGCCATTTGAACGTGCAAGCTATGGCTCCTACAAATATAGGGAATTTGTTTGTCTCTGTTGCAAAAAGGGAAGAAACCACCAAAATATGCAAAATTAGGCATAAGTCTCATGGTTATTTTACAGCAGAAAAATTCTTTTGGGTGTTTTTTCACAGTGATTTCTAAAGACTCCTAGCTCCATTCAGGGCCATATATGTGTATCCCTTTGTGAACACAAATGCAGTTTATTTTAATTATTATTTTAGTAGCTTTTCTCATTGATAAAGGAAATATACATGTATTTAAATCAAGGATTCCCTCTCACAAACATTTATGTTCTTATACCTCCAGAGTGGCTGTCTCAGATACTTACAGGTAAAATGAAATGTCTGGGATAGTTAAAATCCTTAATGAGTTTAGGTTTTTTCCCCTGGTCAGACAGGGAGAGTATGCCAAGCCTCACGGGCTATTCCCAGGGCCAGGTACAGCTGTGACCCACAAAAGCTGTAAAAGAAAACCAGCTACTTGGTTGCATAAATCTTCACCATCAGAACAAGAGCTCAAATTGACAGGTTCCAGTTGATTTCCCTCCCCAGTCCCCATTAATTACAAGCTCTTTTAATTACTACATGCATGCGAGGGGTGGAAACAACAAGATTTAATTACCAAGCTCCCACCAAGAGTGACCCAGCTTAGCCATTGCAGCAGGAGCTCTCACAAAATGCTGTTCAATGACACAGCAGTGTCATCCTGTGGCTCTCAACCCAGGAAGGCAGCTGCTGGTGGAAGCAGAGAGATCTTCTTTCTGCCTGTTCCTCTTCCTGCTCAAGCAGGGGTTTGGCACAGCTGGTCACCCCACAGCTGGAGTGCTGCTGGTGGCAAGGAAAATCCTTGCAACTTTCCTGATGGGCAATGTCCATATTGATTCTCTCTCCCCCACTTCTCAGATTTCTCTTCTTCTAGCTCCCCAAAATGTAGGGTAGAAAGTTCAAATGTTCCAGGAGTTTGCTTTTCCCCTTCTAAAACACACCCATGGCTGGTGTCTAAAGTGGACTTGGACAAGACCAGAGATCCTGATGGGAGCTCAGCACCCTGGAAGCAGTTATACCTGGGAGGGGAGCAGACAGGACCCACACATCCACAGGCCCCAGCTATTTGACTATAAGAGATCACTCCCAGAGCCCTGCAGAAGAATGAATAGCCCTGGTGGGTCCAGCTGCCCTGCTTCAAAACAGCCTAAAAGTGTTAAATAATGGAGGAGAGGGACCATCTAAGTCCACATCAAACACAGCAAGGCCTGCAGAAAACAGAAACAAGGCAAACAGTTTTATTCTCACCTTTACAGCATGCACATGCACACCCTGCACTCTTTAAGACCAGCCAGCAGTAACAACCTCCCAACAGCAAAAGGCAGGGAATAGGATGGATTGGAACAGAGACCCAACACTGCTCAGCCCCTCTGAACAGTGCCTCCAGTCCAGCTGCAGTTGTGTTGAGAAAACCCTGCTCTGCAAGGGCTCAACATGAGCCTCAGGTAGCAGTTTTGTGGGTCTCAAGCTGCAGCATGATAAACAGCGTGTACAGAAGCCACCACAGTCTATCAGGAAGGATATTAAGACCTTCTGGTAAAGGAACTTCAGCAAACACTTAGTCAGCCTGAATTTATGATCTGATCCTTCAGTTCTTGGCTCCAGAAGTGACTCGCCCTTGGCTCCTTCATACAAGCTGTGTTCATTCCTGAGTTTGGCTTCTGGAAAAGACAGATGGGAACTTAGCTGAGCACCAGCTCAAAACTCTCAGCTGCTGTTTTACTTAAGTGTTTTCTATTAATTCTTTCTTGAAAAAAGAAAAAAAAAGTGTTAGCTTTCTGCATGAGCAAGGAGAAGAACCAGCAATAAAGGCTGATTAAAGAATAATTTAGAGCTGTGAACTCAGATCAATAAATAAATTGGAGATCTGTTCAGTCACCATCTCCCAGAGCTGAGGAGAATTAAAAACCAATTAAAACCTACACATCTGCCTCTAAATCAGTCAAATGGAAAGTGAAGGACAATTATAGGGCAATGATTATCAAGAGAAAGTGGATCTTCCTGGACCACCTTTTATGGCTGATCATATAGCAATTAACTTACAAATAAAGTAACCCCAAATCACTATGTTATAAACCAGCGGTTCCAGTTTCAGAAAGCAACAGACTCTTATTGATCAGCTCAGCACAGTTTGCATTTGATTCATGAAGCTGTGCCTCAGGTTGCCAAGAACAGAGCTGCTCCTTAATTAATAACAATGAGCACCAGCTCAGAAGCATCACACTCATCAGACCCCAAAGGGGCACCAGCTGAAGCAGGAATCTCAGCAGGCAACTTGGATCCAGCCAGATGCAGAAGCACAGAGATTAGTACGAGACAGTGTTTACAAAAGATGCATTAATGATCTTTGATGTTCTTTCATAATGTCTCTAGCATTGCCAAAAATAACATCTTTTTGGGCTTTAGCAAAGCACCACAGCTCATGAACCTGCCCAAAAGTAGCTGCATCCCTAATTTTCACAGCCACAACTCACTGATAAGCTATCAGAGAGCAGTGAGCAAGCTCATTGTACCTGAGAAATAAAATGCATTTGTTTTTCTGTGGCAGAACCTTCTGGAAAGGAGGGAAAAACTGAGGCCATTCATGACTCATTAACATGATGCAAAAGCATTTACACACAAATACAGACGAAGTCCACTGAATGCTTACGTCAGGGAGGAATCATTCCACTTTGGTTTAGGACGCTCAGCACCAGCTATGTGCATAGAGCAGATCACTTCCTTGCAGAATTAAATCCACTAAAGCACAAGTGGTGACACCAGGTCAGAAGTTTGTCCCCAGCTTCATCCTCAGGAATACACCAGCTAAACTCCAAATCTACCACCGAGTCTGACATTCAGCAATCTCCTTGGCTCAAAGTGCTGGCACCCAAAGAGGGAAAAGGAGCATCTTGTAGTCAGGGCACTCATGTCAGTGAGCTCCTTGAGCTCACTGACATGAGTGACCATGCCAGAATAAATGGTGCATCCTGGGAAATGGTCTGTTTGAGCCATGGCCATTAGCTTCCAAAACAGAAGAAAAAAGAGAAGGCACAGCTCTGTACAGAGCTGTCAGCAGCTGGGCCAGCTGCTCTGGGAGTCAGGACTGTGCATTTCCATCAGATCTCACTCAGGTGCCCTGCCATGGCAGCAGGCTCAGCTGCAGCCAGTCAGAACTCAGCAAGTGCCAAAGGTTTGCTGAGAGGCCAGGCAGATTATAATGGAGCAAATTAAAGGAAGAAAACAGAGGTGGAATCCTTATTGAAGCTGCAGCTTCAAAGACACTCATAAATAGCTGACTTAAAATGAATTCAGACAGTGTGTGCTTCATTTTTCCACAAAACCACCCAAACCCCAAAGCTGAGAATTAATTATTCCCACACCTTTGATAGCACAGAGGCTGACAATAGGGCTTTGGACAGTAAGGAAACATCTCTGAGGAGCAGACTCGGGACATTTCCTTGGTTCCACAAGTAAGAGGTTAATTCCCTGTCAATCTGCACGCTGCTGTTGAAAGGTTTGTGTCCTCTGTAGTTAGGCAATGAAAAGACAAACTCAGTAATGCCCAGGGCTCACTATGGAAGAGAGGAACAAAGAAGTAGCTACCAATAATCAAATCACAAAGTACAAAGACCAAATGTAATCTATGACTGACAGGAAAAGTTAGCCTCCTACACTGAGATAAGGCAGCACCAGCTTCCTGCTCTTCAGACTGGTGGCAGGTACCAACAACAACTCATACTATAGCAGCTGTGGAACACAGGAGAAAAAGCCATCACTGCTTACAAAAATCCAACCAAAACCCAAAAAGCTCCCTCTGCTGGATTCAGTCTGAAAAAATGAATTATTCTACAGAAAGGTACAAAACACAACTGTCCTGAGAGATGACACAGATCCAGCAGCAGCATGTTTGCTAAGTACCATGTATTTCCACAGAGCTAACAGTCAAGGTGTAAAGCCCTGGTTGCTTACTGCTAAAATTAACATAAATTGTCATTTAAGAGTGATTTCCTTACTATGGGTTAAAATAAGGATTCCATTTGAGAAGAGAGACCAGGAAAAAATTTCAGAATAAATACTATAAAGGAAAAATTGTATATGAACATGGGGACAGGCTAATGTGGGCTCAGTTTACCTGAAGGGTCAGAGGGACGTCTTTAAACGGTTGCATTTTAGGGGTTATTAAGAATCTTTTCCTTGAGTACTGGAACAGAACTGCCAGAAAAATAAAAAAGACTGAGTCCGAGGTTTCACAGAGCTACAAGTCAAAGAAGAGACTTCCAATGAAAAGTCCCAGATCTAATACATCACTAATTGAATTCCCTGAAAAATTGCTTGCTTACATCTATCTTAATTCAGGGCAGTAATGTGTTATTTGTAAGTTCTTCTAACCTTAATTAGTACTTGCTCTACTTATAGAATCTCATCTTTAAATTAAATCTGATCGCAGCAGGCCTCATGTTTCATAGGAGTAAAATCTGAATAAAGTTTTGACCCCAAGCACAAGTGATGACTGAAGGTCTGAGGAGGAAGTGTTACCTATTGGATACGAAATTCAAGGAAACTTATAAGCAAGTAATTATTTCTTTTTAAAGATATAACAAAAGTTTGCTCAAGAAATCAGACTCATTTAAAATGCAAGGAAAACAGCACCCAATAGTGAGACTGATTTTTGCTTATTTCATCTGTTATGTAAAGGAAAGTTTACACACAATTAAACAGGAAAGTAAATACACAGAGGCTCTCCTTGAGTAATTTTCCAACAGTGACCACCAGCACAACAAATTGTGTTGGTGCAGTGAAATGATCACTTCTTCCCAGCAGGATTTGCTCTGCAGGGTTTGTGCACTGAAAGAGCAGTCAAAGATTTCTACAAGGGCTGGGAGTTGCAGACACATTTGAGAGTTTAGTCTTTATCTCCCATCTCCGTTGTGGATTTCCCACCTGAGCAGTCACTGAGCTGAATGATAAATACAGCCGGCTGCAACAAGACAAGCCTGTCACAGAGACCAAGCAGGGAAAACAACTAATTTATTCCGGTTCAAATTACACAGATTCTTCAGCTTAGGCTTCCAATGCCTGCTCTACCTCCTCCACCTCCTAACAGTTCATTGCTTCTTTCCACTGAGCACCGTTGCCCCTGCTCGCTGAAAACAGTAAACCAGTAGTGCTTAGTTCGGGGCTGGCCCATCAGAGCAAGGAGGACAGGGCGAGGAGACGCCTGCTGTGTGCTCGTCACATCGCCAGAGCCCCACCTATGCCTGGGAAGGTGTGTGACACACGGGGACAGGAGCTGGCAGAGCCGGCTGCTTGCATTGCACTGCCCTCTGCTGTCACAGGAGCCTGCGCCGGCACCGCGGCAGCGACGAAACTGATGAGAACACCGACTCGCTTTGAGCTGACCTGAAGAAAAAGGGAATAGATGGAAGTATTTCTCCACGGGATTTTTCCCACACAAAGCTTTTCATCTTGCTCGCTCTTATCCACCTGCCTGCTATGAATTTACAATTAAAGTAATAATCCTAATTCTTGCCTTTTTCTGTCAGTAGAGCTCCAAGTGCTTTACAAAGAAAATGTTTATTATTAGATTTTGGGTTTTACCCTTCAGACACTGCCTAAAACATGTTTGCTAAGGCCTGGGCAATTGGCACTGAGCTTAGAGCACTTAGCATAACACAGAGACCCATGCTCCTACTCACAGTAACTGCTGAAAGGCCCTTCTATAACATTTATCATGTAGCCGTAAGTGTATTTCTAACACCCCTCCTCAAATTTGCTAGTTTGTTCCTGCACTAGCACATTCCAGGATGAGACACAAGAAAACATATAAAACAAATGATGCAGTGTTCTTCTGTGTCAGCAATATAAGGAGTGTAATACAGCTCTGTGCAATAACCTCCATCACCCCTTTTTTCCTTTACAATAAATAAATTTTTATGAAATCAGACAATATTACATGACAGAATAAATTACTCACAAAGATAATCCCTTGAGAAAATGAACACCCTCAAAGCAGCTCAAAGAAGTGTCATTAGAAGCACATTTTAAAGGAAATAGGCATTTTTCATGCCTAAATACAAACTCCAAACATACAGTATTTTTTCAGTGCCCTGCATGTCCCAGAAATGCCACACACAGAGCTTTTAACAGCTGTTAATATAATGCTCACACACAGAGCTCAACTAATTCCCTTGACGTCGGGAATCGAATGCCGGGATAAAACGCACAGGAGCACGATTAGCAGAGAGCTTGTGCATCATCAGGCTTCCCTGCATGGGAATACCAAATCTGCAACAGCTTATCAGCATATGGTTTGAACATCAGACTTTCTAGAAACATAAGCTCAGATCCTGGCAGATCAGCTCAGCCTGACAACCTTCTGCTGCGTCTTGCAGCAGTAGCTGCTTCCCTACTCCTGCCTGATCCAGCATCTCACATGAGGGGCCGTCCCCTGTGATTGGGAGACAGGAAAACATAGCAACAACCCACAGAAACCACCCAGCAGAGAGCTATAAAGCAGGGCTGAGCTCAGGGTTGCCTGTAGCAGTCTCAGTGACACGGAACCACTTGGCCACAGGTGAGTGGAATTAAAAAGGAAGGATCCCACAAACTCACAACTGTTTGTGTAAACATGATGAACACCTTAGGGATACTCCTGCAAGATGGGGCCACAGGTTCCTCCCACCCCATGAGACTGCCAGTGTGGTGTTTGGGATACAGATTCCATGAGGACTTCCTTACAGAGCTTCAGAGAACTCATTCGTTGTGCCGTACGTAACTCACACAGAGAAACCGTTCCCTCTCATTTACACTTCATGAATTCCTGCAAATAACTGCCATGGAACCCTTGCAAGATGGAAATTCACTGGATCTAATAAAAGAGTCTCAGCAAGGTCCACAAAACTTGCATGCAAGGAATTATTTAAAAAAAAAACATTTAAAGACTCCTGAGCAGGCAAATGCAGGAAGATTAATATAGTGTTCAAGAAAATAAGGCAGGATTCATTTTCTCTCAGTTTTTCATGCTGTCAGCATAGAATCTTGCAAGCCTTGACTCTGCTAACACTGGTACTGTTCTTATTTTATCTATGAGGAAACTAAGGCAGAGAGATTGAAGGCAGCATGGGATAATTAGTACAGTTTGTCAAACTGAGTAGCAATTAAAATGGAATTGTGGGAATAGCTGGACTTTTGTATTACTAAGCACTGAAATCTATCACACCAAATTATCCATGTCTTTAAATGCTCATAGGTCTTATATGCATGTGCTTCTCATATAGCTAAATTAGTATATTTACCGCTCCTAGACTGACCACTGTGTACACAAAGGGTGCTCTGATGATCATGAGGAAATAAAGGCTGCTTTTCAAGGGCGCCTCTAAACATAGCACCCAAGATAATGATGTTATCAGGTATCTACAGAATAAAATCTAAATAATTGTTTTCATTGGAGAGGTGCTGAGAACAACATGTCAGAAAGTGAAGCTCCACTGAAATCTAAACGCTTCTTCCAAATTGCTGCATTTCTATGGAATTTTCTGGAAAAAACCAAACCAAAACAAACCCAAGTGAAGAACTGTTGGAATGTCCCATGTCTACAACTGGTTTTAAATGCCTCTCATCTTGGACTGTTTCTGTAACAGGCTTTAAAAGCCAACCTGTGACATGAAATGCTTTTGACAACTGAAATGATTTTCAGAGGCTGTGATGGAGAGAAGCATTTTAAACAGCTCAGAAATGTTCAGATTGTGCTCTGCTTCGGAAAAACCAAATTCAAAATCCTTTTTAAAACAGAGTTTCTGGTCAATTACTTCTGCCTTCAGCATCTTACTAAGAACTCATACTGTATTTTCAGTGAGGACTTCGAGCAAGCATGCAGGACACCCCACATATTGTACAAGACCCAAGGGTTCTTACTGCCTGTGGTTTCAGAGAAAACTATTAGAAACCCTAACAGAAACCCACCCTTTTAGGTTTCAGATTGACTGATTAGCACTAAATATCTGAGTAACTAATTTTTTAGAGCTGGAGCATTTATGTTTAGTGCTGTCTGCTACAAGCCAATTCTTGTTTGAAACAGAAGCTAACATTCATAACCCAGGGCAAGCAGCAACTGCATAAACCTGGCTGATGTTACAAATACTTCAATATTACCTTGTCTTGTGGTTCAGCTGTATTCAAACGTGCTCATAAAATTCCCAGACATTTCTGCAAAGGAAAGGTGCCAGGGGTGTTGATTCTGGGTTGCAAAGGAAGGGAAATGTCTCACCCTCTCACTTTCGCCCCACGTGTTACATTCTGCCCAAGGGCAATAAAGCAGCTCTGCTCCAGGCTCAGGAGACCACTGCTCTGAGTTTGGACAGCAGAAGATTGTTCACCACTGCCAGGAAGCCTTTGCCTCTGGATGAGGAAGACAGGGAGGCTGTCAATCACAGCTCTCAGGGACACTATTTCCATAGTCATCAGCTGTTTAACATCTGATGATCACATTGATAAGGATTAGACACCACAGTAATATAATCTGGCCTACCAAGTAACAAAGAGCATACTTACCCAGGAGAACTACAAGGCAGGAGGATTCATTCACACTATCTTCCTTCCTTCTTGGGCCTCGGTTAAGGAGGTACCTAAAACATGTGTTTGAGCTTGGAAACCTTGTGCAGGAGTTCTTTCCACCCCCAAAACCCATGAACATTTCCAAAGGCCATCTTGAAGCTCAAAATAAAGCATTAGGTTAAAGATTACAAGTGCCTGCCTGCAGTGTATTTAAAATGCTCTTACTTCAAACTACAGGATTCTCCTCCCTTTTTGATCATAGTTTCAAACTTGAACTTCCATCTACTGAAGTAGGTCAGATTAATTAATGGAGCAGATTTCCTTTCATCTCAAGAACAGCAGACCACTCAAACCATGGGCAAAATACTGACATACAATTAGGACTCACATATCTGCACATGTTGTATTCATTTGGACTTCTGTGGGGAAATAACCTTCTCAAAATATCTCACAATAATGATTTTAACCAGTTAATTACATAAGAGAATTAATAAATAATCTTCTCAACTGCACTACAGGTTCCATAACACACCTTTAAGAACTAGCCATGTCAGTCCATGTTCATCTGCAATCAATACATTAAAATATTTAGCTTTTCTAAAGCTTTTTTTTTTTCCCCCCTCCTTTTCTTTTTTCCTTTAATAAGTCTCATGCTAAAAGCCTACCATTTCTGTTGGAGAAAGACAGTTCCAAGAAAAAAATCCACTGTAAGCATAAGGCCTGTCCTCCCTGTCCCCCCAAATTTTCTGTCTACAATTCTGTCTACATTTTGCACAATGACTCGAAAAAACATACAAGTGAATAGTCAAGAGAAAGGGATACTTATTAGAATTATGACTTTTATTTTTATTCACTAGAGCAACATTGAGGAAAGAATTTTTACATACAGGTTTTTTAATCAACTTTACAAGCAAATTCCAATATACAGTATTTACTCTGGCCTGGGTTAAAAAACCAAAAACAACAAAGCAGATAGTAAGGGTACCTCTTGGTTTAGCTAGTATTGAATTGAAGATTTTGTTACACAGGAATTATATTGGTTTTATCATGGTGCTTTTACAATTAAGTAGGCAGTGAGCAGCTTTACCACAACAGTGACTGAATTTCCTTGATAGCACAGTTGGAAGATGACTGTACTGAGCCCTACCACTAGGGTCACATTAAATCCACTCTGCTCAGAAAAAGCCTCTGTAACGAGATAAGGAACAGCTACGGAAGCCCAACTGAAGAACTGATTTCCATTTGTACGGCAAGAGAATGTCCATATTAAGAGGATTATGTGCTGGGCAAAACCAGAAATACTTCCCCCCCAACATGCAACCTACCCCAGTATGACACTTCAGAATGTGCATATGGCTGTGACATGCAAACAAAGGAAACCACGCAAATGGTATTCAGCTTTCAGGCATCGGTACAACAAACCAGCTTTAGATCAAGGATGAAATGCACCAGACTGACCTACGATGCAGTCTAGTTGCTATGTCCACTCTCACTGCTACAAGATGGAAAGTTGAGGAACCCTTTTTTTTTGTTTGGAACTGTATCAAAATTGCGTCGTTTTGGATTTTCAGGGCCTTCGTAATTATTTCAAGAAAGTCTGAGAGATAATATTGCACTTCTTTTCTCAAAACCATATTCTGGGACCATTATTCTTTAAGAGCTATGCTAGTCCTAGGGAAGTCTTGCCACTGGCTTTGATTGGCAGTAGGAAGTGCTAGTTTCAGAGAAGGGGAAGGTAATAATGATCTGGCTGCATCATCAGTGTTAGAATTCCACGGTTAAATTAAAGTCATTGCACAACAAAAACTCAGTACACTATATGAATGCTTTTAAACATGCTAGAGTGCATATCGATTCTGTGAAAGTCAGGTGAAAATACCTTGGAAACAGCAACACTACCGGGGAAATTTGTTTCAAACAAAAGCGACACACAGCAGGAGGCATCTAGATTATTTTAGGCACAACTCCAAGCAATAAAGCTCATTTAAAGTGCAATTCTGTTCTTTTCTTTTGTGTTTATTCACTTGTTAAGATGCGAAATTGCCTCTGTACACACATACTGAACAGTAGTTTAATACTTTTGTGAATACTGCACAAAAGAATGAGAAATCAAAAACAAAAAAATGGCAATAAACCAGTTTTATAAACCTAAAAAAACCCCCTGAAGATATCAAATACTTAAATGTATGCATTTTGGATAATCTGCACCAGTACTGATGATATATCTGCACCTTCCACAAGGTAAGTATGTTACCTGAAAATACTTACTTAATCCCATTTGACAAGCACTCTCAGTGCCCTCTCATCCATCACTCTCCAAACCCCATCTTTCACCGAGGTGAAGTTTCAGACCTCACTTCACCACTTCTCTCCCAGCTGCCCATCTCCTGACAGGCTTTGCCCATACTCTGGACTTACTATACGTGCAACAGAGCCTTTCCTGGGAAAGTCTGAAGAGCCCAAACATGCAGGTGTCTTAGAGGGATGCGAGGTTAGCAGCTGAACACAAACATGAGCCAGGCTAGCATCTGTCTCATCCATGCTCAAATCCTGCTGGCTCCAGCTCAGTGTCTCACTAATCTGTCAGAACAAAATGGGGAAATGCTATAAAAAAGGACTATAACCTACTTATGTTCCTTTAATACATATATACAAGCCCATATAAATATAACTTTTTTCTTCTGGAAAGAAAAATTAGGAACTATCTTTTTAATGAAAACCTTGATAAACTCCATTTTCTTTGCTTAATTTGCTTTGATCATCTCCTTAATTTTCAGTAAAGGTGCAGATAGATATACTTTTAAATGTAAACATAAAAACTGAAACATCACTAAATCAGGCTGGCGATACCTCCAGAATAAGAAGCAGAAGATGATGAATCTCTGGCAATAACATTAGGTGAAAATTGTATTTTTACACAAAATCATGTACAACTAACAATAAATCAGCTTCTCTTCCAGGAAAGTAAACTTAAAAAACACACCTTCCATAGAAATCTATATGGACCGGAAAATGAATCAGGAATCTGATCATTCCCTCAGCAGTCTTTAAGCTCCTGAGAAACACAGTTAGCTGCCAGGAGCTAGTTTTGGGGAATATAAAAAGTCAGTTTTGTTTTCTTATTTAAAGCAAATACGTACACTAAATCTAATCTGATGATTTTCAAGGAAATAAATTATTCCCGGAGCATAATTGCTACTGCAATCTCAAGTTATGGTTTCTGATCCTATACCAACTACAACAACTAACATAATTTGTCTTATGTCTTGCTTTCATTGTCATCGCCTCAGTTCACAGAAAGTCCTGCAGGTCCCTTATTTCAGACTGATATAAGTAATTCTGAAAAAGAATCTCCCCCTACCCATTTTTCCCCCACAAGCTTTTCATTTTTCCACTTCATCGTCAGTTAAATAAAATTACAGTGTAAGAAATCCAAAATAATTCTCGAATATCAACTATGTACTGAAAACTCAGGTGAGATGACTCTTTTCCTTCACCCAACTGAGGTATCCATCAGGATACTCCCAGTTAAAGGGCTTATATTATAGAAGCTGAATATTGAATTCATTTATGAAATGTCTACACCTACTCACTTTAATTCCCTCAAAGAAAATACTGTAACAGGTCAATGTCCTACAGCCAGAGCCTAGAACAAACTAACACTGTGCTGAGTTTTACTGACATTACGTGCTCTTCAGGAACAGATTTTGAGCCAAGTTGTTTCAGCAACCTTCTGCTGCTGATTTCAAAACCAACTCGAGAACAGGAAAAAAAAGCCCAACCAGTAACATCCAAGACAGTCATGGGAAAGAAGGGAAGAATTGGAGATAGGACATAACATTAAATTTCTGGGAAGCTTCACTGGATATGCGAACATATAACTCACATCATTTGTGTCATGGTCCCAGAGTGCACCAAGACTGCTTTCAGAAAAAAATATTTCTCCTAGAGAGCACAAAAATGTTGATATTTTTTTTTCTTTATTTCCCCAAAAAGCTCCTTAACCAGTTATCATGCACTTCTTCAGAAATAACAAAAAAGAAAAAAAAAAAAGAAAAAGAAAAGAAAGAAAAAGAAAAAAAAAAATACAAAAAACCCCCAAACCAAAATAACACATCTCTGAAAAACACTTAAGAGTACCAGCTCTGGATTAGGACATAATAGGATTGCTCAAAGCAAATAAGTGGGGTTAATTTTTTTCCTTTTTTAAAAAATAGTTGCATTTTTAATATAAGTTTTATTCTGCAAAATAGTTTCAAATTCTCACACATATGGCAAAGTTTGTGCAAAATTTCAAGTCAGGTACTTCAGAGCCTTTCAATATTAAACAGAAACCAATAAATACAAGCAGAACAATAAAAGTTTAAAATACTAATTAAAATGCATGTTGTGCAACCTCAACATAGGTGTTCTGGACCCCTTATTCCCAGAGGCTCCCTACTTACCAATTCCTAAGAGCCTGCATTGGAAGGTTTGGACAAACATCCTTAGCACTGCATTTCAAGAACCTACCCGGTAATGTGTCTATTGAACACAATAAAAACATACCACAATCGTTTAACAAACGATGATGTTTAAGCGAGAAGATTCATTTCACCCTGTGAAATCTGCCTAATGGCTGTGAACACTGAAAACGGGATAAATAAAGAACAGAGCAACTTCAGATTACAGCAAAACAAAACAACACAACCCACTCAACCCATCAGATTAAATAACAATTAAATATGTCAGTCTTGAGAGAATGATAAATACAAGGATTTTTGCATAGGCCTCTGGAATACAGAGTCAGAATTATGGCCAATAAAACATCTGCTAGTCAGTCTAATTTTCTACCACTCTGACCTAACAAGTACTCAGAACTAAGAAGTTAAACAGAACAGCAATTTCATTGTCTAATAACTCAAAGAGAGGTAAGAAATAATTTCTGCCATCCTGAAATAGGTAGTGCAGCATTCTGGCATTTGTGATCACCACAGACTTCAGTATTTGCTTAATGACTAAGATTGCAATACCATCTTTATTACAGACCAACAATAAAGTAAAGCACTCTCAAGAGAAGCTGCACAGCTCGTAACATCAGCCTCAGAACACGGCAGGATGGAGAATGCAAACCCTAAAACACATGCAATTTTGAGCAGTGACTCAGGATTTGCAGGCTGCAGGTACAGCAGGCTCCAAGGCAGTCACGACACAGGAAGTGGTTTATGGCGTGGCATTGTGCGGTGAGATGTGGGTACGTCCTCAGTGTGTCTTTGGTTTCGGGAGGCGGGAATGCCGACCGGAGGGCACGCTGTCCCCGGAATGCAAACCAGAGGGGTGTGTTTGCATGTTTTCCTTTCTCTGGACTGGTGCCCTTGGGATGTTGGACTTCAGGGAGGTGTTCTGAGGCTCTGGAGGTACTGGTGTGGATTTCTGACTGCTCACTTGCTTGGATTTAACAAAGGACATAGTTGGTGGGCGAAGTTTAGACACTTTCTGACTCTGTTTACTCTTTAGGTTACCCTGCCCAGATGTTGGCTGTGTCTGAGCCGAACTGCTCAGTGGTAGAAGCTCACGTTCCTTGGAAGCAGCGGAATGATCTGCAGATCGGACGAGAACGGCCATGGTAGGAGGCACTAAAGCAGTTGGGGGTTTCACGATTCTCGAAGTCTTTGGCTGAGAAGCCTGGTTTGAGAATGAGGGTTGACCTTTCACAGATAATCCAGTCTGCGCCTCTGGAGCATCAGCTCGTGCAGAGGTCTGAAAGTGGGAACAAGGTGGCAATGTACCTTTCTTATTACTATCCACCTCCCCAGGGTCTTCAGAGTTTTTGTTTTTCAAATTGTCCAAATATGATGCGTTTTCATCTTTCGTGTTTAACTGTACGCTCTTTAAAGAGTTTACGTCATTCAGGCTATTTGGGAGGCAGACATTTGCAGCATTTGGATTCTGATGATTTCTATTGTCATGCAGATCTGGTTTAGGATGTTCATTGTGGGCCTCGATATGTGGAGTTTTTATTAGTTTTCCCTGGGCGAGGTCTGTGGAATTGGGAAGGCTGCTGGAAGGCTGTAGTACTTGAGGCTGTTGAAGAGAAAATAGTACAGGAATATATTAGGCAGAGAAGACACCAGATACGCTCTGAATCCAACGTGCGCTGACTGGATGCTTGATAAGGGCTGTATATCTGGGTTTTTAAATCAAAGCTTTGACTGTGGCAAAACAGGATGGGTCATAGGATGCGCACAAATGGAACTCGTAACTGAAGTGGAAAAAAATATACCAGCACTGAAATAAACAACAACATACAGACAAAAAAGAAACCGATCAGCTTAAAAAAGAAACATGAAGAAGGCATGGTTGATGGTTTCACCCAAATCTGCAGGACAGTGCAAGAATTAGCATCGGTGCAGATCAATTCTAATGAAGTGCTTAACCCAACGCAACAGCTGTGTCCAGCTGGTCATTCCTACTCACTGCACACTGACCTCAACTACCCCAAACCTTCTACTGCACCGGCAGGAAAGGTGTTCGATGGACCACATGAATTTACAGGGAATTTCCTTGCCTTACTGAGGCCAGAAAATCTGATGGAATTATGTGCTGATCAGGCTACTGACTAAGCTTACGTAACTGTTTTATCTTGAACTGATTTTAAATGGGCTGATAAAGAAGCAGAGTACATGTGAAACTAGAGATCACACACTACTACACTGATAACCATGGGATAAAGATAACTGTAGAAGACTTTACGTTTTATCAGAAGATACAATCTAATCAGACATGCATCAGACAAGAGAATTGCCAGTACCTCTTCGGGGTAATTTCTATTCTTTGCTCTGCCCTGTAAAGAGACTTAGAAGATTAATGGTGTACTAATTTCACAATACATCCTAGACCTGCAACTTGGATACAGATCTTGGAAGCATTATTAACAGTTCTGCAATTTGTGGCAAAACCCAAAAGCTTTTAAAACTTAAACTACAGTTTTAGCAGGCTTGGATGATTTTTCTCATTTTCTTTACAAAGGAGGGAAACTGAACTACTACAAACTGGTCATCACTCAACTACCTGGATTCTTAGCAGCTGACAGGTTGCATGTACACAGTAAACAGGCTTATTCTGTTTACTAATGAAATAAAAAAGAAGCAATGTTTGTGTTTGGGAGGTTTGACTAAAAGTGTCAATTTAGTCACTCTCCTGAATTATTCACAAGTTCTAAAGAGAAAACCCATTATTTGTCTGGTCTTTTCAGCACTTCTTTGAATCAGCAGGAAGAATGCAATGATGGCCGTGCAGGCTAGATTCCTGTTACACTTTTAGGGCCATAGCCCATCTCAGGATTCTTAGGCTTTTCATCTTCTCCCTGGCAGGATTACTACTGAAAACTGAATCCTCAAAATTCCTCATCAAGAAAAAATTTAATGGTTAATGAGAGGGAAATCAAGGCTTCTCAATCTATTTTTTATTTATGAGCAGTTTTCCCTTTAGAATATAACAGTTCTACATGGAAGGAAAGACAAAATCTGGACAAGTGACATCAGCTATCAGTGACAGACATGTAAGGCAAATATCCTGAGCAGTCTGAATATGATTGTTTTGGAAAGAGGGAAAAGATTTTTTAAAAAGGCAAAGAAGCCTCCAAAATGATGTCAAATGAGTACCACAATATTATGCCTTATGTGACCCAAAACTAGCTTAAATTTGTGAATCCTTCTTAACCATACAACCGTACAGGAAGGAAATGCTAAACACAAGGAATAATTCAACACACTGAGAGAGTTACAGCTGAAATAAAATCAGTCCTCCAGATATTTTTTTCCATTTTTCAGAGTTTATGTATGGGTTACAGAAGTCATTACCCTTCCAGTCTAGGAGTTGACAGGCAGATGTTAGCCAAAATGATTTACTGATTTGAGATCTCACCTGCAAAACCAAAACTGCTAATAATGAATGCGGAAACCAAAGCAGTATGTACCCGATTCCCATGCAAATACTACAACAAATAAATCGTATTTTCTAATCCTACTTGAAGGAAAAAAAATAAAATATTTATAGCACACAGTATTGTGTCAAATGTGGAAAAATAATAGCCAGAAAAGTTTTCCCCCTCAGCTAATGCCAGTCTTCGAAAACACAGATAAATATCTAATCTGATCAATAAAAATTCTAACTTAATATCAAATAATTCTAGCTATACTAAACAACAAAATTAAAAAGTTAGTAAGTTACAGAAGAAACTAAATTTGTGTGGAAAGTTGAGTTAAACACAAACACATCTGAAATACAACAAAGCCATCAAGGTTTCAGTAATGCTATTTTGAATTCTTCTGACAAAGACTAGGTAGTATTTGAGCTTTTCCCTTTGGGCAGTTTTGCATTTTACATATAAAAATAGCCAAATACATGTTTTCCTCGTTATCTTTCATAACCTTAAAAGGTCTAAGCAGCTTATTACTCAGAAAGTCAGCGATTCAAAGGCAGAAAATAGCAACGTGCTCAGAATTATGAGGACACTAAAGCTCTGATATCAGCTTTGCCCAGTTGTTTTAAATACTGTACTACTTTCTAATTGTGGATTTCTACTCAAGATCTGTCCAATTATCACAATGACCAATTTTAATCTCATCAAATTGCTACGTGCACTAACATTCAAGATGAGACTGAAAGCAGCAAAATGCCACTTATAAAATATGCAAGTAACAGTTCACAAGGTATCCAGCATTGCCAACTGCATTATTGTCACCCACAGCTCGTATCTTTGCCTTAAACACAAGTTTTCCTTTTACAAAGAAAGTCTTAAAAATTCTGACCATGTTACTAGTAAAAACAGTGAGCCAGCTGAAGGACTGAATTACTTTGTGAATTCCATCACATGAAGGGTAAATAGATAAAGAAGCCTCCTGCCTTCCAGGTATAGCATTTTATTTCATACAAGTCCTAAAAGAAGGGTTTCATCTACATTGTTCTGAGTACATTTCTGGTAATATTTCTGGGATGGACAGACCATGACTTGGTACAGACTGTCGTCCTACCCAGACTTCTATTTATGTCCCATAAAGAAACATAGTAGACAAACACCTGCGCTCCTTTGGGATGCTCCTAAAATGCGAAGTTGGACTCAAACATTTCAGTACAATGTAACTGAAGACAATTAGTTCTCCCCAAACTGCAAGTACATTAGACAGTGCTCTGTGCACAGGCTCCTTTCTGCACAAAGAAACAGATTTTTCTGTACTGGCAAGAGCTTCAAAGCCTTCCAAGCATTGATGCACTAATCAAAATTACTCAATTTACTCCCTACCTCATTAGCTTAAGAGATTTTTCTCTTATTTCTCTCAAGTAACACTGGCTGTTACGTCATCCAGAGCAAGATGACATCCACGACAAGGATTACCACTACTGCACAGTTCTGAAACTACTGAGATTGTATTAGCTTTGTGCTGGAAAACTGAAACGTCAGGTTGTACTGTTAAACAAGCTGAATGGACTGTTAAAGAAGTTAAAAATGTGGTCATGACAGTGATACTCATTCAAAATCATTAGCTGAAAATCCCCTTCAGTTTTGCTTTGGTTATGTCGATCTCCACCTGGATTCCCTACGTAATACCTCTGCAGAACGAAATAACGGCTTTTTCTCCCTGCAGTATCTTGAGGAAGGAGGGAAGCGATGCAATGGAATATCCGAGAACTGCATGCACATCTCCCAGACATGCATCATGCATAGGGCAAAGAAAAAACCCAACAGTCAAAATGCGTGAGGGGGAGACGGGAATAAATCTGAAGTTGTACTGTACCACGCTTTATCACAGAAGTAATGGACTAACTTCTCAACTCCTTGCCAATGGCATAATGGAAAGCAGAGACAAGAAAAAGACAAGGACAATGATGTCAGAGGACCAAGACAAAACAATGAGCAATTGCCATGACAGAACTGCAACTTTTCACCATTTCAATTGCAATTACCATGTCCCCCAGTGGTTTTTAATCCTCCTTCAAGAAACAAAAGTAGCAACAGTGTTTAATGCAGTACAAAAATATTTATAGCAAGACCTGCATGGAGTACCTTTGCTCTTATAACTTCAAGGTTTTTAGCAGTTAATCTCTTACACTCCAAATACTGCAACTATAATTTGTGTGTATTATTACACCTGTATAAATCAAAAACCTTTGTATCTATGCTTATATATGTTCAATATCTAACCATGAACAAGGTCATTAAAGGCACAGCATTCCATCCTGGGATCATGCTGCCCATATTTTTAATAACTCATCTTCCTAGCAACTCACTCACAAGTTAGAAGAGACAATTACCACAGGTTCATTTTGGAAAGGAGTGGAAGGGAAGGGTCACAAACCCTGCTACGTAATTCTTTCATTTCCTCATCAGTTCTGCCATCCCTCCTCTCACTGCCTTGGCACAGGATAAGCTGTCATTCCAAACCACGGCCTGTGCAGACACAGCCCCGCTGAAAGGCTGCACCAGACAGCTCTCATTTTCCACCTCTGGAAAACATCATCATTTCACACCTTAAATCTGTAGCATCTTCTAATGCCTTCTTTTTGAACTTTATTTTTTTTATTTCCCTTTTATCTAGCTGTTGTATTCAACATTGAAATAGAGGATTCTGCAGTATGGAGTAGGACTTCAGATAATGACAAAAAACAACCCTAGTTTTTTTAAACCACCATTCACCACAGCCACAAGGCTAGTAAAATAACTGATAATGTGGCACAGCATTATTTTTTTTCCTGCATAGTCTGTATAGAAAACCTGACTCTAGAAAATTTGATTTTCTCAAAGAAAAATTACTTCAAGTAATATGTAACTCCATCAAGGCAGGTACTTCATCCACAAATATACATATATGTGCAGCAAGCAGATAAATACGACCGTATACAAAATTAAGTTCTGGTTGCAAACATATTTAGTTAGGTACAAGAGACATCTCTTGTAGTTGAATCTGCAACTACCCAAGTTGGAAGGAAAGGAGTTTTTCCTAAAAGACTCTTCTTCATATAGCTGAACACTCGTGGAGCAAAAATAATTGCATTAAAAAGACAACAATGTAATGATTCCAGGGCATTTTTAATAATCTGTCACAGAACCTCCCAGCTAATGCTCTGGAGCAACTTGATTCTGCTAACACAAACACTTTGTACAGTCTCCAAAGAAGCTGCATTGGTCAATAAAGCTTTGGAAACATTTCAGTGCTGAGCAACATGCCTTTATTTAAAAGAAAATGCATGAAAAAGCACAGCCTGGATCTGATTTACAGTCACTGTGCATAGAGCAGCTTTGTTCCTGGTGATAACAAGCTGTGTGTCACCTGCTAGAATTGCTTACATTATCTCTGTCTGTAATGCTTACATACAAAAAGTCAAAATACTTTTTCCTGGATGTGCACAGTAAGTGGAGATGTAACAACTGCAATGCTTGAACAACAAAGCAGTTTTGATCAGCACTTCTGTGTGGAGAAGCACTTGGGGTAAAGGGCCTAGAGAAGGTGGTGTAATATTCTTGTATTACAACACAAGCTCATGATTGCTTTCTTATCAATGTGTATTCTAAATGTTTGTTTCCAGAGCTGCATCATTAAAGCTCCAGAACAGAAAAGGAAAGGGTTTTCATTGTACTGAACAAAGTTTGAGATGTCATCAAAATACATCCTATAACCAAATGAAAAATAAATGACCATTACACAGAAGTTTAGTTCAAGACATGTGGGAATAACAGAACAAAAATAGGACTTTTATTCCCAAAATGACAAAATCAATGTACTTTTATCAAAGTGTTCACAAAATGCAAAGTGCTGAATTGTTTCCAAGGCTGGTGAAAAAGCATGAAATCAATAAACGTGAAAGTATTAAAAATTAATTGTCATTAAAAGTGAAAACCATACATCCAATGCTGAAGTGTGCTGCAGTGCAGTGATAGGCTTGTGGAATTTGTGACTGGTGCGTAGAGAGAAGAACCATAAACCTACACTAGTGTAATATTACTTAGCAGGGCTACATTTCCTGTCCTGCACAGCAGGAGGGAAATTATTTTCAGTTGTTTATACACTGTAATATGAACAGTTTACAGATTTATACCCTCATAATCTACAGTGCCTGTAAGTGATCTATGTATCCATCAGCTATCAACAGCACAGCAAAGAACCTGCAGAATTCACAAGCAGAGATGATATTTTAGGTTCAGGATCCAGAAGTTAGCAAAGAAGTGCTTGACTTCCAAAGTCTATACAGAAAACACAGCCAGACAACGTCTGGGACTACTTCATGTTTCCATCATCTTCTCTATATTATTGCAAAAGAACACTGACATTAGTGTTTCAGGCTGTCCTACACTCAGTGGTGACACCCACCACACCATCTGCCTCAAAAGCCCATATTTGGCATTTCACACCAGCTCAAAAACCTGCACACTGACACCACTGAACCAAGTGGGAAAGAAGGATACTAGTGACCGTTCCAGTAATGTTCTACTTTACAGAACTCTTCACACAGTGAAGAAGATTTCATTAACAATATCTAAGGAACCTCCTAATTTATACTCTATTTTTATTTCCAGTATTGCTCTTTAGAGTAAAGCTAGGACTTAAAGAAAAAAGCTAGTGGAACACTCCAGTAGTGGGAACTTACTTTCCTAAACATTAGTTATAGTTTAGGTTAACTAGTCAAGGGCCCATTTCCATCTACTTTACTTCCTTTACTAGTAATTCACAGAATGCAATATATAAGATGCATACAAAAAAATCCAACCTGCTTTAGCAATAAAAATTTACTGCGGAATATCAAGGAAGAGGCCACTGTTGTTAGTGGAGGAATGAGGTGGAGGCTCAGAAAACCAGCAAGATTAGCAAAGTATTCTTCAGCTAAGCAGCCACTGTGAATGATGTGACACCAGAGGCTCACACGTGGCAGCTGGGACACTGTCCTCCCATTCTGACTCTGCAGACACCAAACCCCAAAACCATAACATTTATATGATCCTCAGGTCTAAAACTGATCTCCTTGAAGTCAGTCTCTGTTGTTAGGACAGTGAATCACCCAGGCTGTCTTACCGCTGGCCCCTCCACTCAGCAAGAGATGAATATCAGATTTTGGGGTTCTGAGTTCATTACACACACAGAGTCCCACATTAAACACCACAGAAAAATGAAGCACATCCCTTATTGCACAGAGAAAAGCCCATGAAACAGGCTGTGCATTCCTGATGAGTAGTTTACATGAACATTATCACAGAAACATCAAGAGAGTATTTGAAATGCAATTCACAAAACGTAAGATTTTTTTTCTTGTGATTGATATGAGTAAGGATCACTGCAGTGTGAAATACATGTAAGTTTAGTTTTCCAAGGCGCAGCTTACTCTTCAGATTTCCATTGGCCCTGGAAATCTTACTTTGTTTCCATAATTTTACTTTTTCCTTTATTTCTTGTCCAAATACACTCTTGAGCTTTGCTAGGCAAACACTGTAATTTGCAAATTACAGTACATTTAAAAAATATAACTTTAGCATTATGAAGTAGTTATATTTCTTGAAACACTTATCTGTTCATAATGCAATACCAAGCACAAAATAAGACTTACCATTTCTCTATGTCTACGTAAGCACACACTTTTAAAATCAGCAATTGTCTTTTGTTTTGCAGATCCAAGCCAAGTGAACAAACGCATTTCATATCAGCCCACATTGTAGCTAGCACATAAGGAATGTTAATAAACATGCAAGTTGTGCAACAGCCACTTCAATGTAAGAGAAGCCTTTTTACAACAAATACCGAGGGGGGGGGCGGGGGGGAATTAGTTTGAGGGAAGCCATTCTGCAAAGTTAAAACTTTTTGTGAGACAATGCAAGTGACACTTTCCCACCAACACTTTTCTGTAAAACCACGACGCGTTCACGTAAATACACCCACGGACGCGCGTGCGGACGCGTGAGCAAACAGAACACACACACAGACAGCAGAGTGCATCACAGCCATGGAAAACAGGGAAATGCAGCAAGCAAGACTGATGTTAAGACACGACTGGAAACAAGGGCCTACTCGGGTTTGCCTGAAGAACTGCTGAGGTCTATCGGCATTTAATGACTGTTACAAAGCTATAAGTTGTAGCTGCTTGCACGCTGGCTGAAGGAAGCATTTGGTTAGCCACAGACTATCGTGTGTGCCTGGAGATCTGCCTGAGAAAGGAGGAGACTACGAGATGAACAGTGCGTGCAAAGGGGAAGCTTCTACTGGAACACGGTGAGGGAGATGAGTGAGAGGTACAGACTCACTCTGTCTGCGGTGCGGTGGAACACTCCGAGGGATGCCCTGGAATGAGCCCTGCCAGGGAGAGAAGGAGGGAGCAGAATACCCACCCTGTGCAGAAAGAGAGAGGGGGAGAAGTATAATAAAAAAAGAGAACAGGGAAAAACAAGACACCAAAAAGCCACACCATTCCTTTTCTTTTTCCCCCAGAAAGGTATCATTATATTTCCCAGTTGTTCTATTTTGTAAAAGCAAATGTTACATGCTACCAAAGTCCAGATGTCCTAAACTAGTGAGAAATCTTACAAAATGCCTCCATTTTTATTCAATATATAATCATACATTTCTGTCCAAGATAGTCTTAGGGGAAGAGTATAGAAGCTGAGCTTTTCATGACAAAAGTACATGATAAAATTGTATTTATACAGCTTTCAAAAGTATTTTAGAAATGCCTCACCAAGTAATAGCTTGCTTAGTTCTAATCTACTGAAAAACCAGTCAACTTTAGTTTACAACAAAAAATTTCTAAGGCATAGAAACAATTTTTCTAGCAAGTCTTCGTGCTTTAAAGGCCACTTTACTCCAATTTCAACAGTATTATTTATCGTGGAAGAGGAGAGGCAACATAGAACTGGTTTCCTTGCACTTCACTCTTGAGTGTTCCATGAAAGGATCAGGGAACTGTGCAGATCCATGCTGTGCAGGGTTTGCCTGTCAGAGCTCTCAGATCACCACAAGTGTGACTCACTGTGGTTGCTGCATTCTCAAAAGAAGAAAAAAGTAATTTTCTTATTACTTATCCTTTTCCCCACACCCTTACCTTTGCAAATCCAAGCTGCAACTTCCCTCTTAAACAACACAATCCTGACTTCCTATTTCAGCAGGACAGGCTTAAGTATTTACAATCCTTTTGCCATTTAAACAGCTGAAAACTGCTTTTCTAAGTTCTGGAACACTGGTACTACCATAATGACTGCCCCATTGCCTCCTGACCAGCAGCAACTAATTGTGGCTACTCTGTCAGCCAGTAGGCTGAAGATATCTGAACAACACCTGCCTGACAGAAAACAGCAACCCAGCTTGCCCCTCCTCTCCAGGTTCTCTGCTGCAGATCATACCGCCAGGGCTGGACAAATAATAAAGTATTTGATTTCCATGCTTCTTATAAAACAATATTAAACATCACATTATCTCTATAAATACATATTCTGCTTTCATTTGTCTTAGGAGAGTTTTAAACACTTCCCTGATCTTCCAGTTATCCTAATCCAATTAGATTTTATCCACCACTATTCCAGGCTTCAGTACTGCTAAAATGAAACTTAACACATGCATTTAACCAAGTCTTAGAATTTGCTAGTCAGAACACTTTTAATCCAGAACAGGAAATAAAAGCCTGACAAGACTGTTTTATTGTTCTTCAGCAGCTGAGATAAAACAATTATTGCAGCAAAATCTAAGGGAAAAAATGAAACAAGTTCTTCAGTGTGATTATCTCTATATGGAGATATTGATTACCTAATGTGCTCTTACAGTCCTCCATCAGTGGTCACGAAGATCACAATTGTTAGACTGCTGCATGAAAGTACTGGAACAGTACCAGCTTCAGTCAAGCAATGTGACATAATATGTAACATGCTGCATCAGCTGAATAGGTATTAAATACATAAATATTCCTGGGAACACGATTAATCAATCAACCGATGACTGATGAGAAAATTATCAAAAGCTTTGGATTTTCATAGCGGGGTACAAAAGAACACTACATTTTCCAGGTTTGTTCACATTTCATCAAAAGTTGTGTCAGGGTAGGGGAACACCAAGAAAAACTCTTTCTGTTCTCTAAACTTAACTGAATCTCCACATAGTAGAAAGCGCATCAGCACCAGGCACAAGTCTGATTTTCCAGACTTATCTGAGTTGGTGATGGGCTTTTTCCAGACTTCTTTGAAATTTTTAACACGTTAAGAAGGGAGGTGAAAATTTTATATTTTTCTCCCTTTTACTCTCTGGAAAGAGAGATTAAGACAAGCACAAGCCATCTGAGCTACATAACAGCTAAGACACTATTGTAAAGGCAATGAAATACTTGCATGTCTTGATACGTTCCAGAAATGTTTAAGTATCCATATTAGCACTTCAAAGCACAGCACTAAGTACAGTCTCCTCAATAATTCTTCATGCTACTTTATCATTGCTCTGACTGGAGAAGTAAATGAAGAAAGTGCAACTAACTTCCTTGAATCTTTTGCCTGCTGAACTGAACTGGTCTCCAGGCATATTTTAATCCCCTTCTCCCAAATGCTGCAGTTGACATTGCTCCATATAGATAAGTGTCAAATAAATGCCAGATTTCTTTTTTGTAATAAATAAATAAATAAAAAACGAAAAAAAACCCTCAACTAAACAAGAATTGTTTAATTGTACATCAAATAAGGTAATTAAAATCAACATCAATTGAAAAAGTAAGGATCAGGAGATACAGCAATAGGAATTTATTAAGATGAGTGTTATGACTTACACTGATTATACAAATTATAAAGGATGTACCAATCCCATTCATACAGCACATTGTGATTTAAGTATCTGCAAATATGCCTGGCTTATGAAAAAATTAATTTTCTTTTAATAGTATTTATTGTACAAAATTCCAGCAAATTTACCAAGCTTTCTCCTTTAATCAACAACTCCTATTCATCTCCTATTAGTGAAATATGCACTGAGGTTCCCAGGAAATCCGAAGAGGAGGAAAAAAGATACACAGTAATAAACACATCTCCTCAGACAATGGTACATACTCAAAATACACAGATAAAGTGGCAGTTTCTTACTAAAAGTAAGAAACAAGAAAAACCTGAATCATCACTTATTTATTACAGTGTCTGTAAAAGTCTCAAGCAAGGATTGCTAGAATTGAAAGATGAGAATATGACTTACCTCAACTTCTATTAAAAAAACCAAACCCAAACAAAAAACATTTGATGGGATTCTTCTGGGTTCTGAAGCAACTTTTTCCACTTAAAGTTAGACAGCAGTTGGAACAGTCCCTCCCCACAGCCATTATGTGCATCCAGCCACTACTCTTAAATCCCATTCCTCTTATTTTCCAGATACTGGATTTGTGAAACAGCAAAGGCATCCCCAAAGAGAAGTGAATCAGAATTTTAAAACAACATGAGATTTAGAAGTGGAAAAATAAAAGCAGCTGAGATAAAGCAGCCTCCAAACCAGAAAGACAAATATTCTTCAGAGATCCTGATGAACTGTACTATTGCTTTATGTTGTACTAAATGCTTTATGAAGTTCTGACTCTAACTGCACTGGGAAAATCTGTTGGCTGTTTCTTCTTTTGAATGTTACTATGAAGACTAAGGCCAGAGTTTTCCATTGTTAGTTATGAGCAGACCTCAACCTTAGAATAAGAAATCACATGAACAAAAGCAATTGCTTCTGCCAGAAAAGGAGAAGCGAAATATTTCTAAGCTATTGCTGCGCAGTAATTTTAGCCCAACAGCCAGATATTCCAGCTCTTTTCCCAAGGATACACCAACATGCAAAACTGCTACTGCTTTAAAAAGTCTTTTCTGCTGCAGAAACAAATACAAATACAGCAAAGATCCTTTTTTTAATGCATTCAAATGAAGCCTCTGAGCACTTCAATGAGGAGAGGATTTTTGCTGCCTCTCACCAAGCACTGCCAGCTGTCTCACACACACTTAGAGCTCCACATCATGAACAAACCTAGAATGACAGACTTCAGTATTAAGGCAAACAAAATGTTTCTGCAGCAGTCTCCTCTTACTGGCCTAGCACCCAGAAAGAGACCATGAATGAGCAGCTCTGACATGCAATAGTCCTTCTGAAAGTATTCAGATGAAAAACAGCACCAACACAGTTTTACGTGCTGGTTTACACTAAACCAACAAGAATTGCTTGTGAAGGGTTCGAGGACCTCTCTTCTGTGTAGTTCTTATATGTCATGCACAGTCACAGCACAAGAGACAAATGCACAACATGACCATCTAGTCCAGCTATGGCTTTGTTTCACCAAGAACATGTATAAGAACATGAAGCAAACAGCAGAGCATTGGACAGCATCCAAGGCTGGGTGTGAAGATGAACACCGATACAGTGACTGGACCTCAAAACCTGCGAGTTTAAATTAATAGTTGTGGAGCTGACACAGACAGGATGTTTAAGGCTAAGGTAGAAGGAGATACTAAAACCAAAAGGACAACAGCACACAAAGACAGACAAAGGACTACAAAGGTTCATCAAAACAATTGACATGAAAGGCTTTGGAATGACAAACTGGAACAAAATTCAGAAGGGAGGCCAAGGATATCTCAGTGCAGAAGTAGAGAAGATGGAGCAAAGAACAAGACCATGCACGCTCCCATGCAAACTGACAGGTTCTGCTGTCATTCTACCAGACACAAGAATGAACTTGCACACGCATTTAGGCAGCAAAGCTCATTCTCATCACTGTGAGCTGTTACCAAGGGGGAATACCCAGCTTTTACTGTACACTCTATCTACTCTTGCAGGGAGTGGAAGAGCAACCAAGAACTCAGAGGAACTGGTCCTCACAGGCCAGAATCTTCTGCAGGTATCTTGGGTCGAATTCAGGGCTTTGTAGTTTGCTTGCCTGTCATTTACTTCTCAGCATCTGCAAACAACCTTTCCAGCCCAAGAAACCAAATGATTTATCAACAGAAACTTGACTTCTAACCCCTTCACCCTCAAAGTCTTAAAAATATCAGTATTTACTGTTACAGAAAGAACGCTGTAAAGCTTGCAAGACAAGTGTGGCAACAGATGCTCACATTTTTCTTCCCTGTAAGCCGTCCATTCACATTAATTTTTTCAGGTAATTTTTATCTTCTTCCAGGGTTGGTTATTTTCTTCCATGATAGTAAAATCGTAAGACACACTAACTGGAATAAATTCTGTGTAAGAGATCTGTAAAGGATCCTTTTAGAAATGTCATGGTCTACCCTGCCATCAAATACTTGTACAAGCCTTTACCCAAAGGACGACTAACCAAGAATGAAACACAAGCAGTAAGAAGTTACCTAAGTTTTGAGCATCCTGCCAGGACACTTACAAGAAATATCGTGTCACAGACACAGTAGACAGGCAATAGGTAACTACCTATCAATTTTTAAGAAGCCCAATTTCCAAAATATTTCTTTTCAGCCCCTAGTTTTTATTACAGGAGTACTAAGTTCCAAGGATTAACTTCAAGTTACACAGCTTCCACTTATGTACATATTTACCTTTAAATAGAAGAAAAACCTAAAAGTATTTTGAAAAACTGTGGTCCCTGAAGAGAACAACACCAGACAAATTTATAATCACATCAGAATGGGCCATTTTCTAGAAATATTTCATAACAAAGAAACTGTATTAACATGACTTTTAAAAAAGAATATGTTTAATGATACCCACTTATTTATTTAGAGGGAGAAACATGAAATTATCAGAAATACCAGCCAGTTCAAATGGTCAGCTGAATAGCAACAAATTGCTGCAATTCATACGGTCTTCAAATCCTAACTGAAATAACTCATTTCCACTCTCACTGTTCCCTAGTTTATTCTAGCATCTATTCTTTATGACACACTACATTAACAAGGTTTGTTAGGCATGTTTCAGTAAGCATTTAAAGTATTCCTTGGAACACTACATCACTGTGTTCCCAGGCTGGTACTAACTCCTGAGGAATAAACACGTTGTATCAGTTCTGATCCGTATTGAATATACAGAATTTATAAACAAGCATATTAACTTTGAAAATTTTGATACCTGAAGTACCTCCCTAATATCCACCATCATTTAAAATGACTCACAGGTCAACACTAATAGGAAAAAATGAAATAGTTAAATATTCATCAAAACTGAAAACTATTACCAAGCTGAAAGAAACAAAAAGCTTACATGACTCAGAGGAGCCATTCTGTCATTGCCAAGACCTCAATTACAATTTGGTTTAAAGACAAACAAAACCTAGTCTATATAAAAACCTGATAATTTCATAAACATTAACAACATGTGATTTATACCGCATTTAGGACCAACAAACCTAATTTCTCTTAGTCTACATTCTTAGGTCAAGACCATTAAATTAAACTGAACAGGAATGTTAATAAAGCAAAACAATTCCTTCAAGAGGGTTTTTGGGATTTTTTTGAGTGGTGAGAATACATTTTACTTAGGTGTCTCCTTCTATTTATTGTACTCTTACCTCAAGAAAATCAGAGCTGATTGTGTCTCCTTTCTATTGCAAGGGATGTTTTTTGTTATTAGGTTCCAGATCAAAAATTATTTCTTACATTTATACTTCTATTAAGCCACGCAAGGAATCATCCAAATGCACGTTAGCAGAGGAGGCATTAAACCAGAAAGTGGAGGTCTGACCATTAGAACTGAAATTTGGCTCTAACAGCCAGACCATCGTCCTCCTTGAAGAAATCCCACATTGAGGAGTTCCTGTTTCTGTTGGCTGACAGAAAGCCTGTAACCTACAAATATGCAGATGAAGACATTGAAAAGACCCCAAAACATGCCCAAAACATTCTGCCCAAAACTTCCCAGCTATCACAAGCTCCTGAAAGCAGCATAGTTTCAAAATTTGTCAGTATTTCACGGATTTTCCTAAGTCCTTTATCAATTTCATGAGAAACTTTGCACGTGGATAAAAATACCAAGATGTTTACATTGTGCACATAATGATCATTTGTCTACAAATATATATGTGTATCATATACATATATCCACACACCCAGCCATGAACACAGAAGAGGTTCCTTTATCTCTTCCTAAATTTAAGAAACTGTCTCTTAACCCAAACTTCCTCCTGACAATAAAATGACTTTTTGAACAAAACTACAATGTAACTTAAAAGAAATAAACTGGCCAACCTGACCAAAACAGATAATTGTGCTGAGTGACTCCCTGTGCTTGAGACAGCAACTCAAATTCCCCATTTTCTCCAATATCTTTCTCTTATCAATTAACACCACAAGTTGCACAAACTAAAATTTGTGCAGTTAGCAACTAACTTTCCATGATTATTAAACTGTTTCTGAAGCCATGTGAAAAGTGAGCTAGAAAGAGAAGAACGTGGAAATAATAGCCACTAACCTGGAAACAGTATCAATGCACAGAGACATCAAATGAACAGCACACACATGAAATTAAAGCTTGGGAAAAAGAAACAATGCAAGAGCTCAGAAGCTCCAAAATAAAAGAAGAAACAAATGAGATGAACAAAGATGTTACATGCACATGGGGAAGCAGAGGTGTCAAAGCAAACCAAAAGCTACTTTAGGTTATTATCTTTTGACACTGGGTTCTTTATCAGATAGAAAGAAGGAGGTTGGAAAACATGGGTAAGGCTGTTTGCCAGTAACTGGTGAACACACAGCATGGTGCTGTTTCTGCCCTAGTGCTAGGTATTTAAAAGAGCAATTTCAGAAGGATAACAGGGGTGATTTGTCTATACTACAAGCTTACATCAAGTAACTCAAGGTACGATAAAAACAAAGAAACAAAAAAATCAAACCCATTTTTAACCTTTTAATAAAATGTCCTAGGTTTTCTAGCTAGACCAGTAGCTTCAAGATCCAACTGCTATTTGCTGGTGACTAACAAAAGCCTTATTTAGTATTCAAAGGTAATTTCTTCTTATTATATAATATCCAATATATTGTCCCTCCCCCATCTTAAGTATTCTATTGGTGTTCTATGAAGAATATGAATTTTACATAGTGGAAACAAATGTGATCATATGCATATCATATAACAAATGCATGTCACATATAACAAATGTGACATATGCAACAACATATGAGAATGAAGACATCTTTTGTCAAAGTGATTTTCATACAATAATTGTTTTAATGAGTCAAGTTATTAAAATAAATTTTAAAAAAAAGAAGAAATATTAAACAATATTAACTTTTGCTTTTACACGTATGCACGGAAACTTAGAATATACTGTTGCTTTTCCTCAACAAGTATGAGAACATCAACAATGAAAATCTGACCAGGAAAAAACCCAAAGAGATACCTACAACTCTGAAGTCAGGATATAAGAAAATATCATAAGTACAACTTGATATACAGCTTGGATTGACTGTAACTTAAATATTGCAAATGGTGGTTATTTAAAGGGAAGACTTCTAAGGTTTAATTATTTATTTAAAAAGAAATGTTTGTAATATTTGTTTACATAATAGGGCTGCAAAAGAATGCAAGGGTTGCATGGCAGGAAGGACGCTACTCAGACACAGCATGGAATCTCTTAAACAAGGCTGACTTGTGTGAGAGCCAAGGTTATAGAAGGGGGGAATGAAAGGCAGAAAGAGGCACCCGAGCAGGAAGGGCCCACTTTACTCACAGAACTCCTCCTCCAGGAGGTTTGTGTGAATTTATCGGCACACGCGCGCACTGCCCCTGGAGGTTTTGGACTGTCCTTCTGGCAGTTACATCTAGTGGCCTTAATCACCCCCAAAAAGAGAAAAAGAAACGAGAATTAGTTAGAAATTAACCAACCAAGCCTCTTGAAAAGTACAGTCAAGGCCCAGTGTTCAAGCATCAAACATTACTAGACTGTAGAGTACAATACAATTAAACTATAGAAATCACTATTTACAGTGCTGCACAACTGCTGCTTTTCCCAAAGGATATTGAGAAGTAATCCAGAATAAATACTGACTTTGAGAAAGAGTTTTTGTTCCACTTAAATTTCTGAAGCACTGAGTTCTTCAAGTCATCTTTCAGTCATTACAAATACAAGTTTTACCCATCTCTACAGCAGAGTTCCTCTGCTGCACCAGTTACAGGTTACTCCAGCAGTCAGGTACATGACTGAGCAGGGAAGGAGAAACTTCCTTCAAGGAAACTCTGAAGGCTGATGGTTAAGAGTGAGACCAAGTGTACCAAAAAAACAACACTTACTGCAAAACGGTAACAAACAAGGTAATTGGGTTTGGTATGCTGTGATCTGGGGTTCTGCTGTTCAAACAGCACAGCAGAATGCCAAATCTTCATCCTTCAGCTTTGCTTTAGAGGGAATGTTCCCAAACCAGAGAGGGAGAGGATGAAGGCCACAGCTCTGTTTTAGTACACACACCTACAAAAGCATGTGCTAAACATATCATTAGAGATTATGGTCACACAATAGTGTCTCCAGCTACGATAGATATATATGGTGTGCAACTCTTGGCATCTCATCTACCCTGCTTGTAGGATCTTGTTGTGGCTTGAAATGGCTTGAAAATGTGGGGCTACTTTACAAGAATTGCCACAGCAGGTGAATTTACCAGAACCATATGCAAAGATACACATGGCAAAATCCAAACTCAGAACAAGATCAAAAGGATAAAAGGCAAATGTGATTTTTGCTTGAGGCCTTGTGTCTCCCTGAACCTAATTTATGCTGAAAGTGCCCCCACAACTTGTTCTTAGTTAGCAAATTTAATCTATTCAACTTGTTTTGTATTGTGTCCTAAAAAACCAATTAACTTAGAATATTACCTTCCTCGGCTCTAAATTCTATGGTGTAATTCTTTTATTAAGGTAATGGACAGTAGAGAAAAGGAGGGGGAGAAAAAAAGACACTAACAAAAACTTTAAGCAGAATGACAGGCCCAATACTTGTCCATTTTTAAAATACTTTAAGTGTAGCCTTATCTTTTCCTCATTGTAATTTTCAAGCAGCTTCTAGAATTTTGTGTTCAAAACTGTTTTGGAAATTAAACACTTTCAGCATTATAATCCTTGCTTCATGTCACACAAAATCATGACCAGATTATGGAATTAAAGATCCCAGGAGCACAACTGGGAACCTAAACCTACCTTTGTTATAGTGAAAGCGTAGGAAAAAAATTAGCTAAGCTCTCTTAAAGCCTTCATCAGTACTGCCTACTGAAGTTCCGCTCTGCAGCGCACACCTGGGATTTTGCTAAACATTCAGGATTATACTTACAAGCTGCTGCTCTAATTGATTGATTGTTTCATCCTTTTTCTTCAGTTCATCTTTAAGCTGCCTGATCTCATTCAGCAGATCATCCATCTGCAACAGAACAGTGGTTTTCTATAAGGACTGCACAGTCTAAATCAACACCTCTCCAGGATATGTGACATCAGGCGTGCCTGGAGGGCTGGCAGTGACACAGCACATGCTTTCCTCCTCCTATTCACACAGAGAGAGGGGCTGCAGGCACACAGAATAAAGAGTGAAGAAACTTGACTAAGTCTCTTTAAGAGGCCAAATTCAGCTGACCCACTAAATTTCCAGGGTAAGTAAATCAGCTGCATTTTCGAAACAGTAATTCATCTGTTGTACAAACAAGTGACATTATGTAGATGAACGTGCCCAGTCAGCAAACACCACCTACAGTCCTCTTTATCAACAAGAAGAATAACTGAACTCAGAACAGGCATTAGGTTTTGTGTTCTTCATCTTCATGAAGTATTTATAACCTTGCTGTATCTCCAGTAAGCACTGTTCCCCTCCCATAAACACAGAATCTGTGATCTTTGTATCGTGATTTTGCAATAAGAGCCAAGCAAAGCTACAAAACCTTACTGCCACAGAAAACACAAAGTTACAAGTCTGTGACTATACAAGATGATCCCATTTGGAATACCTATTGTGATTTCTTCTGCCTTTAATACCCATTCTAAAACAATAAACTTGCCACTGACTTTGTGGGGTTCACCTAGGTTAGCATTCAAACAAAGAAAGAAGCAACAAGCAGTACTTCAGTAACACACAATCTTTGGGTGTATTTTCTAAACACAAACAGGTTTGCATCTCTTATTCCTTAGAGTCAATCCATGTCATTTACCTTAAAAGTTGACTCAGGTTCTTGTGGTTCTGGACTTGACGGGACTGAGAATGTGATGTCCTGGAGTGACACATTTTCATCGTTCTACAAGGGGACAAAAACAAGAATACAAGCTTGACTTACCTGCTGAAACACAAGTTTTCTTTTTCCTCCCATAGGAAAGCCTCCCTTGCTGCAGTCCGTGTACAGTGCCCAAGTAAGGGCCATGCTACAGACAGTTTAATTTAATTTTCATAACTTGATAGAACTTTACATCTCACAGTTTTTTGGTGCTGTTTTAGTTTGGGTTGGGTTTTTTGTTTGTTTGTTTGTGGTTTTTTTTGTTTCTTGGGCTTTTCTATAAACAGACTGTTAATTTTGAGAACAGTCAAGCTTACACTGTCCAGCACTCAGCTGTATTCCGTTCTCAAGTAGCTGTCTGTCCCTTCTAGGCCCATGGCCAGCAAGCGAAAGACTGATGAAGCAGCAGTTTACACTCCATATTATGGACAATTTCTAACAGAGTGCTTTGAAATAATTTGCACAGTAATACCATAAAAACACAAACATTATTTAGTTTAAAACATTCCTAAAATGCTAGAGGAAAAGTGCAGCAATTAGAATCCTGGAATTATTTACAGGTTAACAAATTATTCTTTGTATATTTATATTGTATTTTATATTTATCTTACATTCCCCAATTCACAAATTACACCAACATTTTATTTTAAGCAATGATGCAAACAAATACACACAGAAGTAAAGCTACAGATGGTCAGTTATAATTGTGAAAGAGTCATCATGGGAATGGGAAAAAATACAAAACAGGACAAACTATTCCAAGCAAAAGTATCTTGCATGGCTTTTCCAAGCTCTGTACCTCCAGTATACCTTTTACTGCTATTAAAATTCAGGGAAGTGGAGCAATAAGACATTCCACAACAGCAGATTAAGACCTATTGCAAAGAAGGTTAGTATGTCACACACTCCCTTGTGATTGAAATCAGTACTCCAGGCCTGTGCTACACCGGACTCATTCACCAGCAAAGCAGGAACAAAGGTCATCTGCAGCAATTCCCTCACCACTGTCGTAATTATCTCAGTACACATGTAGAGAACACAGGACAACTGGAAAAGAAACAGTTCTAACACTGTCAGTAGGAACTCAAATCTCCATTTGAACATGCTAGGATTCATCTATGAAATCTGTCTTCTTGTGCTTTTTGTTTCTTGCTCCTCATATTGCTAAAATGAAACAGGAGAAATCAACAAAATAAAGCCATCCTTGTAGAAAAAAGAAGGTATCAGAATTACCAAAAAGATTATAAACTTTATAAAGGTATCACCACATTGCACATCACAACAGGCAATATAAAAACCTGATACCTCTACCATTTTTATAACAGCAGAATACATGATTTATTTTGGTATAATCACTTACACAGAGCAGTGGCAAGTTCAGCAGGGTCTACTGAATTTTCATCAAGGTCTAGCCTTTGATTCCCACTTCCAAATTTTCTTCAGTACAAATCACTCATTTGAACAGTATGCTTTGCTAATGGCATTTCTCTAAAGATGCAAGCAGAAGATGTGTGGCCATCAAGCAGAGGGTGCTATTCACCTGCTGACTGCTTGGCATTCTGAGTGCAGTTTCAGCCAGGCCATGTCAATCTCACCGCCCACTGTCAAACACCATCACAGTGACAGGCTGACAGTCACACAACTGCTTAAACCTTGCTATTGATTGTTCATTTCTTTTGGTTCTGTTGCTTTCAAGCAAATTTAAGTCACTGAGGTGAACTATTTTGTGGCTAATAAAAAATGGTAATAATTGTAGGGGCAAAACAGGCTTTTTGTTTCCTAAGTCTGTTACTTTCTCAGCTTCAGGCTTTTCATAAACAAAGATGAATCTCTCTTGTAGATCTCACCAGATGCAGAAAGAAAATACAATGAATATGTATTTCAAAGGTATAAGTGACTTACTCATCTAAAGCCTCAGCAAAATGTACTCATGCATTTAACAACTTTGCATTATATGGTTCACGTTTTCATTCACACATCTTCATACAAATGGGTCATACCTGATAAGCTACAGTGAAGATCTGTGCTTGAAAAATAGAATTTCATTTCCATTCATGAAAGATAAGTTGAAATAAAACATTTTTTATAAAACCTGCCTCCCACAGAAAAAAGAGCTTCACAGATCTCACAGTTCTGTGAACTGCTTCGTGTTTCAGTCCTCCTTGCAAGAGCAGCAAGTGCTGATCTGAGATAAGACAGGGTGGCTGCAAGCCATTGCTGGGTTACTACAGAGGACGGTCAATCCTTGCCAAGATCAAAGGCTCCAGGGCAACAGAAATAGAACATCCTTATTTAAAATTGTATTAACACATTAGCCTCCACCCAGAACAGCAAGTTTATGAAATTAATTGAGGAGGAGGAAGGAATTTTTAAGATCAGAAGAAAACTAATTTCTTAATAAGCATGCAAATGAAGTACCTCAGTCAATGTTTAAGAGGCACGAACATTTACACGTCAATTATTACTAGAGTTAAACTTCCAAAACATTTTCTTCTTACAATACGGAGTTAGCACTCCAGTTAAGCATTAAAGAGAGAACGCTCTCCAGCAGTACACCTCTCTGTAAATAATTATAACTGCATTTAGCACAAGAACAATCTCCATTTTTCACTCCATATAGGTAATAAATAATAATATTACTAAGAACTCAGAGAAGGTTATACTCACTACTGTGAACATTATTTAAAACTCTGCATGAGAGAAATTCCTATTGCTGATTTCACTGTTTGAAGGCACAGGAAGATGGCAGTGTGTGAGAAGCAAGCAGCCAGCACGAGTTCTGCTGGCATTGTTATCCTGGTCACACGGAGCTCAGCAAAGGCTCTATTACTCAAATAACTATTTATTTTTCCAAGCTGAACTGGGAATGCAGCACCAACCCCACACTGCTGCAGCTATGTTACTAGCAATACTCCAGCGAGTTTATATCCAGTTATGTGAGCATATCCAGTTAGTCAGAGCAATGAATCCAGTACAGCACATTAAGTCTCCCCAGGAACTGCTAGGTAGACATTCATTATGTGCTGTGTGCTCTACACTAAATCACACTACAGATGATTAGGTAATTGTATAAAATTGAATTTAATTACTAACTCTTCCTATTTTACTGTAACTGTTCCTCTGAGACCTCATGCCTAAGTCCTGACTACAGCTCTATTTCTACCTATCCAAATTAAATATTATTGCTGAATGTCATTACTGGAGAAAAACAACACATGCACTTAAATGTGTAATACTGTTGGAGCTAATAGAAGAACTTCTGCTTCCATTATTAAACCTAGAATTTGAAAGCAATTGACTTTGTACCTTGATTTTTCATATTTTGCAAGAAGCTGCCTGTGATCTAGTCCTAGTTCAGAATGCTAAAGTTCAACTAATTGTTTTCAAAACTATATTTCTGTTCAAGAAGTAAAAAAGAATTGCAGAATTTTTACTCATTCCTGTTAGTATGAAGCTCAGTGCTTACAGTAAAGGCTTAACACTTTACTGCAAAGAAAAAATAATTCATACAAGTTTTGCCCTAACTGTTTAGTAAATTAAGGTAGTAGAGGTCTGAAGTTTCCCCCTCTGTAGCAGGCTAATTCACTTCTACATTACTATTCATGTTCTTTGATTAAAAGACTGGATAATACACAGGAGAGTAGAATAAATGTTCAGAAGTCCAGTGCTGAGTTTTGGAAGCCGTGAGTCAAAACAGGGTTGGGTTAGGTCAGGAAAATACAGCCAAGTATGCCTGACAAAGTTTGAAGGAAAGAACAATACATTACTAAACTCACTGTTACAGGAAAGAAGGGAAAGAGGATCAAGCATTTGTCGAGACAAGGAGCAAATTTTGAAAAATGGACATATTAAGAGTAACTGCTTCATTCTGTGCATTTAAGTTCTTTTAAAAAACTTAATCTGAGCTACTTGAGGCAAGGTTTTTATTCTGCACCCTGGCTATTATAACCTAGACCAAGATTTTACACATGTATTTTGCAGGGCCACACACTACTTAGCTATAATGTGCAAGCCTTTACACTATCAACCACACACACTCAACATCCATCAAGTTGCCAAACTGTTCTTGTGTTAAAGGCATTAAAAGCCCTGGATAAAGGTTCCCTGCCACCTCTGTATTAATGCCTGGGGTTGTTGGGGGGCACAGTTTATGGAGCCCACCACTCAGACATTAGGTTCTAAGAACACATCTTCCCCCTCTGACACTGCATTATTTTTGTTACAATTGTTTTTCCACTGACAAAATCAGGAACACATCTCAGTTACCACAAGAAGCAAATGCTCACATTTCTGAAAGACACAATTACACAACTGAATTAGCCTCAAGGTTGATTTGCTTTTTGTTTTGCTGTGTTTTGTTTTAGTGTCTTACTTTTAAGGCACAAACTTATTCTCATTACATTATCCTATTAGAAAAGCACAGCAATGAATCTGGTATTAAAAGACAACATCACACAAACATTTTCAATGCTAATCTGTATATGCCACCATAGAAAGCCTCCTGGACTGTTCTGCATTATGGTAACAAAGGAATTTTTGTAGCTGAAATGCCATACTTCTGCTGAGTCATTTACCAGTTTACCAACTCCCACAACTTGCCAAGTTTTGAGGTGCATTGAAAAAGCTCCTTAAAAGCTTATGACAACGACATAGGAAGGTTAAATTTGAACACTTCCAACAGAGATGACCCAGTACGATTTGCTAAGCTTCTTGCCAAAACACACAGAAAAGATAAAAAGAATGACAAAAACAAAGCCTTAAGGAAAAGCTATTATCATTGACTTGCTGAACACAAGTTTAATCAATGGGATCAATTTTAATATTTTTAAATTTTTATTTAACTGCCAGCATTTTTGAATCTTATTGAATAAAAGCTGGTTTTCACATCCACTGATTTTCTTTTTTAATTTCTAATTTTAATTTTATGGAGAGAAGTAAAATTTCATAGTGAATAAATATCAAAAATTTTAGTATTTAGTATGTTTTGTAGTCAGTAAAATGCTGACAAGGCAGAAAAAGTACTCTTTGAAATAGCAATAAAAAGTACACTCACTTTCTGGAACTTCGTAATTCAATGTATAAATGAAATGCCTATATCCTAATAAGGCCAAACAGAACACAAGCCCATCCAGGCCCACTCCACAGTCTATTTCACTGCTTCAGTTCCTGTGAACAGCTCACCTGGTGCAGCAGCCTCTTGAGTTTGAGGAGCTGTGTTTTGACAGCGGTGCAGTCCTGCACCATGTGCCGCAGGGTCATCTCGTCCAGCATCACCGTGTTCTCCGCCAGCGGCCGCGGCGCCTGGTAACCGCTGCCCGCCCCATAGCTCTCCAGGTGATCCACAGCAGACTCCAGGTAGTTTGAACCCCTGACAAAAATCCAAAACATAAAAACACAGCGATGACAAACTGGAGCTAGACAGCCTTTGGTAAAAAAGAAAGTGTTACACAACGTGGGCTATACTTACATCCTGTGGCACACAGCAGAAAATAAATAAATCAGAAAATGTCAATGCTATTTCACTTAAATACAGAGTTTTCCTTTCCACTCCCAGAGACCTCTCTCAAACTATAAACTACAGTACCCTAAAACCAGTTTGTTCAGCAGAATTTCTATAAACTGTCATTCAACCCTGTAAGGACTATAGGGTTACATTTACTTTACCAACAAATTAAAAAGTAAAAAGCTTTCCAAACTTAGAAAATGCAAGTAATAAGACATTGCAGTGGCTTTCCATGGAACACATAAGGTATTTTAATCAACATGTATCATATTGTATCAACACAAGCAACAGGTATTTGGAATAAAAACAGAAGCACAAGCTGTGAAAAGAAATTGTTATAACCCTCAGTGATGCCTCCACTCAGACATACAACTATTCTGAAAATGTGGTACCCAGTATCACTTGAGACGCCTTAGTGCCAAAAAGGAATTGCTCACTGGTGTTTCAAATGTTTGTGAGGATATAGAAAAGTCCTTTACCTGTTCAAATCATTTTTACCGTGGATATAATGGTCAGTATGGCCAAGATGATAGTGATCCTGTGTATTCCATCGCTGCTGTGGTGCTCTTTTCCAGAATCCCTCCTGGTGTTGTCTCGCATTTCTGTCTTGTCTGTCATAGCGGCTCATATTTTCACATTCCTCTACAGAGAGCATAATGTTAAAAAAAATTGTAAGACTTGTTCCCAGGACCTTGCAAATAAAATATTAACTATGTGCTGGTAACAGATGCAGTGTAAAGTCTGTGGGGTTCGTTGTCTCTTTTCAACTGATCCAAAACAGTACACTTTTTAGAAGTGTCAAGCAGACTTCTGTAACAATGTCACATTTTTATTAAAATATAAACTTGTTACAAGAATAAGAGCAGCCTGTAGCAGACACTAAAGAATCCAGCTTTAGCAGTATTTCCAGTTTAAGCAGAAAGCCATTTGGAGGAGGTAGAGATTATGGAAGAAAATAAATTTAAAAGTAACAATTTCCTGTCTTTCTTACTCATGCTATCTCCAGGCCTTTAACAAGTCCTAACAACACACAAACACAGAAAGACAACATTGTAAAAAAAAGGCCAGTATTGCATTGCAAAAGAAAACAGTTTTGTTACTTGAAATATAGATATAGCTCATCCTATTCATCTTGTCTGGTTTTCAGATTCAGAGACATTTAATCAGTACTTACCTGGACAACCAGCATGATTTAAAACAAGGAAAGCAAATAATCTCTTTAAAACACCAGCTTCTGCAAAGCCACAGGAATTCCACAAACGTCTTAAGGGAACAAACGCTAAATTTGGCAACAGCCTGGAAACGACTGAGAGAAAGCCAAAACAACTTCTACCCGGGCAGTGAGACCCAGCAAAACGAGTCAGAAACTGCTATTCTGCCGCCACACTTCGTCCTTCACTTACCCAAGGAGTTTTCCCTCACATTGTGGGTCCTTTCCCAGGAGCAGCTCCACACAAGGGAGCAGTGTTTACCCTGAGCCCCGCTGCGCACAAGGCTCCCAAACAGGCCTTCCTTCCTGCTGGCTTCCCAGCCTGCGTGGGGCTGGGAGCGAGCCCAGCTTCACTCTGGGATTTAAACTGCCATCCTCACTCCCTGCATACTTGTTGAGCTAGAACTGTTTCTATAAATAGCGGCCAAGCGGTATCCCAGGCTCCAAAGTGAAACCAGGAGAGTTTCTGAGAACCTGGAAAGTCTTAAGAGGCTGACGTCAGGGAAGGCACACGTAATTATGGAAAAAGTGTTGGCAAAAAGTGCTGTTAAACATTATTAGAACAAGTACTCAGACCTACATTTCAGTTTCTATCACCTAGCAAATAACCCAAAAATTGCATAATAAAATAAACTTATTCACCTAAACTAACAGAGGATTTATTTTCCTTTAGCAGCACCCTTCTACAGCTCATAACACACAAAAATTCACAATAAAATAAGCCCTCAGTAAGTTTATAAGCAATTATGATTTTAAGTTTTGGAAAAGCAAATTGAGACACATGGAGATTACCCGAGAACAAGTTTTGCTTTTTCAGGTGGTCATGTTTACATAAGGGAAAACCTGGAGGTGGCTTTTGAATTCCTCTTTTCAGAACCTCATTGCTGAAAATACAGTGATTTTGAGATAAGAAGCAGAGATACCCATCTTATGCCAGATTCATTTTATAAGGAAACTCAACCTCTAAAAAAATGCCAGAAGTAACAGTAATTAGCTTTTAATGTTTTTGTGGCAAACATTCACCTTTAAAAACATGCCCTTCTAGCAGTTTTTATTTTAATAATTTGTAATGGAATTACTGATGCAAATGCAGTGCATGTTTCGTATAAACAAGAAACTTATGAGAAATTGATCTACCCTTTAAAATTGTTCCTTAGTTTTCCCCAACAGAATTAAATGACCCCTGTTGAACGAATATGCCCTAGGCTTGCATTGTTACCCATTCTGGAAAATTAACCGGGTAAAAAAGTAGAAGATTCATACCTGCCAGGGCTGAAAAGGTGCATACTTGCAATGTTCTCAATCAATTCACACAAGTGCATTGAAAAACTCATTCTGAGGTTTAAAAGATTAAGTACTGCACTTCATACATGTACATTAAAACACCATGTGCCACCATTGTGGCACATGGAAAACTGTTTTATTTACTCTAAATTTGGCTTCATGTTAACATACATGGAGGAATCTTCACCCAAATAACTCAGAGGTGCTCTCAAAACCCCCTGAATTTCCCCCAACTTCAGCAAGCAGCTGAAAGTTACACAAAATAAGTGAAGCCTTCTTCCTTTCAGTGCCTCTTTGCACTGGGTAGGGCCTGACAGTGCTCCACATTCAGTGCTTCTGTTCACTTGAACACAGATTGGCCTGAACTGAACTTGGAGGTAAAACTAAAACCCATATTCACATAACAATAGCTCATAATAATAACAATACTCATAATTCCTATGAGTAGGTCAGGAGTAACAAAAGCAAATGCCTCAAACTTTTCCAGTCTGAGATTTGAGAAAGTGCAGACATAATTTCCTTTACCAAGTGCATTCTATTCTGAATTTGTATTATTTCAGGGGCATCTAGGTACCACTACCTTCTCTGTGAAAGGTCTGCCAGCACTCTCACTGAAAGCAAGAGCACATAAAAGACATTTTGAAAACACGTATCTTAAATTTTACATCTTCTGCTACCCTGAATTGTATGTATATATATTAGATATTGCCATTTTGTAGAAGAAAACTGCTATCTCGAAGAATTACGCTGTCATTCACCAAAGCTAAAAAAAAAAAATACTGTCCCAGCATTTCCAAATATAGCTGAAACATGAGACTGAAAGACTAACTTAAAACTTTGAAATTGATGCTATAGAAATAATTTTTAGAAAAAAACCAGTGTGAAACAAGGTTGCACCTTTATTTAAGGCACTATATCTATGTATTCAGAATTTTTCAAATATAAGAGTTGTACTTGGGAAAACAGAAGTATCTCTCTTTCTGTATTTCAGAAAAGAAGTTGTTACTTGGAAAAAACCCACAATTTGAAGGGTGCATTGACTTATTAAGTCAAGAGTCAGAAGAAAGCAACTCAAAAATCTCTTAAGCCCATGAAGCAGTTTCACAGTGAGACTGCTTGGCTGCCTTACTAACCTTTGTCACGAGGTGGGTCCTCGGGCAGGTCCACATCAAGCATGAGATCATCATCTTCAAGATCACATGAATCAAGATTATTCAAGATATCCTGCAAGAAAGGAAAAGTGAGATACAGCTGCTTCCATGATATTTCATTTACCCTACCATCATAAAAAGCTTTGTTACATTGTCATTGTGCTCACATCCATTGTTATCAGCAGCCTCCTTTCCTTCGAGGTGAAGACCAGTTAGAGACCATCTATACAAACAACAACCATCACACCTCTGCTAATATGACACAGTAACAGTGCTAGATGAAACAAAGATGGATTAAAACATTTTTCTGCCTGATGCCTATGGAATGCTCCACGGACTTTTTTATTCATTAATGTCTGGCCTTCTCCACAGCTGGAAGCATTTTGAAACTCAATTACTTCGTTTACTTAGGATTCAGAAACAGCTTTGTGAAGAGATGATGTTAAATCTCCTTATTTCAGCTCTCATATTATCATGAATTCATTGAAAGGAAGTGGGAGAAACCTATGTTATCTTGACTTTTTGGGACAACAAAGCTTCAAACATGCTATTATGAGCACTTCTTCTTTGTCTTTCAGACTGTGGTTCATATAAAGCTGTTCCTAAAGGGACTAACAAAGCATCACGTTGCATGGGTGTGCTAATGGCACAAGAAAAATGCAATAAAGTGTTAGTAGGGGAATACAGTATTATCGTAAGATCAACCCAAAACATTGCTAAATGAATTATACGTATTAAATATAGTCAGGTATACTAAAGGACTGCAAGGAGGGCAAACTCAGCCAGTGTTAAAAAGACAAAGACTGACCCCTCTTGCTTTAAGAACACCAAGAGGAAGAGAAACAGAGGAGGTCAAAGCCATGGAACACCCAGCTCACGGCGCAGTCAGACACTGCCAGTACTGCTGGACAGCCACAGCAGCCTGGGCAGAGAACCCAGACACCCTTGCACTTCATTACTCCAAGAAAACTGAACTTATTAACACCAAGTGACCATAACAAAGCAGGTCTGAGGAACTGCTGTGAATATCCAGCTCCAACTCTTGAGCTCCCAGTAAAAGTCAGGCCTTTAAGGACCGAGATCAGACTCAGGCATTTCACATCAGCCTCTTTTCTAATAGCAGAAACAGATTGTTCTCAGGTTTATCAGCTACCCCTAAAGGTGATGCCTGGCACCAATACTGAAAAATGTAGCAAATATTAAGTCAAATAAGTGTTTTATAATTATTTCTCATAGTAATGTGATCATTGAATACTTAAGTGAATACTTGCATACAGGCTATGAACACCCTGCACAGCAATATTCCCTTGGAAAGCCACCCCTTTGCTGGCTATCATTCATTAGATTTGCTTTGTCACAGGTGAAAAGGAAGAACATTAACAGGCATTTGTCTGAAACGTTGCTCCAGCTGTTCTTCAGCAGCCTTCCTACAGCACTCACAAAGCACTACTGTATTTTATTATAAACAGTGACAAGAGCTAAGTGTATTTTAAGATTTTGGGGAGGGTTGGGTTGTGACACAGAACATTAAACATTTTGCACTTCTGCAGGGCAAGTAATTTATTGACTTAGGAGGGAGAGCGTGAGATGAAAATAGTTAACATGTACTTTGTAAAACATGAGCAATATAAAGGAAAAATTGAATACTTGAGACAAAACCACCTGTTTTCCTCATATTTCAAAGTCCTATCTAAATTGCTTTGCCCACAAATAGCATTCTAGGTACTTGCAGGAAAAAAGAGGAAAACCTACACAGCAAGGCATTGGGAATAATAATAAATCCAACTATGGAAAAGCTTCACAAAAAAAATGGAAGTCATTTAAATGAAACATGGATTTAATATCTGGGACAACAAAATGCCTGTATATTTTTGCTACTTCTGCTTCCATTTCTTTACATTTTTCCAGGAACCGGAAGTTTTTTTAACTAATGCATATTTTTTTAAACAATTCTGCAAAACATAGGCATGCTTGAGAGGCAGTTTCAGTTTGCTGGCCGATAAATTGTTTCTATGCCACGCTTTCATCTTCCAAATTAGCGTGAACAAGCATTATTTTCTTCTACTGCAAGAACTTTAATGAGCATGACAAATAAAACGGCAACAGGGGCCACAAACACAAAAAGAAGTGGAAAAGCTTTGCCACTGCTGTGCAAACACATTTAAAAATCCACAATATAAAACCACAATGTGCCAGAGTGTTTACTAATAAACCTAGATAAGCCACCTTGCTATGTTTGAATCAGAACTTTGGAAGTCTAATGGTGTCAGAGAAGGTCAGTATTTGAGATTCCAAACATACTTTCCTGTCAAGAGCACATTTCATTATGCTTCCCTAATTATACATTCTTCACCACACTCAGGAAACTCCAGGAAAGGAAACTCCATGCTACAAAAAAACCCCACAACTGCAAATACCAAGACTTTGTAATCACTGGGGCATGTGTGAATGCACTTTGAGCATTTCCCCCTGCGAGCTACCTGGGAAACACAATATACAAGTAGATGTCAGCAATGTCATCCTGAAATGGCCATAAGATAAAGTACAAGTTTCATCAGCACATTAGTGAGTTAAAAAAAATTAAATTTAGATACTTCCATTGTTATTCTTTCTACTGCATAAGGAACTGCAGTTAACTACATGGGAACAAAATAGTTAATAACGTGTGCTTAACAGCAATTAGCATCATGAAGTGATTCTAGGCAATGAGCTCAAACAGAACAGGAAATAAAAAAATTCTTTCAAAGTGCATCAGCTCCAACCTTACAGAATATTACATGTTTCAGTAGTTACTACAAGTTACAGAGAAAGAAGAACCCCATTTTATTTGTACAGATGAAAAGAATAATGTATATTAAAAGAGGTGTGTTTTTCACAAGGCTGATTCAGCAGTAGATTTTCCAGCTGGTACAACCTAGGAAGAGATTGAGTTTGGGACCGTGAAATCTCAGGTCAAACTGCAATGTTGTCCCCAAGCTCTCTCTCCACAAAGCTTTTCCACTGGACACAGGCAGTGGTGCTTTGTTTGCTCCTGCAGTAGACCAAGGCAAGCATTATGTGAGACAGGTGATCTGTGAGTCCTGGAGTAAGAACTGAGTAACCTGAGCACCCCCACAGCAGGGAACCCTCATAACTGCCTAAGAAGAAGGGGAAAGCCTAAAGGAGGCAAGGGCAAGGCACACCACGTGTGTGTCATTACACCGCATTCAGCAAGTTCACTTCAGTTCTGCAAATCCTTTCTGGAGTGATCGACCTCAGGTGCTGTGTTCTACCCCGGGTTCACCAAGCACACACCAACAGCTCACCTGCAACAGCTTTGGATTTAACCCAATTTGTTGCATGCATGGAGCTCAGCACCTCTTTCTGGAGAAGCATAACAACATCAAGGCCACTGCTTTGAAGCTTGGGGAACTCTATGCAGAAGAGGTGCTTTTGCACTTTAAATTTCATTGTAATTCATGTTCACCATAATGAACTGGAGTGCAAAATATTCTTTTCAAAAAGTTCCGTTTCTAAAAATTCCTCATGCAACGTGCATCTTAAGCTTTTTCTTCCACTGAAGAGCACTATTTTTCAGTCCACCAACCAATCTGAGTTCAATTTAGCTTAACAGCTGGACCTAGGCAAGAGGCCTGATTCTCAGCTTTCCAATTTCTTGAGCTAAGTATTGTAAGGTTATAATGCAACCAAAGTAAAGCCTAAAGCACCCAAAATAGAAGACAGATAGATACTTGCATTTTCTCCCTACTAAACATAAAATGTTGACCAATGGAAGTCTATAACACAATGTATATTACAGTGGAATAAAAACCAAAAAAAGTCAGGCATCGAGATTAGTGCAAAAATACAAAGCAATTCCAGATAAACAGCTCTCAAACAATTAATTTCAGAGCGTGTTTCCAGAATTGAGAAGAGTCTGAGCTCAAACTACCAATGCCAAGTTAGGATATTTTGCTGGAAAAACAATTGCTTTGAGGGAGTCATGAGCTGGCGGTGAGTATTGGGAACAATGTTTTACCTGTCTCCACAACTCACAATCTCAGACCTCATTCATTTGTTCCACCTCTAGGAAGCAGACAGCTAAAGGAAAATAATTAATTGTTTTATTACTGATTTAGTGACTCAGGTCTTGCTTCTGATGAGGATGAAAAAAGACCACAGCAGAAGATAAGCATGAGGAAAGGGAGAGAACTACAGAAGAATCCGGCCAAAAAACTCAAGTGAAGGGAAGCACTCGAGAGTAGCACAGAAACTAACAAACCATCATTTCAGGTGCTTGAGGAATGAAAAAGGAAGTGGCTTTTAAAAACAAACACAAAATGGACTGGGTAAATCAGTCATCTGAAGAGCAGCTAAAGGATAACTGCCAAAGTCAAACACAATTCAAGGCTGACAGAAGAAAAGAGGGAAACCTTCAGGGTCTTTTTCAAAGCTATTTTCAGCATTTGACAACACCTGAGATAGAGATAAATAAAGAAATAGGAAGTCTCCAAAAAGGCAACGTTATGTAGGAACTGAACAGAACTCTTAAGTGAAGGCAGAAAACACAGACACAGGAAAAGCACGTACTGTACTATAGGGCTGAAGAGAAAAACCCACGGTAAATGAAGTCCTTGAAACAGAGAAAACCACCCAGGGAAGAGGTGGGATAGAACTCTGCAGGTTACCAAAGACAGGACAGGAAAGGAGTACACTGTACAAGTCACATTAAAGATAATGAAGCCAAACAGCCAAGCAAGTATTTTGTAATTTGCCCATGCTCCGTAACTGAAGGTTGCTGTGACAACAAATGTAACAAGAACTTGGTTTTGAAAATCCAAAACATTTTTTGTTTAACTGTTAAGTAGAATGGTCTTAAGTAAAGATTTACTATTCTTGAAAACATTTTTACAGAGGCATTGCATGTTCTACCTAGATTTACTGAAGGTATAGAGGAATTCATTATTACCCTAAGTTACTACATGTTGTATCTGAAGGATCTATACTTGCTCTTCTAAATTTTTTTTAAAAAATATAAAATCAGATGTCAGACTGTAAAAAATCTGAAATTCAATAACACAATGACAGAAGCAAACCAGAAATATCAGCCATTCTGTTGAGACTTCACTAATTCATAAGCACCAACCCTTTCAGACACACAGCCCAAGCTACATGTAGCACCACAAGCAGCATTCCTTGACTGCCACCTAGCCTCCAGCAATGAGGAAAGCTGAACTGGGGGAGGCATTGTAACCATCTCTCTACAGAATTCCAGCAAAATTTAAGATTTTCTAATTTGTTTTTTTCTTTTTAACAGGCTGGTGCTTTTAAGTAGAGAGTTTCCTGTTTACTTTTAAGCACAATCACAGAAAGCAGTCAGCAGTGATCATAAATAGTGACAGAGGAGGAGGAAAAGCAGTCCTTCCTACTCACTGCTTCCAGGCTGTTCGCACAAAAAGGCTACCAATGCCAGAGGTTCAGCATTGCTTTTATAGTTTATCTAACCAGCAATGGAGCATTGTACACTAGTAAGCAATATGTAATTGCTATAGCTACTCTTAACAGGTAGAAATAATTGTGAATGATTCTCACTCCGCTGACTTGCACTTGTATTAAACGTGCAATGTTTGGTTTAAGGAAAATATAGAGGCTTCAAATAATTCCCAGCTGAGAAAGGAACCAACGGGCATCACGGGCATGGCTGTAGCAAGAGCTCAGTTGTTTCCTCTGTGCAAGAGTTTTAATTCTACCCTAGTGAGACTTTTGGAGTAACCTGAATACAACACATTACATAGCATTAATGTCTTCTACTCTTACACAGCTAGCTTAAAATACTTGTTTCTAATTAAAACCAAAACAATCCTAAAATACCTCCCAACTGCTCTGGGGTGATTCTATTTTGACCAATCTCTCCATGAGCTGCTAACAACACTGGAAGGATTCCCTCCCTTACTGCACTGCTGCAAAAGTGTATTTATGCCACATTACCTTGATACATTTTAACACCGTGAACCAAGAGCACAAAACCTCAGAACCAGCTCACACGTGGATATGCAGTTACCAACTCATACAGAAAACGTCCTTTACAGCCTGTGAAATAGACCAAGTGCTAACTTCCACCAGTGTTTGCTCTCATATTTCACACACACCACAGCAGCTGCCACACTCCCTCCCTCTCTCCACCACACAAATCCAAAAGTGTAATTAATGGATGCCATGAACAGAACACATAAGTACAAGTGAAGTTGCCTCACTTGGTTTCACCAGCCAAAACAGCATGAGAAGATTTACTGTGTCAGGTCTGAAGGAAGCAGCTCTCGAAGGCATACAAGCTTTCCCATCCCAAAGGAAAGAAGGTAATTTGCCATAAAAGGTTGTTCACAAAATGTCATGCCTCTCAAACCAGCCTCACAAGAGGTTCGTGAACTGTAATACAGTCATATAACCACTTAATAATGTTTGACAGCAGGGACACCTACATCACAGGACAGACAGAAGTGCCATCTCATTAAGTAATTCAGTTTCTCACCCCCTTGCCTTGCTGTTATAGTTAAACTGCGAAGTTGAAGACTGGAGCAGAGGTGGGACAGTAGATGGTGACTATTTTCACTCTAAAATCAGTCCCTGATTTCAAGACATTTTCTTTTTCTGCCACAAGCAGAAAACTGCCTGCCAGCAAACTCCACCAAAGGAATGGCTGAAGAGCTGACAGAACACACTGAAATGAATTTGTGCTCTTAGTTCTGTATTGACAAACAACAATACAGACCGAATTTTTCATAGCAGCTGCAGTTTTCTACTAAAAACAGTGGACATATTAATCAAGGATGCTCTCCCATTACTTTAGTATGTTCACAGATATTATCTGTTCACAATGAAGGTGAAAGGCAAAAAGGTGACACTGAATTCTGAGGCTTTGAAATCAGAACCAAGCAGTCTAGTGGTTTTCCCAAACATAAATTTTTAGGCATAGGTTTTGTAGAAATTAAGAAGATGAAAAACAAATGCCACAGATTTCTATACTTGTATTATTGGAAAAATGAAAACTATGAAGTTAGAACAGTATAATTTAAGTGAGCCAGAATAATTTTTGTCAGATTCTGGAACATGACATGAACATGTTGGGACAAAAGAGCCTGGAACTTGGACATGAACTTAAAAGCTTAAACAGAGGTTACCAACTACAGCAACTTCCAATAAGCAGCTTCCAACAAAAAACAGCTTTCAAGGCTGACACATATTAGATTCCAATCCCAGAATCACTATATACCTGAGCAGGAATTTTGACCTCAGAAATGACAGCTTACCAGATAACCTTTTTCCAAGAAATCCTTCTGTATCCCAAGTAAAAACTCACACATCGTTTGCCATTTTCTAGAATGCATCAGTAAAAGCTAAAATCTCAGACAAGACTTCCTGTGGTACTGGGATACCTCTTGCAAAGAGAAACATTGGCCTACCACAAAAGTCAGGGTTTCAGGTCAAGGACTGTGAAGGACAATTTGTCCTACAGGACAGAATTTCTTTGGTGATGAAGGCAAACAATGAAAATTCTCTGAGCAGAAGCAGAAAACAGAACTCTGCACTGCTATTCCACATTAGCAATGCTGGGTGTTCTCTACCCATAAAAGGTGTTTTCCACTATGTTGGGCATGGAGGGAAATGCTGAAGGAGGGACAACACAAATTGTAAAGTACCTGACGCTCTCTGGGTTTGCCCTCAGCCACTCCCAGGAGGTTCACAGACACTCTGTACACTGCAGTGTATCCACACCCAGTGAGGAGTATCTGCCACTAAGGATTTCCATCACTGCCCATACACACCTCCACACCCACATCAGCTGATTTCTGAAGCGCATTTACACCTTGGTTTGTTCGAACACCTTCTGGGCAGATAAAATTACCTCCCCCTCCACTGGCAGTCACATGTACATTCTCACAGTCTCATTCCTCTGACACACTGATGAATCCTGGTATCCACTCACACACCTAGAGGGAGAGGTTGCCCAGTTTCCTCCTCCATGGTCCCATTCTGTCACAACAGTGCCCAGATAAACTTGGCAGCTGCAAAAAAGACTAAAATCTCCAAGGTTTTTCAGGCTTAGTAGGCAGAAAAAAGGCAACAGCTACTTCAAAATCTAAATTACCTCAATATAGGTATATAGCAAAATTCCCTAAGACTAGGACAATTATACTTAATTAAATAATTATATCACAAGAATAATGTCTTCTCCCTCTTTTCAGCCTCGCACCTTCACCAGAGTACTGGGCATCTCGTAGTGTCATCAGTTCTCACTGTACCACATTCACTAGCAAAAAAAAAAAATTAAAAAGATCTCTAACCACTAACAAAATTGGAAGTGCGTATTTATTAATATCATAATGAATTTTAGTCAAAAAGGCACTGAATGAGGTGAAATCATCCTTTGCTCGAAGGTACAGAATAAACTCAGACCTTTCTTCAATAAGTGCTCAACTGAAGTACATAAATTACTTTTATGAAGCATCATGGGAGCAGAAAATGCAATTAATTCTTGATATTAACTTCAGCTTTTGTATTCTAAGAAAGGAGGAAATGCAGTAAGTCAACACTGTTCATCTGAGTACAGCCTGTCAAGAAATACATGCCTTTTTAATGCTGTTCTCTGCTTTGAGAAAGATGTTCATTGTTCTTTGCAAGATGAAAAGAGAAAAAAGAACTAAATTTCAACTGGCTCATTAGATGAAAGGCTTTTAATGCGTGCTTCTTGTAACCAGCTTGCTTGTAACCAGAAGGACTCATCTCATGACTACTCTTTTAGAAAGTTATAGCAAATAAAGAAGTTTGTGTTGAGAAAAGATTACATACTTTCACATTATCTCAAGCTTACTTGCACTTCTATTTTCACTACAGCTGTAACCAAACATCCAAAATGTAAAAAGCCTGGCTTCTCATAGAACAAGAGTTAGTGTTTTGGCATTAACCTCCTGAAAAGAAAGTTCAGCCAAAGGAAGGAAAAAGGGTACAAGGCAATACCAATACTTCACTCTAAGGAAATAAATGTATTAGAACTACACACATTACAAGTCTGAATTCACATTAATAAATTGCTTATTTGAGAAATCAAACTGGCAATTTAAACCTTACTATAAAGTAATTTTGAGAAGTGAATTATCAAAAAAAATTATGGTAATTAACTCTAAATTACTTGTAAAAAACTAAATTACAGAAAGACATTAATGACTGAACTAAACAATTCTATTTTAGCAAGTTCATTTTCTCTTAGAAGTAGAGCATATTTCACTGAGTATCAATGCTTCAGGAACCAGAAAGCACTCTGCCCAGTCTCAAAAACTAATTCAGAACCGCTCTTGCCCAAGTTCCAGTCACAAAGGGGAAAAAATATAACAAAGAACAACAACGAAAATCTTACAAGATTTCAAAAATTGCCTGGAAGAAGAGAAAAACATAACTGTTTCATACTTAGGCTAAAATTCCGGCCATGTGTCAAACTGATTCATTCCAATGAGATCCAGATTTCATTCCAAGAGCAATTAAATTCTCAGCAAAGCACTTAAAACCCATCTGTCTCTTCAAGCCAGATTTCAATTATTATTCCATAATCCTATGCCCTTATAATTACATTGATGTTCACTCTGCATATACCCAAAAATACTGGCTTTATTTACTTCAGGAAAAAAAACACAGCACAAAGATTCACATTGCTACTGGAGCCTACAGGAAAAAGGGGGCAGAGGACTCGATCTGATAGTACAGGAAACACTCTGAAAGTTTCCTGTCCAAACTTATTGGCTCAAATGAAATTGCTTTAAAATAAATTAAAAAAACCCCAAATCACACCACAACAACTTGTTCTCTTGAGAATATTACAGAAAGAAGCCAAAATTATTGGAATGTTTTCAGTTTAGTTTTACTTCTTGCAGACTTTGAGCACTAGAATATTGTAGCATCTTTAAAAACAAGCAGATACCTCAGAACAATAACAGCTGTACTATCTATCCTTCTCAATATAAATAAGGACTTGCACTTGCCAAAAATATTCAAAGCTTCACTCTGAACAAACACATATTAAAACTTCTGTTTCTCATGTGTCTACTTAATGCACTGGAGAAGAGAAAACACCTCAAGACAGGGCAAGCAAAGGAGCCGTGAGACTGCAGTCAGGATGCCTGTATGAGGCTACACTGCTTACACGTACAGTGAACAGCATTTTCAGACAAAAATCAATGAAAACAAAAACCTAGCAAGGCTGATATACTAAAGTACAATCAGGAGTGGTACCTCGCACTGCTGAGCAGCTTTCTGCTATGAAACAGTAAAGGAACTGGGCATTACGGTCAGTGGCTGAGACCCAGGGCAGGAGCAAACAGCACAGCTAAAATCAACTGAGAGCACCTATAGATAAACATTGCCCTTGTTGCTCATTTACAGAGCCATCAACTGCTCTGCTAAGCATCAGTCAGCTCACACAGAACTGAGCAGAAACAGCACCAGTGGCTTGGTGCTTAGCAGCAAAGACCAGCTGTTGAAAAGAGTATAAAGAACACCAACAAAGTCAGTGCTTAGAAATTTGAAAGGAGTTCAGCACTTAGAAAGTTAACAAAGGGATTTGTTGACTTCAAAACTGGAAATGGAACAACAGCAGGGATAGTGGAATAAGGTATTTTCTGTTATTCAATTAGACAATAAAAATATTTTTATCCTTACAAAAACTCCACATATTTCCTACCATGTTCTAAGTCCCCTTCATGATACTATTTAGATTTGTATGACTCTTAAACCTCCAACACATTTTCTCCATAGCTGTTAACTCAGTTAGTGAAGAACAACAAAAGAACTGTATTAAAAGAGGCCAAATTTATTTTATTCTTCACCCCTATGTCTTTATAACAAAGATGTACTGAGAATAGCAAAGATATTGGCTTTTCTGCTCCTCAAAAAGAAACAAGAAGATTCAGGGGCCAGCAAGTTCCTTCTGTTGCCTTCCTGTGCTGGTTCTCATTTCAGAAGCCCAGTTAAAATCCCCTTTCCAAAAGCTGCCCTTTCAAAGATGTTCCAAACACTCCTTATCTAAGATCACCCAACGGGAGCTGCACTGCCATCTATGGAAAAGCTTAGGAAAAGCATTTAGCATTTAGTATTTGTTGATACTAAGAAGGACACAGCTTAAAAGACTAACACAACAGCAGGATGGAAATGAGGAAGAAAACAGCAAATTGTGCACCAAACATGACCAATTACTCAGCACACAGTTCCCTGAATTGCTACCCAGCTGCATTGCTTCTACTCACCCCAGCCTGATGCCACGGGAACTCCAGAACTATAGCTTTGGTGACTGCCCTGGAAATACTAAATCCAAGGGGCAGGCAGGCTGGCATTAGCCCAAGCACTCCAAATTCTTAAATCTGACTCTCATCAATTGGATTTTGACACACAGATACAAACTGCTTTTAACTCACCACACTAGAGGACAGAAACCGCATAATTTGATCACGTATCTCCCAGCAATCAAAACATCTGACATGTTGACTAATCACAATAATTATTCTCAATGCCTTCATTTTTTTGTCTTTATACTCCTGGCTTGCAGAGAAAAGGAAAAACATGGAACAAAAGCTTACAGTAACCTACTCAAGAGCATAATTTTTCAGAAATAATGAAAAACTGCGTCAGAAATTCTTCTGCATCTTCAGATTACAAAAGATCACTGTCTAATCTTTAGGCTAAAGAAATCAAATATATCATAATTTCTACAAAAACCAACAAGTACAGGAAAAAAAACCAAAACAAATCCCACTACTAAGAGGCAATTCAACACTTCAGAGCTGCATTTTCCCCCTCAATACCCAAGCTACTGAAAATATATTTTTGCCTTGAAAAAATAAAACTTGTCATTGATGCTTTTCTCATTCAGATATAAATCACAGTACAGTAAGCACTGAAATCCTGGAAAAGCACTAACAGGATAAAAATCAAAATGGGTGGAAACAACACATGATTTTCTAGATTCAACATCAAGTCTTACAATCTCCTCCTTTCTCCACTTCCCCAAAAACTAGTAATACATTCTTCCATTTTTAACCCCTCTCTAAAACCTATTTACTTTGAATAAAGAAAGAAATAAACCAAAACAGTGAACAAGAATATCAAAGGCTTCTTAAGTACCTCTGCTTCACATGGCTTACAACAGCTTCTGTCAATCAGCACATTAATTCAGTATCAACTCATACACATGCACATATTAATTCAGGGGAGCTACATGTATCAAAACCTAGATATATATTGTCCAAAAGCACGGTAAAAGTAGTGTCTTCCTGATGTTTGTTACATTTCAGAGTATGTATCAAAATATCTATATTTAAAACTTACCAAGGACAACGTTTAAAAACTTCCCTCTCTTCCTGGCATGTACATGCATGTGTCTGGGGACAAGAGTGTTTGTCTCTGTAGTGGCCTACATTAAACTTGGAGTTTTCCATATAAACATCAATAGAGCTACAAAAATCTCTAACAGCTTTTCCAAGCTGCCCACAATTGCCACAAAAAGTTAATAACCACTGCTAAACTCTTTCATGCACTATATCCCAACATCATATTTTAAGACAGAGAGCAAACAATACCACAAGCAGTTGAAAATAGATCAGGAATTCATATTAGTTACACACAAAGAATATAATTACATATCTGTGCCCAAGTCTGAAAGTGGTATCTACATTACTAAATTGGGAATGGTGACACAGTACCTAACACGCCTTAAACACACGAAGCATGACACACTGATTAAACCAAATTGGTTTTGTTCGATGTTCTGATTGTTGATATCATGTTAATAAAATCTAAGTTGCTTAATTCAGAAATCTGTGCAGATAAAGGAATATGAACAGGACAGACAGAATTTTCTTTAGGCCCACCGCAATCCCAAGGTTGGCTCCCTGACCTCAGATGGGGGATCACAGCACGGCAACAACTCTCCATCCACTCCTCATACTGAATGATGCTTCTTGCAGATCAGTTCAGTTTAGCAGCAAAAAAAAAGGCTGTGCTGCATCATGTCTATCCCACTGGAGATGTACCAACAGCCCTGCTACAGTCAGCTACAGCCAGATCTCCACCTCAAAGATTCTATGCTTGAACGAAGTGAGAAATCAAAAATCAGCTCCAGCTCACAGGGGCCCTATGAGCACACGGTACAGAAACAAGAAAGGCAAGAAGCCACATGGGCAACAACTATTTTCTGGCTTTTTCACTCCTATGTTTAGAGATTAGTAGGAGGTATTGAACCTATCCTTTGCAGAACTCAAATCCCTTCATTCTTTGTGAGCACTACTATGAGATTGCATAAGGAAGGACCTGTTCTGTCCTAACTTTAGAACAAGGAAAGAAAAAAATGTGTGCAAACAGCCTAATCAAGGTCACCTGTCCAGAAACAAAGAGTTTCACAAAGCCATCAACAACAGAGGAAAGAATTATCAAATTTTTAAAAAGCACTAATATTTAAAAAAGGAATACACTCCACACACTATAATAATGCAGATTATATGCACAGAAATACATACTATGCTGTTCATCTCTGAAGAGTCGTAACTTCCACACGGATGGACACTTCCTATAGGTTCCAGCCCTTCTTCATCCCACATGTATGTGCCGTCAGAGCTGTCAGATGGAGAAAGCTCAAAGGAGGAGCCAGCTCTGTAGTTCATCTCTGAAGAGATGACATTCTCAGTAGTGTGTTTTGTGCTTTCACTGTTGTCATCCACTGCTTAAAGAAAACAGCAACAGTTATGATTCCAAAACCAATCCAATATTCAAAAAATAAATGTTAAAATGCCTGTTACTGGTGTGCTAACTTTGCTGGAGCTGCACTGTAACAGAGAGACCTGAAAGCTTTCTACAGTACTGCTCCCTTATCCCAGAAGGGGGAAAAGCTCAAGCTGGTTTGGCAGCTACAACTAAGGAATCTTCCAACCTACATCTTTGCTAACCTTTTACACTGCCCTAATTCACCCACCGTGGAAGCTGCTTTCTAGAAATCTGCATCTCTTTAACATATTAGAAGGTGGGTCCAAAAATACATCCTTTGGATCTAGTCTTTCAATTGCAACATCTCTCAAACAAGCTTTTATCATGAGAAGCCCATCAAAGATTTGAAAATGTGGCTTTCCAAAGCATCTCCTTGTGTCTTGAACTAATTTTTAAAGAATTAATATGCATCAGAAAAAACAAAAAAACCCCCAGCAACAATCCTGTTTATAATTGAACTCATTTAATGACACATCCTACACTTATTTCCACTACTCAGAAACAGTTACAGCTGTTCTCTGCCTACAGAGGTGAAGGCAGCACGAGGTGAAATCTTCTTAAAATATCACCAATCCAGAAAATGAATGGCAAAGCAAGGATATCAGGAAACCACAAACACCACAAACGTGTTTAAAGGAGGTCACCTCCATTTTTATCACAAAGAGCTCTTCAAATTAATGCTTGGGAAGAAACTACTATGGAGAAAAGGCAAAACGAAACAAATATACCAGCATAGAGCAAAGTTCCACTCTGAAAAAATTCACAAGCAATGGGCAGTTACAGTCAATTACTTAATTAGTGTCACAGAATTTTGATTTAGCACCTAAAATTTCAAACAGAACTTAAAAAGGTATTTACCAGACACATTTATATCAAGCCAGTCATCAGCATTACAGCAAGATCCTCCACCTTCCTTGAGAGACGTGAATGGCTCGATGGACGTTCTGCTCCCGTGCTCTGCCTGAAGGCAGCTCTCCTTCTGCTGGATTTGTACAGGTTTGTTTGCATCTTCTATATCTATGAAATCATCGCTGAAGTCTTCACTCAAATCGTTTTTCTCCGAGGATGACAAAGAAGATATAGATATTTCATCTCCATCATCGCTCATACACATGACTTTTGACCCATGTTTTCCCAGACTGTCGTGCAGGCCCTCACCAGGTTCTGTTCTGTGAGCACTGCTCTCTAGAATACTGTTTTTATCAACGGCTCTATTGATATTTGCTGAAATCTCTGCGTTCTCCACGATGCGTGTGTCCGGAGCCGCCCTTCTGCTGCCATCCACAACGGTATTCCCAGCAAACCGCTGCCTGGTAGGCTTCAGCAGAGAAGGCCGACTTAATCTGTATCCATAGGAAGGTGCTGACCCAGATCCATTTGACAGTGGGGGTTTCTTGGAACAAGGAGCTGACATAGCTGAGTACGGTCTGGTAAATCCATACTTCATTGGTTCATTTCCATTGGGTACATCCAACTGACACGCATTTCTTGACAGCAGAGTAGACCTCTGCGACGTCCTGGCAGAGACATTTTGACTATGATAAGGCCTTGTAAGATCCACAGCTTTGTTAAAGGAATGTGACCTGGTTAGAGATGCAGTGGGAAGGAAAGAATTCTGAATGGAATGTGAAAAACTTTGTGATCTTACCATCTTGTCACAGGAGAAAGCCTTGCTATTGTCTGTAGATTGTGCCAGGCTTTCTCCTGAACTTGTCCTTGTGGCACCGGAATTAGCTCTAGGTCTTTGCAAACCTACCACCGGCCGATTTCCATAAAATCCATTTAAATTTGATCTTGGAGCACTGAGTCCAGAGTATGTCCTTCCTGACAGGGTACCTTTGGTGAATTTAGCTGAACTAGAGAGTCCAGGTATAGACTTTGGGTTTAATTCCTCAGTAGAAGACACAAACATATTGGTTTGCTTTGCTGCTTTTGATGCAACCGAAGCAGTACTGTTCAAACCCACCCTGAGCTCATCATTGCCCAATGCTCCTTGAGACAGAGGATACTTATCAGAATCAATTAATTTTTCATTAGAGTTGCATTTGGAGTTGGCCTCCCTCCCATTCTGATCGTTAAGCTGATATTTATTTGATTTTTTCCAGTTGAAAGCAAAGGAAGACGTTCCAACAGTGCCATTGTGCTTGCCGAAGTTTTTGCCACCATTACTCCCTGCTAAGTTCACAGCCGTCCCGTTTGGTATAGGTTGCAAAACACTCCCTAAAGTTTTTGTTCCATATTTCGGTAGCCTGGAAACCAAGGATGTCCTGGTTTGGTTTTTTTCTTCCATGAGCTATTGGGTACATTGATCCTTAAAGGGTGCTTGAATCTAAGAAAGAAAAGTAAAATAAAACAACATTAAACCTGAATCAACCACACATGAAACAACAGAGTTTTCTATACATTTGCAGCTATATGCTTCCTACATTTCTGTGCCTAACCCCACCATGCTGACAAAAAGTAACCCAGACACATTTTGGGAACTCCAGAGTCCCAGCAGTTATTTGGCAGTAATATGTTCTGCAGATCACAGCTCCATCCCCCAACTTTCATTCCCTACATAAACCATCTTTTTTTTGTTTTCCTTTTGTAATCTATAAAATAAACTTGAAAAGGGGTTGAATGATTTTTTGTTGGGTTTTTTTTTTTCATTTACCCATTCTGAGCAACAAACTGAACTTTTCAGCTGCGCTATAATTATTAAGCTATAAACTTAAGATTTAGTATTTTTAAAAAAGCCACAAATCTGACATAGCACAAACCTCTGGTAAGCAACATAAACCTGCAAAAACTCTACTGTAAAATCTGACTAAAAGCTAATTTTTTGAGATTTTTTTCAGTTTCCCCAATGCCTAAAGTGTAGGAAATAACTACTCATCATGCATCTCACCGCAACATTTTTTGTTCCCAGACTTAATTGATATCCCCAAATCAAGATTCACATTCCTAGTCACTGTTTCCTCTTTTTATGGAGACTGTAGTCTATTTTGGAAATCATCTTATTCATGTACAAGACATGAAGTACAGTGCAACAGTTGTGTTAAGGTCAGTGTTAGTAAGTGAATTCAGAAGTTCTACTTAGTCAAAGTACAGAAAATATATTGTGTAACCACAGCAAGCATTACTCTGAAGTGAGTCACTCCCCAAATTGCAAGACCTCACTAAGGAACATTTAGTTTAAAAACACTTAGATAAAATCGAAGATAAAATCAAGGATAAAATCAAAGTGGCATTAAATTCATGCAAACTGAAATACCCTCAGGATATGTCAGTGAATAGGATGCCCCAGAGCAGTACTTCTGGAAGCAGATCTACATTACAAAGAGAGAAAGGGAAAGCTACTGAAGACAGGGCTTTTAAGGGCTCCTAACTTGTGAAAACATCAGAATCCACATTCTACAACTGGTGTGTGCATTTCCATCTTGAAATACACAATCCTGACTTTTCAAATGCTCAGGGAATTACTGGCACCAGAGGCACAACCCTCACCCCAGGTGTGCAAAGAAGCACACAAGTGTTCCCCCCTGGGACCAGCAGAACATTTCATGCACCACGTATGATACCTGCCTGCCTGTGGATTGAAGTGTCTCATGTCCGACTTCCTGCCTACAGTGCACCTGCACACCTTGCACAGGAAAGTATCATCAGGCTTTAGTAGCAACATCAAAGATATTTACTTCATGTCAACTACATACAGTAAAGTACACCTTTTTTTTTAAATAACTCCATGAATAAAAAACGGCCTTTAACATGCTGATGAATTCATTCCCAGCAAGCATCATACTGCAGATCCCTCAGATGATAATGTAACTCTAAAGAAAATGCAAGTCTTGTGAAGAAATCTTCCAAACTAAAAAGTTAAATTAGAAAGCTGCTAATTTAACTTGCATGCTTTATGGATAATTCCCTTTTCACATCTGTCTACTATCTCTTAGGTGACTGCAAAACTTAAACGAGGCCATTTAATTAGATTACTTTAATCCTCCACCAAGTGCTGCAAATTAAACTTGAAAAGGAGACCTTTCAGTTCTCTAGGAAGGGCTCTCGTTCGTGTATCCTTGAGTAGGCAAAGACAACATATTATCTTCAAGAAAACTATACTGATAGCTTAGAACACTTCAGATAATTAAATTAAAAGACAAACAACACTTGTCTGTATTTTATTAGCTACTTAACTGTAACTATTGTGCCACCTTCTCAAGTCCAGGTTACATTTGTTTCATTGAAATACAATGTCACCAAAAAAACCCACTAAAACTTAACAGCATCATGTCTGGCAGATGTTTCCCAGAAAATGGGGAATTTTCTTATTAAGTACTCTAAAACATCCTTAATCTTTACATATGTATACTAGGAAAGATTACACTAGTCTAACAATGAAATTCCCTAATCAAGCAGCACTGTACCTACAAGTTAAAATATGATTTCTGCCTCCCAGAAGATTCAGGTTCAATACAATTTAAATTGTAGCCTGCTGTACCACAAAGAAATCCAAAGTATTTTTAGACTTGAGCAATCTATGGATTTTTAAAAAACTGACATTTGGGCAAACAAGTTTTACATTCTTTGCCTTGGGAAATATATTATCTAGTGCATACCAGCCTAATCGAGAATTAAGCTAATTATAAAGAGCCTAACCTTACACAATGATCCAGGGAAAAGGAGTTAAAATCCACAGACCCTCTTCTGAAGTATAATCTGAATTAACGCAAAAGCTGCTACATCCTTACCTTCAAGGATATTCATTCTCACCCTCCTTGGTACTTTCTCTACAGGATTATTTACACATCGACAGAAACCTGCACTGTTATTGGCAAGCACAACACTCACTCTAATTTCATTCACCAAACAAACCTGGTGGTTTGTTTCAGCACCACCAGGACGGCAGTTTCCTATACATCAACTTCTCAGCAAAGTCCAGCTTTGCATGTGAGACTCTGCCCTACAGAAGACGACAGCTTAAAGCTTCATACATTTGAAAGCTTAAGCACCTTAAAATACTGCCATCCCTACGATCCCTGCCACCAGAAAGATAACAGCATTTTCCAGTTCCAGATTCCCGAATGGGATCGAATTCCCCTCCTATTGTCACAGCAGTGTGGAATACCCAGCTGATGGATGAAACACATCTGACAGACTGGTGACAGGCCAGAGCAATTCCCCTCTGCAGATCTATTGCCATGCCAGCAGTTTCAGATCTGTGTTTCATTCACAGGAATCTAAGTGCACATGTATTTCAGCTCTGTCCTGTGCACAGCTTATAAAATCACCTCTTACACCTCTGGGTTTTAACACCACAGCTTCTAGTTATTTATTTGCTCTTCAGGACAAATACTATGCAGATCTTTTCACCACTGATTTGTGGTGAAACAAGCACAATTTAAGAACTATTTTTATTAAAGATGTAATTAAAAACGCATTAGAGCAGTTACGTGAAAATATCTTATTTCCACCAGTGCAGGGAGGCATTGAATGGCACCAGGGAAAATTCTGGGAGGTCCCCGCAACAGAAGCAGCAAAAGGCTTCCTTAGCACACACTTAAGAATGTTGCAAGATGGGCAGCATGGCTGCAAGTCAATTTTCAGCTTTAAGAGGACCATGGGAGCTTAACAGAATAGAAGAAACAGGCAAGAGATCCAGCTGGCAAATACCTGCTCTGAGCATGACAAGCCCTGGGGAATTAAAGATCATGAATGCTGAGGAAACTGTGCATGCTGTATGAACTCAAATGAATCAGAATGCAACTAGAAATTCTGATGGCTTCAAGACTGAACTTCAAGTATTTACAACTTTTTGTGTTGTTTACTCTGCACAGACTGGTTTCAGTTTAGTCAAAAGTGCCTTATCTCCCTCCACTCCAAGATCCAGTAAGATTTATCAGCTCTACGGCAAAATCCTTGTACAGGTTTGAAAGCAAACCAGTGAGAGACTCCAAGTCAGAAATACAATTTAATAGGGAAAAGGTAAAATAAATGCAATAGTACAAAAGCGAACCACTGACAAAGTCAGAATACAACCTGGCACCCTGTCAGTCAGGGTGCTGGTAGCAGTTCAGATGAAGTGGTCCTGTTAAAGCAGTGATCCTGTAGAAAAAGAGTTTGGTCTTCGTCTAAAAGTCCAGTGGTGGCTCTTGTCCTCTGGAAATCCAGTGGGAAAAGGCTGTCTGTGGTGTTTGGAATCCCAGTTTATATTCAGGATGGAATGCTTGGTTTCTCCTTCTGTGTGGAGCTTCTCACAATGGGATGATAAGGCATTGATGGGCCTATTAACAAAAGATTGTCCAGAGGCAGTTATCTATGAGCCGTGGGCAGGGTCCTTGATTGCCCATTAAGCAAAGAGAGCTCCCCGAGGGAGGAGGCAAGGAAAACACTGCCCCACCTGGATTCAATATTTTATGAAGATGGTAAAAGAATAAATGCTTTTGGGCACATCTTACTCTGTAACCTAGGACAATCCTCCAAGCCTGCCTCCCTTCTCCTGTCTTCAGTTTCTCCAAAACACCTGCTCTTGAATCAATTCCCAATGCTTCATGAAGGCATCCATGAATTTCAGCCTCTCTCCCTTTCCTGTGTCCAAACTGCTCTGATTAACACCAGCTTCCCTGACACTCTGCCTTCTGAAGCTAACATAGCCAGGAAGTACAGTGAGAAATTCCAAGATGGGGAGTGCTTACTGTTCTATTTCTCTGAAATCACCTTGCTTTTCTGTGTCCCAAGTTGTGAGATTCTGTTTTCAGCTCTCAAGACACCTTAGAGATACGTCCTTTTCTGTTTTTCCTCCCTCACACGAGGTTCTAGCCACTTTTAAGGGTTGATCTATCAAACACTAAGCAAACCAGTTATTCCAAGCTGCTCTCGCGTTCAGTTTTACTGTCAAAACACACTAGGTCAAAGAACATGAGCAGAACATGACCATGAATAGAGATAATGGGAGAAGGAAGCAAGAAATATGTCATAAAGAGATTGCAGTTTCTGGATTTTTAACATTAAGCAGTATCTTTAGTCAATGCAGCACAAAATATGACATCCCTTGCCATCTCTAAAAGCATTCTTGTTATTCATCAGAACCCTTAATGTTTGATAAGGCAAGAGGACATAAGCACTTACTGGAGAAAAAGAAATAGGGAAATGCAGCTCTATTTTGTAGAAGAAAGCTACCACAATACTTCCAGAATCAAAACCTCCCTTTCCATCCCTCAGGGCCACACTGTCAATTCACTCTGCCATTAATGCTGTTCACACAGAGCATCAGGCACCTCAGGGAAGCAAGAAAGGGCTAAGTGCTATCTGCCCAGACATGGATGCTTTGTAATTGTTGCCCAGTTGTGCTTTTCATATTGCTAAAACAGAAACTATACATTTTTAAACATTTTAAATTTTTACATCAAACCTTACCAAAACATTGAAACAAAATAGGGTATGAGTTATCATAAGCCCCTCTAGATTTTATTGAAAAAAAAGTCATGCATATTTTACCTACAAGAAACACCTTTGCTAAACACCTGTTGCTCAAACAAGTAAATTTGCACTGATTTTTGACATTCTTACACAACTAACAAGGTGGAAGATAGCCAAGGTCCAGATGTTTAGCCAGCTGCAGCAAGGAACAGCTTCAGCACAAAAAAAAGAAGAGGGAGGAGGATAACTGGGGGTACAGATAAATTATTCCCAGTAAAAGAGAGTATCAGGGTCTGTGAAAAGGAAGGAAGACTTGACAGTGCAATTTCATGTTCCTCTCAAATGTTAATGCAGGTTATTATGGGTTGTTCATAAATGAGATGTGAAATGCAATGACAGTTACTCTTTCCTGCATTATGCTGACAGCCTAACTGTTGTCAGGGACAGAGGTCAGCTAGAAATTGGAATAAAGCATTGGAGATGCATGACTCCTCTCTGAAGCTGCTATTCAGCTGATGCATCCTCTTAGAGGAAGTCATCAATTTCTTTCTTCAGCAGATCACGTTAAACATCGGCAAGCAATGTCCAGTCTGTACCTGCAGATATAAACACCAGGCAGTCCTGAATACTCCAACTCCAAAACACAAGGCCTAGAACACAGCTGTGTTCACTGGACATCCAAAGAACACCAGGCCCCAATGATGAAAGCACTACATTAAGTGTGCTGACCCCAAGAACGCTGTGAGAGGTGGGAGGGATATATGACCCTATAACAGAAACAATTAACATAATCATGACCGATACACCTGGCTCCAGCGCAGAAACACCCCTGCAAGAAGGAATTCAATTATGTGGATTACTTCATCCGTTATGTTATGCAAGGAACAGGCTCCTGTGAACTGAACCAATCCAAGAGATTCATCCTCAGTGAGCAAGTCAAGCTTCTTCACCGGGGTTGCTTAATAGCTCTTAAACTGCAAAAGACGCATTGTTTTCAACGTCTTTATTGGAGAAACAAAGAGCCTTTGCTTGCTCCTCTCTTTGATGATACTTCAAATTGTTACCAAAACTGCAGGGATAACAAACAGAAAGGGGAAAAACTGAAGTAAGAAAAGAGAGGCACTGTCTGCCTGCCTTACAGTTCTCATGTCCTGCAACCTAAAGACAAAGTCATAAGCTACAAAGAAGCCAAAATCTATTAATCATTCACCAGCACCACCTCCCAAGCCCTCCCAAAAACAACCCCAAACAAAGGTACTGTGACCGTAAAGCACATTTATATCTAGGTTCCTAGGTGCCTTAACAGTTCCTTGCATTTAGCAAGATTTCTGTCCTGGAAGATAAGTCAGAATTGCTTGTGTTCAAGTATGTAGATTTTGGGGACCCTCCCACCAGTCTTTTTTCCAAGGTTTCTCAAACAGGTAAATTTTTGGCATTCTTACATGACTAATAAGGCAGCAGGTAATCAGAACCCTGCCTTTCTGAAGTTTTAAAGGTGGCATCACTGTTTACATCATAAAGGCAAATTAAATTTTATGGTGTCTAAGATTGACTGAAAAATCCCAAACATCAGTTCCAGTCTAGAACTAAAGCTTTCTACCAGTGAAATGTCAGATCTCACTCTCTCCTTAAAAAATTTTGTGATTATGTCAGCATCAAAGCAGCTAACAGTAGAAACAGGCCCCTGCTTCTGCTGATGCTATTAGTCCTTCAGCAACAGCATTTCACATTGGTAATTTAATCAGTGTTGTAAGAATAAATCCAGAAAGATTGCATCTGTCTCAAAAGCAGTGTCCTACTGCAAAACAGTAGGAATTACCTGCTGTTCTCTGGCAAATATTTCACTTAAAAACAGAGGAATAGCCCTTTTTCCTCAGCACTATCCACTGCCACCAAGTGATCCAAACACGCCATTCCCATCTTTAACCTTTCTAGGAAAGATTTACTTCACCATTGACTCAGTAACAAAGAGCTGGTTAGCAGTTACTGTTTTCTACTTCTCACATAGTAATGCATGTTAGCTAGAGCAGGATTTTCTTGCTGATAAGAACAGGCAGGCTGAAAGCCAAGTGAAACTTGGTATGCGACTAATTATAACTGGAAATATCCCTTTTTAGACTGCCATGTTGTCCATCCTACTCCTCTAGTTTGTTTATTCAACTGATGCATGCTCTCCACATAAAACACTGAGCTGTCTTGAGCTAGAGCCCTCTTACAGTGGTATAAACATATTTTTCAGTATGTATTTTGTAATGATTAAATAATGACTAATAACAGAAACAATACTTCCTGTCTGAACTGCTGATGAGTTTATCTATGTGAGTATCTTAAGATCAAGAATTTCAACGGGTTTAAATCTTCAATGAGGTTGTGCTTTCAACCAATATGTAAGCTGCTTTTTCCCCCCTCCAGCCACATACACTCATTCTTTCTTTCTCCTACTGCCTGAGTAAGAATTCTAGTTATAGGTTAAGCTGAATGGCAAGCAGAGATAATAGGAAGAGACTGCATGTAATTCATAGACTCGCTGGTACTGGGATATCTTCAACAAGCCTAAAGAGGCTCACACATGATAACTGAGCAAGATTAGACAAGATGAAGCAGAAGGAAGATAGAAAAAAGTAGTTCTGAGATTTTCCTTTCTACATATTGCCAATGCTATTTCAATATAGTTTGGTTTTTCACAGAAGATCATGATCTTCAGACAAGAACACGTCAGCACATTGCAACTCATCTTAAAAAAAATCATATTGTTAAGTCAGCCACTGCTGGATTAAAAGAAAATACTAGAAAAAGGACTGAGAAAGAAAATCCTGAAAACTGCTATCATCAGAGACAGACACTGAATCCTGGATAAGCTGGAAATATTATATAAATCATGGTATTTCACCGTGTGTGGATCATCGCACTTCACTGCCCAGATTCAATTCTCCATATAGTTCCGCCAGTCAATTTTATTTTAGAGGTGAAGAATACAAAAATCCCACTATCTCCTGTGGTTGCCTTAAAATAAAAATGCACCAGGGAAGGGATGACGAGGGCAAACACAGAATGTGACTTCCTCAACCTTCAACTGCTTTCAATTCATAGAGTCTCTTAAATCTGATGCAGTTTGTTTAGGAACCCTCCACAGATCTCTTCTCCACTATTTTGTGTAACCTGTCCTTGAGCCCCCAAACTTTTTGCATCCATGACTGCCTTAAGCAAGGAGTTCCACAGCCCCAGTAACAATTCTTTCAAGGTTATTTCATTGTCTCGCACAGATTCCCAAGGAAAACTACTAAAACTACTCCTAAACTCCCTACACTGCCAGAAGAGACTACTGATACCTGCTCTCCTTGCTACCAAACACACCAGTTTATTTCATACGTATGTGCTTTCAAGACACGGTATTATTTCAAGTTTGACTTCTCTTTAACATCCATGCTTGATCAAAAATACTGCAGCCACACGCTGGTGTGTTACAGCTTTCAGCTGAAACTGTCTTATTTGTCAACCACATCTTGAAAGTATCACTTTCTTGTTACTGAGTTTCATTCATTAGTGCTGGACTCAATACATCTTCTGTCTACAATTCCACTGCTATAAATCAGTTCCCAGTCTCAAAACCAAACTCTCTAAAAATGTTTGAGTACCAAACAACTTTGCAGGTTTGCTACAGCATAACAAATACCAACATGTTTTTGACAACAGACTGGCAGCCTCCAGTACTTTAACGTGTGTTTTGTGTTTCCCTACTGGTTTTCTGACACATCAACAGCTATATCAGAATGCACTTATCAAGGTCAGTTTCCCACAGTGTGGAAGACACAGATATTTGTTATATCCTCAGAGGTTTGCAACTGAAGGGAAAAAAAGAAAAGGTTTCCAAGAAACTGAGATGCAACTTCAGTTACCAGTGACAGTTTGTCACAGGATCAGTTTCAGAGTTAGCCATCTATGTTGTATTTTATTGAAATTTACAGGAAGGTGATACATATCGTTTGTTTTGCTTAATCGGGATCTCAATGTAGTCACAGTAAAGCTACACTTAACACAAATTACCATTTCAGAAAGCTTTCATGATTAAAAGATTTACACAGAGAAGATTTTTTTCTGTTTTTATCTCTATTTACTGACAGACAAGACTATGAAGGCTAACAGACTGTGCTCCTCTCCTCAAGGCTCCCGCTACCGACAGCAGCAGCCTGGGCCTTGCCAAGTTTCCACCTATGTAAGTTTGCCTTACTGAGACGAAGGTTACTCAAAAGCCACAGCATCCTTCAACTCATCAAAAATACACATCAGCGTGGCTATGTAATGACTTTAACATATGGGACCAGAAAAAAAAATTGCAATTAAGTAAAGCCCACCTTTAGTACAATCTGCAAAAAGAATGTGAATCAAAGTATCATCCAAACCCACACTGTAGTGATAAACTCTGCATCTATCTAGAAGAGATTTTTGAATCTCCAGCCTAAAGCAGACATATTATTGAGTCAAGAGAAGCCGGGACATTCAGTTCTCCCTGGATGCTTCCCTTGTGCTGTGTGTGTCACAAGCCATCTGAGCTGATTAGCCTAAAAGCACAGAATTTCTTTGGCTTCAGGGAATAAATGCAGAAATTATTTGCAATTTAAGGGTTATTCCTGATCCATAAGTTGTTCAGTAACCTCATCAAAGTAAATCCTTATCATCCATTTCCTCTGGCTAAGAAGCCAAGCCTCCTTGCAGCGAGGACACTGCCAGCATTGCCAGTACTTCTTCAATAACGGCCATTAAAATGCACTCTGCAGAGCAGGACCTCAACTCAGCACAGACTAAGTGCTTATGAAAAACCCAACAATCTGCAGTGAAACGGGCATTTTAGCAAGAACTTGTGACACCAGTGCCCCATGTGACCAGGGATAAGCAAAAACCCCCACGCTGAGGCAACTTTCTTCAATTCCTAAAAGATATGGTCAGCAGAACTGCTACAGCTGAATCCTCCTTTCAGAACAGAGAATGGCTACTGAGCAAAGTCCAGATCTCTGCAAACCCAGCTACTTTTGATTAAGGATGAAACAACATTCTCAGAATGTCTTCCAAAATGCACCCACTTGGTAGCAGTTTAAGAGTGAGCTGGGGTGTGCGTCCCAGAGCTATGGAGAAATGCAAAGAGCTTTCCTGAGTAGCCAAACTTCAACTCTGGGACAATTATTCAACCCTGTTGGGATTTTACTGTAACATACATGTGCGCAGGTATCCAGAGATTTACATAATATGTTTTTATTGCTCCAATTGAAACACCATACAGGACTTTAAACCTAATTATCAAAAGCACCATTAGTATTTTGATCTCCTTAGCACCCCTGTTGGCATGGAACTTAACCCTGCCTGAAAGCTTCTAATTAAGAAGATAGTGCTGCTGTTTACAGAGAATGGTGGCTAAAAGAGAATGCCACAACCACTGTTGATATATTTGATCATATTACTTTCTGTAATCTTATATTCCTTCATCTCTTTTCCATTTTGAGAGATCCACACTTCCTAAAGATTCCAGGCAAGCAATGATCATCTCAAGATGGATGGCATGATGGCTTTTTATCTAGAGAGCCCGTGCCAACATTTCCCACGAACTGGTTTATTCCAAATAACCAATCCCTCTTAAAGGATGATCAGGTCCAAAAGTAATGGATTTTACTCCAATGAGCTTTTACACGAACAGTTCCATTAAACAGGATTACTCATTAGTATAACAATACATTAAATGAGATCACTATGTTAATTGAGACTATTTCTACAGTTTCAACAGCTTTACCGTTAAAAGACAATATTGGGCAGTTTCTGGAGCCCAGACAGTGATACTACTATACTGAAATGTACTATCCATGAGCAGAAATTAAACCTTAACTTCAAAAACAACTTTTCTACTCTAAGTCGTATATTCAAACAGATCGTTGGTTGACATTTAGGTAGCTGGTTGTTACTCATGTCCCATTTGTTAGGCCATCATCTCTTCAGCTTGGAGGCATGTAATTCAAAATGGGCCCACAGAATTTCAAGTTATGTGATCATTACCTACATGAGAAAAAAATCTTGCCAATTTCATTCATTATCAGCAAACAATGTAAATATCTACTGCTTCCGGCTAACCCAAGAGTTTGTATATTTCTCCAAAAGAGAGAAATTTACTAAAGTCTCAATGAATACATAAAGTGGCTCTCAAATAAAAAAACATAACACGATGAGAACTTAGATCCAACTTCATTTCACTATTAATACCTTCATAACAAAAAATTCTATTCCACACCAAATCAAGGCTCAAAGCCCACAGACACCAAGAACAAACCTGCTATGAACATGGAGTTCTAACCCTTCATGTTGCACCAATTCACCTGAAAAATGCTTTACATCTTTACACAGCATACCAGATGGAGTACCAGATCGACAATCCTTACCTTAATTTGTTGTCTGGCCTGGACACTAACGCTCTGCTAGAGCATAAAGTTCCCATGCAGTTTTGCTTTCTTAAACTGCAGATAAACAGCTCGACCTCCTCCAGCTCAAAGTTAAAGGCTGGGGTTGCCTACATTTCATTGTGTGCCAAAGTACATTTGACAGAACGCGAAGTGAACAGCAGGCTCTGGGTGACGAAAGCAAAGTCTCAGTGTCATTAAAGTAAAATCACCACAACGTACAGAACATCCCCTTGGTATAAATCTCAACAAGTCACTGCTAAAGTAGAAATGCCACCATTATAATTCTTTTCCGCCGTTATTATTTTTTTAAAAAACTGTTGTCTTTGAACACACACTGGGCGCTTTTGCTTCTTCCCCTTTTTGGAGATTAAAACCCTCGAGATACGAAACCTCACGCTACAAGACCTCTGCAACCGGGGCTCGCAGCAGCTGCTCCCAACGCACCTGCAGGTGCGTCTCCCCAAACACCGAATTAAAGGACGCACAAATCACCGCAGAGTCGGCACCGNCGTCAGCGCGGCTGCCCCGCCCTGCCCATGGCGGCGGCGGGGCCGGGACACATCACCCGTGGCGCCAAGGCCCCCATCGGCCTCATCGGCCCCTCCGCCGTGCCCCGAGAGCCACTGCAGCTCCACCGTGTCACGCTGCCACGCCGAGCGGGCAGGGCCCGCGGCCGCCTCAGCCAGTCCGCCCAGCAGTCGCCGAGCCCGCTGGCTGAACCAAGGGCAAATGGGAGTTGTTAAAAGCACTGCAGGAATGGGCCTGCGGGTGTCCGGGCCCTGCGGCATGGAAGGATGGAATCATCATCAGGGACGGAAGAGACCTTTAAGATCACCCAGTGCAGCCATCCGCCCAGCACTGCCACTGTAACCACTGAACCATCACCCAGCGCCAGATCCTAGTGACTTAAACACCTCCAGGGACGGTGGGCCACACCACCTTTCTGGGCAACCTACCCCAATGCCCAGCCACCCAAACAGTGAAAAAATTGTCTTCTAATATCTAGTACGAATCTCGCCTGTTTAAGGCCATTTCCTCCTGTCCTCTCTCTGCAGACACGGCAGGAGAGACCAGCCCCACCTCAGTACAACCTGCTTTCAGCGAGTCGCAGAGAGCAGTGAGGCTGCATTGCTCCCCCCGAGCTTCCTCAAGACTGCACAACCCCAGCTCCCTCAGCTGTTCCTCACAAGACATGTTTTCTAAACCTTTCACAAGCCTTGTTGCCCCTGTCAGGACACACTCCAGCCCCTCAATGTCCTTTGTAAGGTGGGGGCCCAGAGCTGAAGGCAAGCACTCAACGTGTGGCCTCAGAAGTGCCCAGCACAGGGATTGGGATGACCCCTGCCCTGGTCCTGCTGCCCACACCACACCAGAGAGCGCTCACAGGGGAAAGGCCTCACAGGTGACCCCGCTATATGAAAATCCTGAAGGACTCTTGAAGTCAACTGCAGGAGACCAGGTGCATGCTGGTGCTCACAGAATGAACTGAGAGTTTAATTTCCTCAAATTTTCTGCCTGTGCTAGGAATTAGAAGGCAGTGACAGAAGGTTCAGGAAGTTCCTTGCCAGTGAGGTGGATCACTGAGTCACTGTTTACACCTCAATGCTCTGCCTTGGGGCTTGTGTTTCTGCATCTCCCGTGATTTGGGGCCTTCGTGTTTGTGTTGTCACAGCATTTCAGCATCTCTGTTGCTGTGCTTCAACATCAGGTGTTCAAAGTTTCTCTTCTCTCGAAAATTTTGATGGCCAGTTTTTCTAAGTTTTTGCCTGCCTGCTTCACCAGGCTTTCCAGAGGGAGGAAGCCATGCAGTCGCCTCAGGCTATGTTTGTGTAGGAATAAAACCAGCACCCTGTCATTGATAAGCCTTGTTCGCCTCTTGACGAGAAGTTGGGTGTGCCCAGATATCAGCCCAGGCACTGCAAGTGCCTCCTCATCTTTCTAGACACGGGGCATGAAGACTTTGGTACGTTTGCCCAAATGTAGGCAGCAAAAAGGCCTTTTTAAAAAAAGAAGGAACAAGCACTGAAGCTTTTCTACGGTTTTTTTTTCCCCTTAAACTTAAATGTACTGGCCACATTAATGCATTTATTCTTAGAACAATTTGAAGTATAATGACTCCCCTGTGGTACAGGAAGGGGAAAGAAAAAGGCAAGCAGAGAGATTAAATCTCTTACTTAAAGCTGAAGAGATAGCAAAGCCAGGAAATGAACTCAGATTTCCTCAGTCAGGCATCAGTGCTTTAACCACACTTGTTCTTACAGTCATTCTCAGCTTCTGAGCACCAACTGCATTAGCATAGATTTGATTTTTCCCTACTTTGTTCATCAAAACAACTTCACCATTCCCACTGAAATTTCTTCCTAATAACTTTCTTCTCCATTTCCTTCCCCAAAATAAAATAAATTATATTACAGACTCAGTGGGGGAGTTATATTTCCCACTGCCCTTCTGCAGGCACTGGTGGGTGTTTCTTCAACCACAATACTTAAAGTCCTCTCTCACAAAGCAGTTGTGGAGCTCCCCTGGTGCATCTCTGAGGCACAGTGGGCGAGATCAAGGAATAAAAATCAGACAACCAGGAACACTTGTAACCAGCACAAAAGGGGCACATAAGCTGTGTGTGCTGACCTGGAAGTGGTGGTATAACTACATTTTTTAACTCCAGCTCATGCTTTTATAATCTGGAAATAATTATGAAACAGAGCTCTGAAAGACAACTTCATATATAGAAGAAGAAAGCAACCTCGAGATATTTTAGGACATATTTGAGAACCTCCACTACCTGTTTAGGCATTTAACAGATTTTCATATGCTTATATAGGCTAAAGATTAAGATCCAGTCTTGAAGCAGAATTCACAGTTTTTGAAAAAGGAAGCGTTACATACAGAACTCCAGCTTCTGTCTGCTCATCTCAAAAAATGGTGTTAACCCTCCTACCAACAGACTGCACACTGATGTCCAGCTATGATCAACTGCACTATCTTTCCCTACCAGTTTATTATCAGATGTTTTCAGCTTGAGGTCTTCACCTTGAATAGATTTTCTATTAAATTGATTTAAATGGACATTACATTACACTGGGAGATGGACCAAAAGCTTGTTATTATCCCCTTTCCTCACTGACCTGGCAGTGTGCTGCCTCCAAAACCAGAGACACAGCAGTGGCTGACACCACCCACCCAGAGAACAGTGTGCATGTTAGTGATATTCACACAAATACTCTCCCAGCCCCAGGAGTTCACAGGCCAGGGACTCCACTCCAGTGGAAAAGGAGTTCTCAAATTTGACCATGTAACAGAGGCCTGCACTCTACAAAATCTGAACTGGATATTCCTAATTCTCTGCAGTACAATGCAGCTGAGTTAGTCTGCTTGAGTTAAAATTATCCTCAAAGCAAGGACAGTCTGCTTCCTGTATCACTTCATAAAAATCATCTTTGTCATGATGGCCATAAAAAAACCCCCATTGCTAGGTAGCTCATATGCTGTGACTGCTGCAAACTAATCTGTTCACAATAATTTCACTTCTACTTTGTGCATCCACTTTCTGTTACTGCATTCAAACATGTTCTGCTTGTACTCAGATTTTATGCAGATTGATGAGCTACATTTTCTCTGTTTGCATTCTTTCTAGTTTAAAAGGGCTAAGCACCCAAGTGCCACCGTTTTTTTCCCCCACATATAAATAATAATTTATTAATTGTGGGCATTTTACTTTTACAAAATACTGCAGCATGGATTCTCACTAACTCACCACCATTCAAGAAAAGGAAAACAGATGTTAGAATTAGAGACCATATGCTTCTGGGGGGTCTAGGTGGACTTTGGATTGAATAGATGACAGTGCTTGCAGTTGGATGGTTAGGGGTTGAAATTCTTCATTTCAAAATATCTCATGATTCTGTAAAATGTATTCATCAACAGGTATAAAAAAATGAACTTTCAGCTGTCTTCTTAATCTGTGTCTATACAAATAATTTTTTTCATTAAGGAATAAATACATCCCTTATATTTTGCAAGTTTTACTTTGACCCTAAGGAGTCACTGTCTCCAGAATTATGTATTTACTTTTCAACTTCATGTACTTTTTAAGCTATACAGGTACATTTTTCTACCTTCAAAATATGGACTAAAATGAATATTTCAAGTTTATGAACTTGTTTGCTGAGATAATAAGGAAAGCAATGGGCTAATGTCACATAAAGAAATACTTAACACAAGTGTGCTCATGTGTTATTGAGATTATATATTATACATGTTTATATGTATTGTTTCCATGTATAGTATCCACAAGTAATTAAACTTTGTACCATTCTGCAATAAATAATTGTGTAAGAATAAAAGGATTTGGTTTGGTGCAAGTTGAGGTCTTTATAGTGGTTCCCCATCACTGCATCTTCTTCCCTTTTTTCTTAGGGGAAAACACAGAAGTGAGCTCAAACTCATTCTGCTGAAATACACGTTTACCTTGCCACATGTAAGACTAAGTCCTTTGTTTTTCTTATCTTTGAAAAAGAATCCAAATTAAGTACTTGAACATTTGATATCTTTTCAGGCCTTAGTGCTATCTACCACCTACTAAATAATATTTAGTGAATAGGGCAATATTAAAATGAAGAGCTGGTCATTGCCAGTTGACAGCTGCTTTGTTATTTGAATTAATTGTCTCAGATGTCTACCTTGCAAAGCCAGTGTTGCTGTATTTATCGGTTTGGTGAGTCTTCTTATCCTTCTTTCAGAAAAGTTCTTTTTTGGTCAAACTCTTCTTCTGGACATTGCTTAAAAAATAGTCAAATATCAGTCCAGGATGTGCTTTTAAAGCTTTGTGATGTGTGATTCTGTGTCCAGCCCTGCTGACGTTCAGAAATATGCTCAGGATGCATTACACTGTGTGTTCATGAAGGAAAAACAGTGAATTTACACAGGCCTAAACTGCTCTTATTTTTCAGTGGTGCTGGAGTAGAAATAGCCTGGACCAGTTCAGTAAAATCTGCCATCGAAACCTGCTTCAGGAATCTTTACACCTTGCTGCTGCTGTGCTCTTTCTTCTAAGGCTAACCATGCATGATGTTTCAAAACACTACATTAGTCTAAATAATTTAGACCTACTTAGGTCTAAATTATATAAACAGACTAGTTAAACAATTTAAGAAGCCTAGTTAAAGCTGCTTCTAAAATACAGTCTTTGTTTTCTGCACCATCTTCAGCAGCCACATTCCAGCCATCCACACATCCACGCCACTTTTACCAACACAGGGAAGCATTTCTAGGCAGTCATTAAAATGGTGTGGCACATTTCTAAAATCCAAGTGTGCTGTCTTCCATTTCTTCTTAAAGAAAATACTGCTTCTCAGTGTCTGACTGCTAAACCACATTAGTGTATAATATACTTCATTTAAATCTGATACAGTTTCTTCCTTATTTTTCATTGCAACTTAATTTGTATTCATGTAGGCTGAAGGGCCAAAGGAATACACATGCCTAATGTTTCCATTATTCAGTGGGATTTTGGAGGATTCTGGAACATAAACAAAACTCCTTATTTCAGCTTGATGTACAGCTATGGAAATTATTTCCTTTTGTATAATTAATTTTTTTTCTTAATCAGGACAGATTAATGTTTTATTGCATTTTATAATGAAAGGTTGACTGATAATCTCAGAACTCAAAAAATAGCCTTTTGCTGGTGACACTGTTAAGGGACTTTATCACCTGTGTTTGGGATTCTTTCTTTATCTGTGGAGTCATTCAGTTACACAACAGGAAAGACAATAGTCATGTTTCTAATAATGGCCTTCAAATTTAACAGAATAAAAAAGTTGACTGGAATTCAATGAAATCTCAGTAGAAATCAGTAATAAAGATAAAAATGTATTTGCAATTGTATGGCTTATCTTTATGTAAACACTGTTACAAAGGAGCCTGCTTTAAATTAATGCTAATCCTGAACTGATTGATGTGCATAATTTGTGGTTTTGCTAATTTTGTTATTGAATAACATTTTAAATTCTACAATCCTTAAAATGTTTAATGAAGATGAAATGATAGCTTCTTTGTATAGGCAGTGTCCTCCATTTTACAATATCATTACAGTTCTTAATCTTGAGATTTGCACAAGTAGTAATCTACTTATAATCAGCACACAACACAGTGGATAATGGACCAACAGAGCTGTACATATTAAGAAATAAAATGTAAGAGGAAAGAAAGCCTCTAGGAGAAGAATACAGCAAGAGCATCATGTGTTTTCATTTGACGGCTCAAAGAACAGCATTCCTGTTAACACACACCAACAGGGAAGAGTCACAGCTGGAAGTGAACAACTAAACATGATCCTTCTGGGTCTTCTTCAAAAAATATTTAGAAAGGACAAGACACTTGGGTGGTGTGGTGACCAGAGGTTCCTATGTGCTGTTAGCACACCATAAAATGTGATACACAGAGAGCAGTTGGAGTCTTGGCACACAGCGTCCCACTCTCTTCTAGGACTGCCAACCATCTCACCAGCCCTAACAATAGTTTGATTATATGATGTTGTCTCAAACCTTTTTTGAAATAAGATACCTGCATTATCTCCTCATCTGCTTCATTGTAAAATTTGCTATTTTGCTTCAGAGGTTGAAGGAGTGCCCAGAATTACCTTTAGGAGTTATAATTTTGTTTCTTTAGATACTGTTTTTACCAGTGACAGATACTCTGTAATCAGTGAGAGACTATGTAGGAACGATAGAGTGATTATCACAGAATGGTTTGGGTGGGAAGAGACCCAAGAGTAAAGAACTCACAGTAAAGAACTTCTTATGTCTAATCTAAACCTGCCCTCTTTCAGTTTAAGAATCCAAACCCAGACGGCTTTCTAGATTAATCCCACCTTTCTTCCTTAGGGTAAAGTCCCACCCACTGATTACGGAATTATATGACAAAAGTATTACATGAGATGCTTTTGCATATTATAAGGAGGCACTAATGATTAAAGTATGTCCCTGGATCAATTTAGTTATCTACTTCTCAGTGCAGATAGATAAGAGAGATCACAGGAAAGAAAACAGATCCTGCAGTGTAGCTGTACTTCACAGGGATTCTGGCCACAGCAACCTGAAATGACGAGGCTACAAATCCTCCTAGAGAGCAAAGTCCCAGCTCAGTCTCTGGCCTGACAGATGCAGACCATGTTCCACCTCCCTGAGCTTGGCTCCTCTCTCATCCCACAGAGGAGCCCCCGCTGCCTGTGCAGCACAGGCCAGTCCTTGGCTGAGCAGTTGCTTTATGAGCAGGCACGCCCTGTGCAGGATTCCAGCTTACCAGAAGCTGGCACAGGGAATATTTCCTGCCTGCCCAGATGAAATGGGAAGACGTTTCAAGAGGATTCATATATTTTTCAAGTCTTGATTCATAGCTGAATCAGACTGCAGAGAGGAATTGACTCTAAGTGATGTTGTTTCCACGAATCCTACTTCAATCATGCTGGGTTTTTATATGCAACTAATTAGTTTCACTTGACTTAAAGAAAAATACAAGGAGACTGTTCCAGTAGCACACAGAGGTTTCAAAATACAGGTCAGGACTTTAAAAGTAGTTTTATTCCATGTATATATTTGACCCTAATCTTTCTTGTCTGAACATGTCAAAGCATCAGAAGATGAAAAATGAAAGCTGCAATTCCATTACATTTGCAGTATTAAATGGCAACGGAAACCAAAGATCAGATTAAAAGATGCAATTGCTTTTCCTCTGGGCACATGGCAGTAACATGTGCACTGAGAAGTGAGCTGACCTTATCCCAAATTATGTGGGACCAAGCAGTAATTAACTGAGTAACAGTGTTTCAGAGCTCCACAGGAACATCAAGGACAGTCACACTATGCCCAAAATCATAGTAGCTTGGAAAAATCATGAGATATTATCTCGTAAAATGTTTTACAAGAATTCTCTTCTTTGATGCTTACTCCATCCCTTCTATTTTATTAACTCTGGTTACTCAGGAAAGCAGTGCTTATATATGGACATGTATACAAATAATAATATATTTCTATAAAATGTAACTTTTACATATACCTTCATTTACATGCATGTGTATATAAATAGATATATGTGTGTACATGTGTAGAGATACAAAAATACAAAAATTATTCTAGGTATTGAGAATCATCTGGAGAATGGTAATAGATGTTTAGATGATTGCTAAATACTGACCCTGGGCAGCTGGAGATACAATTTAATGGGTCACTCATGATTGTTCCTCCACACGGGGTTGGGTAGCCCAGCTCAGCATGCGCCAGAGAATGAGCCCTCTGTCTGTCTCCAGGGTCCTTCCTTAACACTGAATCCTTCTGGACACTGTTTTCAAAGTCTGACATAGTTCAGTTGCAATGAGTGCTAAGTACTTGCTTTCCTATCAAGAGAGCTGGATTCTCACAAAGAAAAACCAGAAATTTTATTATTACACCTGCCTCTGATACATGGACTTCTGAAGGCATTTATCCCAAGAGATTCTGACAGTTTCCTGAAATACTGGCACCAGAGAATCAATCACTGCTCCGTCTAGGAAGGCACATAGCAAGCTTCTGCTGTGCTTTTAAATCAGGAGGTGTGGAAGGTATTTTTCTCAGAGTTCATATTCTAACTCTAGGCAGTGGCAAGTTGGAAAGAGACCAAACTATTTTAGAAATGCGTGCAATAAATAATAATGCTTTCCATGGCTGTCACAAGGTTCAAGGACAAATTCTAAACAGCATGACTCTGGCATTTTAATGGCTAAAATGTTTTCAATCTACGTTGGGAAATAGAAAATGCTGGCAGATAAAAAGTTACATGCAAAATCATGAGAAAAGCTGCTGCTCTTTCAGTCCCACTATCAAGACAGTTGTGAGAAATAATTTGCACTCAAGATCTTTTGAAATCAAGGAACTCCTGGTGCACTACAAACATGGATGTACTCTCAGACTTTGCTTTGACAGAGTTAGGGCTACTTCTAGTTAACTGCAAATAAAGTGAGGTGTAGGAAGGTGCCAGGATCAAGCTGCAAGGTCGTGGCAGAGACAGAGCTGGAATCCACCATTCCTCCCTGTCAGATCCATATGTCTAGGACTGAACCATGCAGACCCTGCATGGAACCATCCCATACCAAACTAGTGTAGAGAAAGAAAATAAAACCTGATACACTGAGTGTAAAAAAGCTTTAACTGTAACAATTGTGAGTAAACAGGAGAAATATTTGTGGATATTTGCCTAAATGTTGATTGTTAAATCCAAGGTTCCAGAAGTCTCAGAGGTTCTCCCAGACGGAGAAGCCAATGCAAAGAAGCTGGAGGTTATCTCCTTTCTGAGAGGGCAGTTGAAGTACAGAACTAACTCCGACTGCAATGATGGACATATTGAAAGTACTATTAGATAAGCACATAGAAAATTAAAAACCTTCATAGAATGACCAGATAATTGGATAAACTTCTAGGGAATGGCTGGCTTTCTTCCATTTAATCTAATTCTAAGTTGTTTGTTTGATTGCAAACATATTTTATCTGTCTGTTGGGGGTTTTTTATGCTACATTTTTATAATCCATCGCCATCCTTTTTCAAGACCAGGATGGTACTGTGGTAACCTGACTCTAAGTCTCAAGAAAAAGTGAGGGCAAATATTTTAGAGAATGAAATCAGTAATATAATGACAGCTGCTGGGCTTGAATACAGTATCTATAGGGAAAGAAGGATCTTGGTGAAAGGGAAATGTTCTTCTGCATGATTCACTTACCACAGTGAGAATAGAACAATCTGAATTAAGGTTTTCCCAGTGCATGCAGTGACACACATCACTGGATGTTTAAGAGTATTTAATTTCTGCTAAGACTCATGATTTCGCTGCTGTGTGAGTGACACACAGTGTAACACACCTTTGCATGGAACATAGTCTTCCTATGCTCATCAGAAAGCACTTTAGGGAAAAAACTCTTTTTGGAGCCAGAATGTCTAACCATAATTAGCTCAAGATGCACTGTGGTGTCCAGAGGGAAAAGGGGTTTGGAGCCATTTGCATTATAAAAGAGATACCTTATTAGTCCTGTGAAAATCTGCCAAGATGACAACCCTCATTCATGTGAAAATTCAGCAACTAAAGTTCTCCTACTGATTCCAAAATACGTCACAAGAGAGAAATTAGATGGGGGAAAAAAAGGGGTTTATGTTAATTTTCCTTTGGAAAGAATTTTTTACAGGTATAATCTCCTAAATAAGTAACTGCACCCTTCATCCTGGCAGCGGCAGTGTGACAGCGTGTGTTTAAAGTGACATATTTCAATATTAAGAAAATACTAACCTGTGCTGCTGATGCACCTAAATCATGAGCAGCATTGCAGGCTCTAGCTGAGAGAAATGAGCCTTAGCTTTCCCTGGAGCTGTGTTTCTCCTATAGGCCCAGTGAAAGAATTTTGCTTTGGAAAGCATCAGAGCAGGTGCAGACGGGAATATGAAGTATCATTTCTCTAGATGCAGATGGCCCAGAGTGGTCCAAAGATGGGAGAAGACAGAGGGAAATAAGAGATTAGGAAGAAGGGGAATCAGAAAATTACAAAATGAGACACAAACTAGTTTTTCTAATCAGAAGGAGAAGACGACCTTATTAGTAAAAGATCAGGTCTCATGAAATATTGAAGAGAGACATGAAAAAAAGAGTCCTGTCATGTTTCCCTGGAGTGGTGGAAACCCCTGCTTTGCACTTGCTCCATGTTGCTTTTAATTCCTGATGCTCCTATGGGGGCATCCCCTAATGAGAGAGATACACAGGGGTATCACTGGGGAGACACAAGTACAATCTGTAAAATTTTACACCTGAGGCCAATTTTTAGTACTTAGCTAAATATACATTTTGCATATTCAGTGAGTAAATTAAAATGTAAGCGTGGGATAGAAACATGATCATCCTTAGATCTGCTTTCTAAATCAGTGTTTCTGTGACTCTCCCTTTGTCACTGAATGAATGAATAGATGACATTTCATGAGTCCTGGAAGGCCACTGTAGTTCTAAATGCAGAAATGCTTACCTGGCAGTGTTGGTATGTCAGTAACCAAGGTTATTAGCTTTCTAAAAAAGCTTAAGCAAGAATCTGAAGTTCTCTGCCACTTCTAGTTCTGTCCTGCTCCTCCAGGTACAAATTGTAGATTCAATATCAGCTTGGGTAGTATTTTATTTCAAATATTTTGGTTTCAAATATTATGTAAAGGAATTCATTCCAAATGCTTATTTCCTGTAGGTGCATGATGGATACGCAAACATTTCTTCATAAGCTTTTGGCTTAGGCACGATGAACATACAGAATTATTGTTTAAAATAATGTGCCCTCATAAACCTTAGGATTTTAGTTATGGGTATATTGGAAAACAATCATTTTTTCTGCATCCTTAACAGGTATTTATTAAAATATATATACATACCTAATCTCTCACTAGTATTAGGGATCATGAAAATCACCGAGCTGCCTGCTTTCTTCCCCAAGATGTCGCCCAAAATTGGGTTGATTCCAGCTTACTACCACCAAGACTTGCTACAGGGGTCCACAGATGATGACTCTTACAGTAAAAGTTAATTTGGAAGAAAAGCAACCCACAGATATGTTGATGGATCTTTTCAGATATTTCCATGATTAATAATTCAACAGAGGATGATTTGAGCTTCCTGCAAATTTAGAAAGCTATGATGATAAATGTACCGGATTAAGGAACTGGAAAACCATAATCCTTTATTTCTGCATGCCTTTGAAACAGCTTTAAGGAATATAGATTCCACTGACAACATATCTCTCTTCGGAGCTCGGAAATCCTCTTCAGAGGAAAAGACACTTGGGGACCCAGGTCTAATTAGTCTGTGGCCTTTTTGCCAAAATACATAACATTCAACCTTAGAGAACGAAGAGCACATGGTCACAAGACTGAAATGCTGATAACCACTGAGAAAACCATCCTTCAGTGGCACTTTGATCTCTGAGGACTAGCCTATGACTAAAACTTACTCTGTTGCTCTTTTAATAGCCATCAGACCATATTGTCTGTCAGAAATAATACACTGCCTGCACTGAGATGTGACCCAGTTGGTGACAGCGAATTAAATCTCACTATGTTCTCTTTACAGCGCCTTTGAGATAAAGATCTTATTATCCATTACCTCTGACTTTGTAGAGCATGTAATTTCATATGCAATTTACTCATTTAAAGGCTAATAGTATGTTTAAAGCTCTGAATTACATGGTCTTTGGTCACTGCCAAGAGGGAATGAAGCTGGCACTGAAAGTTCATCCATGTGGATAGTAAACAGAGTAAAACCAGATTAATGAGAATGGGCTTTATATTTGCTCTGCAACACTGAGTTCTGTAAAATAACATATATAAGTGAGAATACATTTCCATATCAAAATGCAGTCAATAGCAGGAGACTGTATTTTAAATAGTATAGTAAATTCTGTATTGTTTAGCTTACAGATAAACTGAGGGGAAGGAGGAGAAGGAAGGAATATACTGATGACCTTCTGTCTACAAAGGTGTTACTTTTCTTACTGAAGGGGCAAAAATCATCATTATGAGAGATCTGGTGCTGCCTCGTTTGTACTTAAGGATGAAAACTAGATCCATATTTTGGTTTTCTGCTTATTTTTATCATTCATTTTCCTATCTCCATTTTTTACATCTATTTATATCTGTAAGAATATACATCATATATTTGTATCTATATGATAGGCTTGGCAGCTTGTTCTTAGAGGAATGAACTCAAGCACTCAGTCCCATTGGCTGCTCAGAGACTTGGCAAAGGGACACCACTGCTGAGCCATTTCAGGCATTGCTCTGAGATGCTTCTCAGGCCAGCAGCTCATGGAAATACTGAGACAAAGTCTCTCATGGCTTGCTAATGCTTAGTTTTTAAAAGAGCTGGGAGAAGTAAAATAAGGCAGACAAGAAAGAAGAGGTTGTCCCATTTGCTGGTGGAGATGAGACTGCAATATCAACATTCCTTCTCTCTCCCTTATCTAATTGATGTGCATCTCTGGGTCAGGCCCAATAACGATGCAGTTTTGGGGAGGGTGTGGGGGAAGCAGGTGTGCTTCTCCAAATCCCAGAGATACTAAAGATGGCAGAGATGATAGCAAAATTCCTTCCATCCTCCCAGCCTTTCTCCATGGCCACTTCCCACATTTTTTAATCACTTCAGAAAACCTAAGGAGCAGAGTCACCCCCCCAGTGCCCTGCCTGCCAAGTTAGTTCTAATTGCCAGCACATCAATTACGATCCATTAATTTCTGGTTCCATTCCTCCCTTGTTTACCAGACATTATGTCAACCCAGTGCTGGGGTTGTATCACTAGCCGTTTTTGTTTCCTTGCCTTCAGCAAGCACCCTCTCCACCCTCTCTCACAGACCATTGTTACAGGCAAATAGGACATTCTATGAAATGTCTCTCACGTAAAAATCCAGCTTACAGTCTGGTTCTAGTATGAGAGCGTCTCCTATGAATTGACCATCTTTATTTAAACGTTAAAGCTAATGCCATTACAAAGTCAAATGAGTCTGCCCTCTAGACCTGTAATAACATTTAAGTGGCAGAAGTATTACGCTCTGTGTTCACTCTGTCAACTGCGTCACTCCTGAGTGCTCCTGGTACCAAGAATATTTCCACAAGGGCAGGATTGGTTTTATTCACCCACTGCGCGCAGCATGACAAGTCATTCTTTTCGCATTTTGCACTAATTAAAAAATAAACATATAGTATGACAAGTTAGGTTCAAAAATCTCTGAAGGACGGACCTGCATACAGCACATCAGCTGATACTTTGTGCCCTCAGCTATGACTTATCCCTATTCTCTTAAATTACATTCGACTGGCTGCTCAGTTCATAAAGTAAATGGACAGCTGCAGCAGAGAGCAGACATTTTAATAGCAGAGTGCTGTAGACATGGCTGCCAGCCAAAGAACACATTGTTAAAGCAAGCAGCATAAAATGAAAAATTAAGATTTTGGCACCACGACCTACTGGCAAGAGCTGAGGGTCAGTAAAGGACACAGCTATAATCTAAAAGATTTCTTCCACTAGATTAAATTTAGGACAGGCAAAGCATCCTTGCTTTGGGAAGTGTTCTGCAGTGCTGGGAAATGAGGCAAGTCTCCAAACAAACATAGAAGCCCCTGTTGCTGTCCTGGCCACCTCGGCTTCTCTGCTTGGCAACTGGCAATTTGGTACAATCTCTCTTTATAGCACAGCTGTTGCAGCTGGACATAGCAGCACTCAGATCGGTTCTGAAATGTACATTCTCAGTAATCAATACTTATCTTAAAGTATGTGCTTCATTTAATACTCTGCTTTGGCTATTGTTTATTTATTTGAAAAAACATCAATGGTTTCTTGAAACTGCCTTTTGCTTGAAACAGATGCAGAATAACAGCAATGAGGGAAATGAATATATTCTGATGCTCCTTCCTCAGTATCTGCCAGTGTTATCACCAGTTAACAAACACTGCATAAAAAAAAGTGGTTTGGAGAAATTCTCTAGTTAAATGGCTCAGCATTCATTATTGAGGAGCTCCAAGCATAGGAGTGCACATCCCTTCCTCTGGGTGCATACACTGTGCTCCAGTCTTTGCTCACTTATCGTCATGTGCTGTTAACAGAGCCATGATTTCTTTATTTCTGTCCTATACAATGACTACAGTATAGGCTGTGATGTGTCTTTATTCCCCTCAGTAATTCTTCTGTCACTGTGACCTACTGCCTCTTCTTTGACTCTGATTTCTTTGCAGAAGTTGTGTTTTACTCCATAGACACGTTTAAATAGCTTTTCAGCATCTCTATGCCATCCCATTTATTTCTGTGCCCAAGAGTACTGTTTCCTTTGGAGCAATGTGGAGCTGAACAATTATGCAAACAGCTAAAATTGAGATGATGAGACTCTTTAACAATATCTTATAGGACCTGTGACAATATAACAGTATAAATTGAAATATTTTTTTTTTTGTTTATATGGAGTCTGTCTAGGAGTATTCCCAGTGATCTCTGGAAAGCACAGCTAAGAATTAGAAGTCTTCTCAACCTGTGACTGTTCACGAGCAACAGGCAATAGTATCTACAGATTTCAGTATTTGCAATCACTTAGCCAAAACCAAAGGTATGAAATACAGCCCGTGTGTGTGCCAGGAAACCTTGTCAGCTCAGTGCAGTGAGATTTTCTTCCACAATGCAGAACAGCACAGAAATTTCTAAGGTGAATCATCAAGAGTGTCCTTCAGTGAATTTTTATAATAAAGCAGGAGCATTACTAATGCTTTCAATGATTTACAAGGTGTGTAGGAACCGAGCCTGAACATCTCCAGCACAGAATTCGTTATTCATCCGTGTTAGTCAAGCAGAGCTCAGCCTTCCCTGTGCTGAACAGGGCAAGCAAGCAGTGTGTGATTATCCAGAAAGCCAGAGCCGGCCCTGCCACGTGAGGTGATGAGAACAGGGAGAGAGAAGGGCAGCTCTGCTCAACCACGTGATGCCAAACACATCCCAGGACGTGGGAGTTCTTGTGCCACATCCCACCGTGCTCACATGGCAGAGCAGGAGGTTTTACCTCCCCTGGGAGTTTTTTCTTTCCTCTTCACCCCACCTAAATCCAGCACATTTATCTGTGGGTTCAGACCACCTCATTACAATTCCTACACTTTAAAGTTAGGATTTTAATGTGAGGTGTTTCTCTGACCTTGTTCCAGATTATTTTTACCCACCAGAATGAATTACTGCTATGAATAATGATGCTTTCAGATATTTTGGGTTAGGAAGCTATACAGAAGAGCTTGGGAAACCAACTTCTTGTCAGTGGCTGAATAGAAGCAAATAAAAATAGAAAAAAAATAGCCTTTCACATTATACATTTTAACAGGTGATGTTTGTACCATTATCTAAACTTGCGTATACAAATCATCTCAACAGGGCATGAAATGAAGAGTCGTAGTTTCATTCTCCTAAGCTTCCTGTGTGGAAGTTTCAGCTTGGATAACCCCGTGTCTCACACCCTAATCAAAAGGGGTTTAAAAATGCAAGTGTCTAACATACATAATCAGACAGAGATGTTTTATAACTGCATCCTAGGGATTTTTGGGCTTATCCACACTGGCCCTAACTGATTGTGACTGTCTCCTCACTTTATTTTAGTACAGCCAGATAGACCGGGTCAATTTCTTGCTGGAAAACTGAATTACCTTTGCATTATGTTAACACAGGGTGACAAAACAGACTGGATATAAGGAAAGGTTAAAATCAGGCATGGAAAATTAGTCTGCCCCTGCTTATACACAACTTCCTTGTCCTGGGCTGTACCACTCAGGGCTACTACAAACACAGATATTAAGCTTCCTTCCATTTTAAGCAGCATTATTTAGAAGGCCTGAAAAAGTGGGACAACTGAGCAGCTTAATATCACTCTCACACAATGTGGAGACTAATCTCTCCTGTCCTTATTCAGGACACCTGCCGACACCTTTCCCTCAGCCCTGTCTGGGTGGGGGAAGATCTGGGTCCTGCAGTGATTGAGGTCAGTGGGGCAGCACGACAACCACGAGGCTGCAAACCGCAGGCACCTGCTCCTGCTGCAGCCCAGTCACAGCCCCTGCCTGACCCACATGGGAACAGGGCACCCACACAGGCTCCCAGCTGAGCCACACAGCCCCACAGATGTCCCAAGGCCACAGAGCTTCTCACTGAGCCTCAGCTCTGTGACAGCAGCAGGCTTTTCAGCATCATTTCTCACTAGGATCTCTGGACAGAGACACACCTCTACCCAGAGTTAAGTGGCTACATGAAATAGGCTACAACAACACATTCCCCTCTGAGGGCTGTACGGGACAGCACAAGTCTAATCAGGGACTGAAGACTGATATGAATAATCTTTATCCCAATGTCTCCTACATGCATTTTTGCTGATGAAGTTGAGCTATAAATATGAAAGGCGATTTTAAGGAGAAAAAACACAGTTATAAATTAGTTAAGCTGGAGTCAAATGTAACAGTAATGAGTGCAATAAAAAGATGCCAATTTGTTGCATCTTCTAGAGATGAGAGTCTCAGAGTAATAAAAGTAATGTACATGCTTAAGTATGATCAAGGTTAAAGTGACACCAAGGCTCATTTATTTCAGTTCCTCTGCCTTCTGAAATCCTCTCTTAAATCTTAGGGCTTCAGTGACATCTGCTGTTGAAGACCTATTTAATTAATTAGTTGTAATTTAACAGATATTCCCTCTAAGTGAATTCTTCTTCCATGGAGCCTCTACTATTCAACTCTATTTGCAAAGATTCCTACTACAACTTTGTTAACTGATCAAAAAACCTCTGGAACCGAGCTCTTTTGTTGTCATGTTCATCTAACAAGCTGTTAAATCACTCTTACCTTTTCAAAGCAAAAAAATTTTTCTCCCTGCCTTGCTCCTGCCCTCTCTTCCAATTTTAATACATGGAAATTGCATGAGCATGTGTTTAACTGCTAATAAATATATTCCTAATGTGTTCAAATCCGTTGGTGGACTACCAAGATGGAGTTTATGATCAAAAAGCAGCCGTGACAAGAGGAAACATGATCCTAAAGCTTTGTAAACTAATGCTTCTGTGCTCTCACAGTAGCCTTTAAGGAGCAGGAAAGAGGAATTCATCTGTGGTTCCCTTTCATGTGTGACTTTAATACTTCCAGGAGCAGAACAGAAAGCCTTTAGTCCAAGCAGTTCAAGAAATGCTTAAAGGCTAAAAGTCTGATTCTTCACCTCAGGGCAGAGACAGAATTATTCAGAATTAAACTCCCTGCACTGCGGGTCACACCTCCAGTTATGTGATATAGTGATTTCTATCCTGGATAAAAGGTGTTGTGTCAACACAATACTCCAATAACAAAATATGGCCTAGCAGTAGGCAGGATGCTGCTGTTTAGCTGCATCTTTTTCTTGTCATTCTGACAAAGAACCCTTTGTCACATTAAAATTAACAGCCTGTGGTGCACTGGAGTTAAGGCCACAGAGTTGGAGGTCCAAAATTTTGCATCCTGCTTCTGCTCTAAAATTTGCTGCATGAACCTGAGTAAGGCACAAAGCCAAATCTTCAGAAGCACGCAGCATTTCTGGATGTTGCACTTCAGACAGCAGATTTGTCTTGCAGAAGTGTCCCCAGAGCAGCAACAGGAGCAACTGGAACATGGGAGTGGAACAGGAAGCTTCACCCAGAAATGGGAGTGCTCAGCATTAAAGCACCCCTTGGAAATACAAATCTCCTGTCCCCTTGCACAGAGGTGGTGTGCTTGATACAGGAATTCCTGACTGTTTGGGCCCTGTTTGTTGGTATTGAGCTGTCAATAATGCAAAGTAAAATGTGATGTGAAACCTGAATTACCACAGCCCAAAGCAGAAAACGGATTTTTTCAATTTTATTTCATCAAAGCATTCCACAGGTCAGAAGTGACACATTGAAGGAGTGGAAGAAAGCAGCCAAGGGGAAACCTGCCCCACCAGACTTTCAGTCCTCCACGTCACTGTAAGCCAGTGGAATTTAAACAGTTAGTAAGCATAGGATTGTATTATTTATTTCTAATCTCTTTTAAACTGTGGCTGTGACTGAAATATCCTTTCTCTTGAGCATTTTGACCTTGGATACAGCTGTAGTAAACAGAACTAGCTCAATTTAATGTTTTTTCCTCACTGGAAGGGATCCAGGTCCAACTTTAGCACCATTTGGAGATGCTTAAGGGTTCCTGTGCAGCTGCCTAGGCAGAGCAGGGTCCAAGGGTGTGAAAAATAATTGACTGAGGAAGAGAGACCTCTCTACCAAAGAAGTAAGCATCAGCAATCCATAAATTTAAAGAAGTGGACTAAGTGGGGTAGGGAATCTAAACTCCACTTTAGCTAATCCTTTTAGGAAAAACTTGACGAACAGTGTGGAATTACACAGAAAAAAATAAAAGGGTAAAAAAAAAAAAAAAAAAAAAAAAGTCTTTTTCCCCAAACTGGTTTTAAAATGACTTTTAANTCTTCCCAAACTGGTTTTACAATGTACTTTAGAGTTGGCTACATTAGGCATTGCTATATATTATTTTATTTTAAAGCTGTATTTTTCCTAAGACTTTTTGCCAATATTTATCAACTAAAAAAAAGCTGCTTTAATATGGAAAGCTCCAAGGTTATTTCCCTGTTTTTGGAATCAAAACCACACAAGTGTTGTACCAGTGAGAGGTTTCTTTTGCACAAAATAAGCAAATATTGCTCAGTTTATATTTTGGACCTTGTCACTTCTTTAATGAAGTATTGATTGTATTTTTACTTATTTGTATTTGTTAGGTTTCTTAAGCCATAAAAACCAAAAAATTTACAAAGTTATATTTCAAAAAAATGTATCTCTTATTCTCTAATTAAACATTTATTCTTATTCTCAATTAATTATATTCTGACATCTAAGGTCTAATTAGTAATATTCTATTAGCATTATTTAACATTCTGCTAAGTCATATGCTACATTACCCAAGAAATTTTCTTCCACATTTGGACTATATGGAAAAGTCTTCCATAACTGATTTATTTTTCCATGTCAACAGAAGTGGGATATGGGTAATAATACACACCTCTTCTAAAATTCCTGATACTCCAAAATAGCTTATAGATCCCCAAAACCTCCATATTTCATCTTCTACGGCAGTAGATTTTCATTATCAAATACTTTACAGTGAGTTTAAGTCAGACTTTTCAATATATGTTCTTCCTTAAATAACTTTAATTAGCAATTAAAGACTTCATCCATAAGTGGAATACTTAAACACAAAGTCTCTGATTATCACCAAGACCTTGACTGCTAATTGCACATTTTCATGAAAGCGAAACATTCCAAGGTTGACTTGCAAAAGCCACTGCAAGACTGTAACACTTCCTTCCTTGCTTCCATTTTTTCAGGACCCCCTGGGGTCCCTGGGAGTCCCTGGTGACAGTTCTGCATCACATCCCTGATGTCATGTCCCCACAGCCAGGCATAAATGAACCCAGGCTGCTTTAGTCCTTGCTAAGAGGTCAGAGTGCAATAGGACACTGGGAAGGGGCTGAATACACAGATGGGTAAAACTTGAAATACCCTGTTTTCTCAGGTTTGTCGTGAGCCCTTCCACTCATTTACCCAGCTGGTTTAGACATTCCTTCCCCCTTTCTGCATCTGCTGTAGTTGATGTGAAAATCCTCCATTTGCTTTTCCACTCCCTTGAAGTTATGCCCCAAAGTTAACGTCTCCTTTGAAATGGCTTAAACACTCTTTTTCAGTGCTTTGACTTGCAAAAGTGACCAGAAATATGAGATCTGAGGGGAAACTACTCTGCCAATACCTGTTCAAGCCCAAGACCACCCAAGCCAATCCATGAGTTTGAGTAATGAAGACTGATGTATGCATCTGAGTGAACTGTTAGTTCTATTACGTGCAAGTGAGCATGAAAGAATACTTAGCTAAAGTTTCCAGCTAACACATTTATGACAATTCTGAGCGAAAATTTACCCAAACATTACAGTGACCTAAATGAGAATTTAGATGATTACCCTGCAGAAGCCCAGCTCACTCCCATTTGTGAGACAGACTGAAGTTTGAAACACCACAGTCCTAGAAACACCTTTGAGCACACTTCTTGAAAAGGCTGGAAGGAACAGATGGCTTTTGAACCCTGATGCTATTGGCGCTGTCAGCATGATGGAGCACTGTACCCTCATTTGTGCTGATTGGGGTCAGATCAGCTCTAGCCTGTAATTCACCCTAACCACTGAGTCCTTTTTTCTAATTAGAATATCCGTCATTACCTATTCCTACAGTAATGATAACCTACTGAACTTTAATGAATCAATCCCATCTGCCTTGCTGTGCATATCCTCGGCCATTTCGCTGCTCAGAGCCGAAAGAATTCACCGTGGCACACAAGCCAGCAACCACAAGTGCTGCTCCCTGTATTGGGATGTAAATGGAGCAGCTATCCTGGGCTGGGCTGTGATTTTCTGCAGGATTTTATTACTGTAGGGTTTGTAAGGTCATTCCCATGAGAGCCTTTGGCAGCCTGCACAGCTAAACATGAAATACAAAAGCACAGGCGCTGTTCTTCAGCCGAGAATTGATGGTCTTGTGTGAAGGAGAGAGGTGAAGAGCACCCAGCAGCTGCACTCCATCCAAACCCCAAACTTTGAGCTCCAGGCAGTTCATACATTACAGACTGAATTCTCCCAGCTTTGACACCTGGGTTAGGTCAGAGGCATCTGAGCACCACCCCACAGGTAACAGATGTGATCCTGGCAGCTCTTACACAGTGATGTTCAGAGCCCTCACAGTGCAATCATGTCCTGGAACGCTGCTGGAATGGTTCATTTTATCCTACCAAAGGTGCCTTCCAGGCAGGAGCGCTGTGGAAGGCCCACGTGCCATGTGTTAAGCTCAAAAACAATTTGGAAACTGCTGCTTATTTAAAGAGGATTTAACTACTGATTCCAGCTTATTCTGCCATGGACAGGAGCATTTTGCAGGATAAAGAGGACAACAGCAGTTAGATTAGTAACATTGCATATGGTTTAAAAACTGTTTTCACAGGTCTACATTTTGGGGGAGAAGAGATATGCTATAATTTTTCCCCCATAATTGTGCATATTCAATATAATTTATTGACTCAAATTTTTTTCCCTTCACGCTTTTCTTCTTGCTTTCATGCACAATGTGATGTTTCTCTAATTAGAATGTGTTGAAAAAACCTCAGAAATTAACCAAATGGATTCAAAATTTCTAGAAACATTTCTAGTTGTGTATTTGATCCCTGTCCTGATTATAGTGCAGGAGGCTGCACTTTTCTGGAGGAGGTCTGCTCATCCCCATGAGCATGTTTTGGAATAGAACATTTTCAGCAGCCACAATGAGAGAGTTTTAGACAATCTGGAGACCATGGCCATGTTTCTTGAACCCAAGCCCCTGGCCACACATTTGCCTCCTGAAAGGATGGCAAAGAAAGCACACACACCCTTCTAAAATGATGCTTTAAATTTTTGCCCGTAAGTAATATTTTACTGTAAAACTGTACAGCAGCTGTAGTGGAGCACGGAGGCAACTTGAACTGGGAAAATGATGGATAGATTGGGAAAATTTAGAAATAACCCTTATTCTTTACATTATCCATTAACTCAGAAAAAAACCCTTATCCATTAACTCAGAGCAGATCCCAGGTGTCTGAATGAGTTACAACAGCGCAGCAGAGCTGCACAGAAGCTGCTTACTTGTGCATATCAGCAGGAGCAGAAAAAATCTGCTTTGATCAGCCCCACAAGACCTTTATGGGAATATTCTCTTTCCTCATGAGGGTGTTCTGTGACACACAGCCTAGTTATGCTGGCAGGAAGATTTGAAGTCTAAAGACTGGCTGCTCTGGGTTGGCCTGCAATTATACTGGTGGCTGAGAGAGAGGATTGATTAAATTGTTACATTCTTTTGGCTAAAACACAGTTGGGCTGACTTCACGTGCAGCTCAAGATCAAAAAGAGATGCTTCTAGCTTTTCAAGTTCATCATAATTCACCCTAAATTGATCACCTCTATCAGTTCCCAAGGGAAGGGCTTAGGAACACTTGGCACATGAGATGTTTTCCAACCAACTCTGCATTGCTAGATCTTGGCAAGAAACTCAAATATAATTTCCATGTCCAGATATTTGTTTCTGGAGCACAAAGAACAAAAGGGTTGTTTCTGGATTTCTCCACTGCCAGTGGATCTGTGGATCTCAGTGATCTGCCAATAAAACACAGGTGCAGCAACAACCCCCAGGTATTTTGTTAGGATCAGACTGAGGAACAACTGGAATTCTGTAGTGACAGATTCCATACCAAGTTCTCCAGAAGGGATGCACCAGGGATGACTTTTTCTAGGGAAGGATATTAGATCAGTGTTCTCCAGCTGGCCTGAGGCTCTCCTGGGTCCCATGAGCCCAATGGCAGCAGGAACACCCATGTCCCATTAGTATTATGTAAAGAACAAGTTGCTTTCTAACAGCTCGATATACTCTTTTCTTTCTAATCTTTCTAATCTGGAATTAGCAAAGGAATAGATGGCGAGCTCTGATACAGCCTCAGGACGGGATTTGGTGATGTCTGTTGGCTTCTTACACAACTGCACCAACCAGCCAGAGTTCAGGAAGTGTTTGGACAACGCTCTGAGGTACAGGGTGTGACTCCTGGGGCCAGGAATTGGACTTGATGGTCCTTGTGGGTCCCTCCCAGCTCAGGATATTCTGTGAGTCTATGAACTGAACAGCAGGCTTTGCCTGGGACTTGAACACCATGTTATGCTTTTTCATTTCTTGGCTTCTCTGAGATTTTAAAATTCAAAAGCTGTGCTTAACTATTACCTATAATAGAATCCAGCTCTATTAACTGTACTGTAAGGAAATACATTCATGTTCACAGAATAATTATCAGATGACTTAAAATAAAACTTGACCTGTACTTAGTTAATCGTATAATGGAAATCTCCTTGTACTTGTGCATCATGTATTAATACTTTTCAAACTTCTACATAAAATCAACACTTTATGTAGGGCTGAAGTATTTTATATATTGACTATTTGATAGCATAAGTGGGACTAATTCAGACAGAGAATTACCACACTGTACCCTCTAAAACAAACAAACCAACCTAAAAAAACCTAACAAAAAAAACCCAAAACAACCCAAACACCCCCCCCTCCAAAAAAAAAAAACAACAAAAAAAAAGAAAAAAACCCCAAGATCTGGGTTTCTCTAGTGGGTTGACCCAAGCTGGACATGAGGTGCCCACCAAGGACCTTATTTGAAAAATATTAATGAGCTATTTCACCATAACTGTTACTGCTATAATTACACATTATTCTCCCTTGTCTATCAATGCTAACTAACCTATGCTTGTAATATTTCTGCTTCATCTTGACAGATGCATAGATACTAACTTAATATTTTTGCATTACCTTACTAATGTGGAGTTTGTAATCACTAAACACTTTGCAGTCAGTGCGGTGCTTGACAGCAGTGCCAGATAGCATGGAGTAAATCCAATTCAGCCAGTCACTCTGGAGAAAAAGCTTCAGGTGCCTCTTGGCAAATATTCTGGCACCAGTGACAAAAAAGGGCGAGTTCAGTGCAGTCTGGAGGTACAGATTTGCATAATATACTGCTTCAAGCTGCCCAAGCAGAACTGGAATAGCTTTCAGGGTCTGTCTTCATGGTGTTAGAATGGCAATAAGAGGGGTTGCTCTAATGTTTTACCTAAAGCCACAGAGCTACAGTTTTCAAAGCAGCCTATGAAAACACAGCATAGTGGAACATACCTATGGACACTTGCTGAAATCCCTTGCAAAACCAAAGCTTTGGATAACAAGTAAGATCAGGAAAACCCTCCTGCAAAAGTGAGAAATTCTATCCCAGTTCTTCCCGCACTAATTTCCAGACAGTTTGATATATAACCTCAGAAAGGAAGCACTATTAGCATACCGTGGAGCTGCAAGTGTTAGCAGTTGCCTCCAGTATGAGCACGGACAAACATTTTGCCAGCAAACCCAAGGGCACACTTATACTGCAAAAGCTTTTACCTCCCCATCAGCTTCAGGAATACTCCTGATGTTTCCCACAATGTCAGTTCCATTAAGACTCTTTGTTTTCACACTTTTCAATTACCACAGCTGCATATTAAAGTGCAGAGCACCAACTTTTCCTTCTAGGCCACGGCAATGGATGTTTACAGAAGGTGTGAACTATTATTTACAGTAGTATTTGCTTATGAATGTGAAAGCAGAGTTTAAGTACACCAAGTCAAACTCTGCAGTGCTGCCTGTGTGTTGTTCACCATTGGTATGTTCTGTCCTTAGCAGGGAGCTCCTCTTGTACCATCAGAAGATCAGGAGAAGCTTCTCCATGTGCTAAGGAAGCAGCAGGTACCAGAGCCACATGGGTTAATGGAATGGGCCAGGGAATCGATTTGTCTGCAGTGATGCAGCAGAACGATGCACCACAGGATGACACTGCAGAAAGAGGGAGCTGAACCCCAAGGGATCAAAGAGGAATTTTCCTGGTATCTGAGCACTCTGTATAGCTATCTAAAATAGATTTTAATGTGCTTATGAGACTGAAATGGACCTGTATAAGGGCATCCAGCAAATTCTGCATCAATAAAATGTTTGCCACACAGAAGTTTAACTTGCAAATGCTACAGAATTTTCCTTATATTTAATACAAGGGACAAGAGCTGAAGGACATTGATAGAAAATTAACCAAAATTCCCCCCAGTCTGTATCAGCACTACTGGCTGCAAGCTGGAAGGCATTCAGCTCAAACCCTGCTTGATCCAATTTCATAAACCAGCTTCTCTTTTTTACTCTTTTGTCCATTGTATGTAAATAGCTTGAAAATTCGAGAAGCTACCTCAAATTGGATCAATGGGCTAATCTCTTGGGCTTTTAGCTCTCACCATCATCATAATTATGGCAGTAATAACAACAATCAGAACAGTAACAACAGTCATTTCTGCAAAGCCTTTACCCTGTGGCATCCTAAAATCTCCGTGGTCTGAAATGGGAGCGCTCACGAGGCCGGCTGCGGGAAGGCAAGGACACAGCCGTCTTCCAGGGACCTGGCCAGCTGCACAAGGGTCATTTATTTTTTTGTCTTAGTCATTTGTTATCAGTCTGGCAGCTTCCAAGCCAGCAGAGATACAGGCTGCTTGTGCTAGAAGTCTGACCCTATCCACTCCAGAACATTTTATGTGTTACTTTCTTCATCTGGCTGTGGGGGCTGTCCTTTCTGAGACACCACGTTCAGGAAGAACACAGTGGATGTTGAAATTTCCTCCTGATCATCCAAAGAAAGAGCAAGGACGGCAGCTTGTGCCCAGCAGCCTCGGGAGCTGTGTGGATATTGAGTGTATTGTTACCCTGGGAAGGCACTCAGTGTCCCAAAGGTCACTTCCCAAGGACACCGTGCAGCTCTGGGGGAGAGCAGAGCATTAGGGCTGCTTCACCCTCGGCCACAAAGCAGATTAAAGCTCCCTCCATTTCCCCGAAGCACCCTTGATTAGTTTAAGCCTGGCTACACGCAGTATGAGGAACACATTGCAGGGTTAACTCTGCCAAGTGCATGACAGCTCATGGGAGTTGTTTGAAAGTACCCAAACACCAAATCCAGACTAAACAAAAGGGAAGAGAAAATTCAAGGAGAGAAGGAAAAAAGTTTCAGCAGTTAGCACATGAACAGAGCACGCTCTGCATCTGCTCTTGAGTTACTGCAATGACATTTGTAGCTAAACTGCCAGATCTAAATGGTGATGCAGTAATTATAATTTAGGAGCTTTTTCTATTCAGAATAGCCACTTTCTTCCTTTTATAACTGTCTCAAGCTGTGCAATAGCCTGAAGTAAATCATGTAAGTTCTAGCCCAGAAACACTAAATGAAGAGCATAGCCATTTTTAATTAGGTGAGTAAAAAAAGTTTAAAATTAAACTTTGCCCCTTGCCTCGTGCTCCTGTTGGTACATCCATCTACCTAACCCAGCTCTGCCTCTTCCTGACTCATAGGGCTGCTCATGGCAGCACCTAGGGATGGGAGACTGACACTTCTCACTGCACCCAAGGCCTTTCCCCTTGCACACAGGGAGTCTTTAATGACCATCCTGATCACAAACAGCAGCAATTAGTGTAGGACATCTTTACAGACTGCCCTACAAACATGGGGTGCTGGTGGGATGTGCAGGTTTTGGAGATTTCTGGATGAGTCACTTCTTTCTCTGTGACTTTCCGGTCACAAGTGCTTCAAGGAGAGAGATTTTTTCCTCAACTAACAGATAAGCTGCATCACTACCTGGTGCTGTGATGGAGTTTATGTACAGAGGGATGCCAGGATGTATAAATCCTTGGCACTCAGAGACCTTAGAGTACCAAAGAGCTCCCATAATCCACATATCCTGAGACAGAGACTGCACCTGCACCAGCAGGAACACAACCTGGGCTACACTTGCTGGACACTTGACACTGAGGGCAGTTTTGCCCCACCGGAGCTGGGGAAGCCCTGGGGTCAGGCCCATTGGCCCCAGAACAGCTCAGTGCCTGCCAGCTCCCTGCTCAATCTGACCCTACCCTGACACTGTTAAGGCCTGTAATTTATACCTGCTGGTGTCCAGGCTTCCAGTCAATCCCCTTCCAGCCCGGGTGATTAACCCCAATTCCTTGTGCTGGAAGCTGCTGTGGGACCCAGTGGAGGGCCAAGCTCAGCTGCCCTTGTGCTGGGAGACTTGTGGAGCTGGTGGTGCAGCCCCTGCACAGGGAGAATGACAGCTGGAGCCCATTCCTACATCACCTGCAGGAAACCTACTCACCGATGTACTCCTTCACTGCTTGACTTTTTCCAGTCCTTCCTTCCAGCTCTGTTACAAGCAAAGCCCTACCCACACCTCCTGAAGTCAATGGAAGATTCCCATCGAAGCAGTAATTTTGAAGGGGTTTTTTTCCCATAGTCAATTTATATTTGAATTAACATTACAAATTTTCTACCGTATTAATTCAATCATTTAAGTCCTTCTATGCAGTTCAGTAATTAATTTCAATTCTCAGTAAGGGTTTTCATTAAAGTATTTGTATTGTTGAAACCTTATTTCTACAAAAGAATGGGGCATTCTCTGGAAAGATATTTAAATGGTTCCTCAATTTTAGATAAAGTTACACTGGGATTGCAATTACTCACTCTATACTAGTCAATTTAAGTTTTATGATGTTTCCAGGCCCATATCTAAAATTAAAATGAAGGCTGACTTCTTTCACAAGCTCATACAGGAACTGCTTTGTTGCTGGCTCCTTAGCAGCCAGTTGTTTTGGTTTGAATTCACATTGCACACAGGTATCTATAACAAAGTAATTAAAAAAACTGGCATGCTCTACTTAATAATTTCACATTTTAAAATAAACAAAGTACAGGGGACTGCCAACACTTTCTAATTTTTACATTGCCTCAGCAGCATGGGATTTAATTATTCAATTGAGTTTTATAGATAATTAAAATCTTTTTTGTTCCCTTTTTCTTACGTGCCTACGAGGCACTGACCAGCACTACAGCATTTTATGCACATGTATCAAAGGCTGTGAAAAACCAGCATGTGAGATCCCAGTTCTCCAGGCTCCACACGAGGAAAGGAGCAGAGAAAAGAGGTTGCCCTGTAAAACCTTTGTGCTTTGAAGTTGTTTTTACAGACCTGGTCTTAATCCAGATTCTGCAGAGCCAGTACAAACTGGAACCAGCTTGGGGTCTCTCAGCATCTACAGTGCTCCTTATGTGCTCCGAGGGGGTGAAGAACAGCAGGAGTTCAATGTGCTGACTTCCACCCTCCCTCCTCTATCTTCCTGCCTGCCCAAGACTCGGCTCAGAGATGCTCACTCACTGCCTTAATTGCAGCTCCAGGCTTTTTCTGTTCTTCCCAAATCCTCTACACCTCCTAGGAGATCAATGAGAGGGAGCCATTACAAAAAAGAAGAAAGAAAGCTAAAAGAAAGCAACAACTGTACCCTAAGGTGTGAGATGGGGGAAAACAGACCCATCCCTAAGGGGCAGTGCACTTCTCATGGGCCTGCTCTCCCTGCTGGCTCTGCCCAAGCCCCCTTGGAGCCCAGGGCTGGATGATGTTGGGCTTCTGGATGGTGTTGGGGAAGCAGTAAGAGTGGTGTGGGGAGCTCTGTGAAGTGATGCAGTGTCCGAGTATGGACTCCCTACCCTGAAGGCAAAGAATAGGGCTTGACCTCTCCCTACGCAAATGGTGGTTGCTCTGTCCAGGCTCTGGGGAACTGGGATAAGTCTTCATGCTTATTATTTAACTTCCTGTGTTGCTTTCCAGAAGCAAGCAATTTTCTCCTTCCTAGAGAAAGAGTGGACTGGTATTTATTCTATAAGAACAAATACGATTTTTTTGTCTGTGTTTTGAGAAGGAATAAAAGGGCAGCAGTAAACAGCAAAGCTTCAGATTCAATAAGCTACTTAAAGCAGCTGTGCTGCTGCCTCCAGCCAGCAATGTGCTCATTTCAGCAGCTGCGTGGCATAAACAGAAGCTGCTCCCTCTCATCTCCCAGCTGAATCCTGGCCTATGGGGTTTAACCCCGTAAAAATGCTGCACTGTTCCTTCAGGGCGAGGTGATTGTTTCCTCCCTGAAATGCCTCAAGCCATATAAACAAGACACTAAATCACCAGAACTCGCATAGCTGCTGCTTCTGTACACACTGAGAGTGCCCAGGGTCTCTGCTGGGGGCTGGAGGAGGGAGCCTGACCTGCCAGCTTATCCCGGTGTGCGATCCCTCGGCAGGGAGCTGTGGGCCACAGGGTGGGGAATCAAAGAATGGCTGCAAGGCAGAGAGGGGCTTTCTCTGCAGAAGCCTCACATCAACAGCGCCACGTTTAGGTTCTGATGGAAAAGGACCATGGCTTGATACTGTAGAAGCAACTAAAACTCCAGCAGAAGTTATTTTAGAGTCTTAAGCATTACGCCAACAAAATAAAATGCAAAACGTTACTTCTAACGCTTGCTTATTAAAAGAAATAAGCAAAATATTGCAGCTGCAAAACAAAAAGTGTCCAGAACAGTTGGCATTCCTTTATGCTAAACAACATCTTTTCAGACATAAGAAAAACATTTTCTAGATATAATTTACACAGTTGTCTCCCGTAAATTGTTTTCCAGGTTTTGTTAAATGAGATAGTTTATTGGATACCCAAATCTGTATGAATTGTTTCTGAGAGTTTCCTAGGGAGGTGTACAGAAAAGAAATTAAATTTAGAAATGACTGTTGTGGAGTCGCTGCAATTTCTCCCTAATGAAGGGAGCTGTTTAACAGCATGCACTCTGATGGGGTTTTATTGCCTGTATGAACAGGGCTGTTAAGTTCTACTTCAAGAGGACAGAGTCTGCAGGGCACCTGACACTACATCCCCAACACAGGAATAAGGTCACCCTAATAATACAAAAAATACTTTCGAGAATGAGGAATTTTATGTGAGAAAAATGAAAATACAGTTGGAGGGGCTTTCTTTCTCCTATCTTCTGAATTAATGATATTTCAGAGTATTGAATAATGCCTTGCAATCAAAAGTTGAAGCATAAACTGTGAAAGCTTCTTTTAATAGCAAAATCCCAAGGGACTGTTCACACATTCTCTTCTCTGTGCTGCAATCTATTGCTTTAAAATCTGACAGTGTTTTTTTCAAATTGGGAAATCATAGCAAAAATAGAGGTTAGAAGTATTTCCAGATGCAGCCTTGTAATTAGCATCAACAGCTACTTAGAGCATTTTGCTAATTATGTCACCCAAATACATGAAAATAATATGAAAAATGGTGGGGGGGACACATTCTTAGCTGCCTTTACAGCACAAGGAGATTATCCAATTAGACTAAGAGATGCCTCTGGGCTAATCCCTGCCTGGATGCTCAAGACAGCCAGGCATTTTTAGAAACATTACTGATTGTCTGGAACTGTAATTTAGCTGTGAGGCTGCATGGATTTTAAGGCCAGGGATGGGGAGAATTCCCCATCCAGCCAGGATGTGAAGGTAGCTGCTACAGAAAAAGCTTTCCAGTACAGAGAGCTGGTGGAACAGGAGCTTCAGGGGATTGGTAACAGGATAGCAAGCTTTTTACCTTCACGTCGCTGGTTCAAACCCATCCAGATGGGAATTGAAAGTAACCAGAGGCCCTGACAGCTGCCTTAAATGGGTTTGTGTTCTCAGAGAAGTGTTAATGGATTAAGCCTCTCCTCCAGACTGCAGGCACTACTGCAGGTGTGAGCACCTGTTCAAAGCAGGAGTCCCTCCTGGGTGCACTGCGGTAATGAGGTATTAGTTACTCCAGGTACCAGTGCAAAGCCCTTTAAGAGACTGAGAAGTGTTCTGCAGTGCACAGCATAGATGCTCTAGGAACCTCACCACAGCAAGCAGCTCCCTTTGCTTTTCTTCACACAAGCTCAGGATCTGAAATCACAGCTGAGGCAAACTCACTGATTTGTGAATCAAACACATTCTGTTTGATTTTAATGTGAGCAGGACAGGGCTGCTTCACATTTCAGCTCCTCCTCAGACAGCAGACCAGCTGCAAAGTCTAGCCCAAACTGAAAAAACAAGCCTGGGGCAGCAGTATCAGTTACAGGGCTCTCTGTGATTACGTGGCACTATACAACATGACTCCCTTCTCCTCCTGTGCTCCTGGCACACGAAAGCTCCCAGTGCTGGGAGCTGAACTTTGCTGACCTACCGGGCACACACCAGGGCCCTCAGAGGGGTTCACAATGAATCTTTATTTTGTGTGTAGCTGTGTTAGACTGCACATGAGAATAAATGGCACAGCTGTCGGGGTTTATGGCAGACTGCATGCACGGCTTCATGGTGCTGTGTCCTGGATGCACAGACACACAGGCAATTTCTGTCAGAGCCTAAGAAAGAGTTGTTTTCACCAGCCTTATTAATCCTGAATAAATAATCATGATAATCATTCACTGAAAACTTAGTTTATAGTTTAATTAACTTACAGCTGTTCCCAAGAATCAAAGGCAGAAAAATACTGTTGAAGTATTAAATAATAGCTACAGTTACTCTTTCGGGGCAATTACACAGAACTGAAGACATACAGCTCTTACTGATTTTAGAGAGAATTGTGTGGCTTAAATACTATGTAAGGCTTTGAAAAAATCTAGGAATTAGAAAAATCCATCTGATTTGCTCAGCATGCTGAGCATCCAAGAGCAGTAGTGAACACTTAGTGCAAATAACTGAAGGAAAACAGGTTTAAAAACTATTGAAATTCCTAAACTGCACTTAAGGATTTGAGTCGTATAGAGATCTCCAGACAAACCTCTGACAGAGGCAACTAAAACTAGGAAATTCAAGAATTAGTCCAGCAGTACAAGGAGGTAATATCAGTAAGGATTATGTCACAGTTTAATATATAACACAGCAGTGCTATTAAGTGATACCTAAACACCCCTCAGTGACTCAAAGCCCCACCTCTGGAAGTGAGTTTGTGCACCAGCTGAGCACCTGATCTCAGTCACAACATGGCATTGTGGTGCTGTTTTCTAAAGCAAGCACTCCACTTCTACTTTTCATGTTGCTAACCACCTTCCAAACACAGGAGGGTTGTTCTATTCCTGGTAGTGGAGAAAATCTTCCCAACTCACACCTTGATGGAGTCTCTCCAGGGAGATTATGCTGCAAACAAAGGCAGTTATGGCAATCTAGGTTTATGTGGCCCAGAAGGATGAAGAGGGTGTGCTTGATATGAGCTCTGAGGTGTTCAAGAGGCTTTGGCAGCATGGGGAGAATCATTAGAGGAAAAGCAAAGCCCCAGGACCAGGCTGAGAAGAAAGGGACCCCAGCCAGCAGGGACAGACAGCAGCCACATCACGGCACCAAAGGGGGGAGCAGGCAGAAACTGGAGAAGCAGGCAGAGATCTTGGGAAGGTTTCTGAACATTCTTTCCCATTTTATTTTACCAGCTAGCAGACACATGCTTCACATTGTCCAGGTTGAGTTCCAGCTTCCATTCTGACACCTCTTTCACACCCTCTCACTTTCTGAAACAAAATCCTTAAAGATTGTGGCTTTCCACGTTTGATTGCAGCTTAGGGGGTGAAAGGTGCAGAGTGCTGAGACTCAGCAGAGGACTATGGTTGTTCCACCCCACTGTGCTGCATTTCTGAGGATGCCTCCACACATCCATGATTTACCATGCTCCATATGCTGCTGGCAGTATTTATTTGACAATTAATACCCAATAGGAAGGTGGTGCCACAAGTCAGATGAGAAGTGACAGGATCCACCTGGGATTGGAACCTCAGTTCTCCATTTCAATCCCATGTGATTTCAATCTTAAATTGCATTTCCTGATAAATACTTGGTTGTCACTTTTACTATTCATATTATTACACATACAAAACAGGAAGACAAAAGGATAAACACATTTATATACGAAATAGACCTTAAAAATACCATTCTAATGCTAGAGGAAAGAATTTCCCAGATGTAATATAAACTTGTATTAGAATTCAAGCTGAAAAATGCCACCATTATTTCTTTCTAGCCTCTTTTTTCTAACAACATATCCTGAAAGCCCTATTTTTTCCTGGCAAGAGTTATATTCCACTCTTCCACGTGCAGTTATTCCCAGATGGGAATACAAGGTTACACTGGAGAAGTTAACAAAATGGCAATAACACATTAAAAAAAATAAATTAATGCAGGTCACAACTTGGCAGTGAAATATTGCATTATTAACCTTTGTTTTGCAGAGATGGGGGGGCAGGGGGAACTAAAACCCATGGAGATGTCACAGAATGAGCTGAAGCAGGGAGGCTTGTTGCCTGCATCCCTGTGTCCAGCCCCCACTGCCACCATGCTCCAGATGCCACCCAGGCCGGGGCTGCATCAGCTGCGGGGACACAGAAGGGACACAGAGGGGACACAGAGGGGTTCAGCAGCTGCAGTCTGTCTTTCCTCCCAGCCAGGAGGAAGCTGCCTGCTGGAAAAGGGAGTGACACGGTGAGGCCGTGCCTGGGGCTCCCAGAACTGGGCAGCAATAGCAGGCAGAGGCAGAGCCTGATCTTGCTCCAAGCTTGTGCAAAAGCCTGGCTGGAAAGAGGCAGAGTAGGGGGGTCTAACGCCCCTCCCAGTGCAGGACAGGCAACATCTGGCAATGAGAGATGGATTACACCAGCTCTGACATAAGAGGAAGTGAAGTGGCAAGAGGATAAAAATAGCAAGTGAAAATTCCATGTTAATCTGACAGGATAAACACTTCAGACTGATGCTTTCAAGCACTACCTTGAAATATGCATTCTTTAAAGGAAATTTCTATGTTTTTCCCCGAATGGAATCACATAATGACTGCTTTTATGGCTTCATTTTTATAAAAAGCCTTATTATTATCATTAATTAATTTCTACAAAAGATGTCATCAAGGGCATGAAACAACATACACTGCTAATTGAATACTGAATAAAACCAGCAGTCATTTACATGACCAGCAATTTTTAAATTCAAATGTTTTAACCATAAACCAAAACAAATTTGCATAGAAAGGCAGTTTGAGGATATCAGCATTTCTAATTAGGTTTTGTCTATTAGAAGCCTCTTCATTATCAGAAGTACAGCTTCTATTCCAAACTTTGAGCCCAGCCTGACAGCATGAGAAAACTTTTTCCTCTATTAACCTTTCATTTAGTACCCTCTGCTGGCCAAAACAAGCACAGGCAGGGAAGCCAAAACTCCAACCTCCAGCAAGGAAAAAGATGCTGGAAAACCATGGGTGACCTTCAGCTGGGATGACCTCATCTGTCACAGGGGAGAAAGCTCACAGGCACACTCAACCCAAAGGAGAAAAATCAATACAGCACAATGCAATGCATCTCCCACAGCCTAAGCAGATTTTCACTGTACAGGAAGTGCCACAGGAGCTCTCAGATGTACCATCAGCTCTGTTCACTTGCCTAGCATTAGCTTTTGTTAAAAATAAAATTGCTGCTTAGTCACCTGGAAAGAATGGTGAAAGCCTGAGGCATTCGTCTGCTCCTTCCTCCTCCTTCCCAAGGAGAGGTGTATGTGAATCACACCATAACCTCATCTTCCCTTCTCCTCCCTTTCTACAGCAAAACGTTTTGAGTGAGAAATTTTTCAGCAGCTGTTGTGTATGAAGATTTCTTGCCACGAGCTGTACTGGCTGGAGCAGGAGCCCAGAAGAGGAGTGAGCAGCAGGGAGCACCTCCCTGCCCCTGCAGGCTCTGCAGGGTTTGCCCTCAGGTGACAGGAAGGGTCACCTCTATGCACACTGACTGTGAGCAGACCCAAGGGTCATCCCTCATCCAGCAGCCTTTAATGTATCACAAACACATGAGCAAGGTAAAGTCTGAGCAATTGCCCTCTATCCTAGACTTTACCTGTCCCTTCAGACTGCCAGGACAGCTGGCTTGGCTCCCGAGAGAGTCACCAGCCAAGCAGAGCAAAGCATTCATCAGGCTCAGCTCCTCATGCAGGGCTCCAGTGCGACCTCTGTTGTGACCTGTCACACTTTGCTGAGCAATACACAGCAATGTTCAAGCCTTTTCCCAAGCCTTTCATTAATCAGTTAAGAACTTTTCAGTGTTCGTGGTTTAAATTAATTCATTCTTTCCATTGGCATTATACAGCATTTACTGATTCTGTGTTTAATTTGCCATTGGAAAGCACTGAGATCTGAAAGCTCCTTGGAGTTCCTATCCTGTCCATCTCCCTTGACCTCAAAAAAAAAAGTTCCTTGCATATTGTGGAATTTAACAGGGGTCTTAAAATCTTGGCTATGTCATAACTAATGCAGCTTTGTCATGAAATTCAACTAAAAAGCTTTTCATCACTTTGTCTTTTAACATTTATGTAAACCAGGACACTGCTTTAATCCATAATAGCTTAGTACTTTGATAAGCTCTTAAAAGTGGTTTTGGCAACAGATTTTTTGGGGGATCACAAGCAAAGTATGCCTTTGTCCACTGTTTTGATGGTGTACTTGAAGTTCAGCAAATCAGGGGAACGTAATTTCCTTTGAAGAAGCCATTATTCGACCAAGGTTGTAGAATCACAGAATAAGCTGAGCTGGAAAGGACCTTCAAGGATCACCAAGTCCAGCTCCTGGCCCTGCCCAGGACAATGCCAAGAGTCACACCCTGTGCCTGAGAGCATTGTCCAAGCACTTCTTGAACTCAGCCAGCCTTGCTGCTCTGACCACTGCCCTAGGAGCCTGTTCCAGTGCCTGACCACCCTCTGGGTGAAGAACCTTTTCCTGATACCCAACCTCAACCTCCCCTGGCACAGCTTCAGGCCATTCCCTCAGCTCCTGTCACTGTCACCACAGAGCAGAGATCGGTGCCTGCCCCTCCTCTCCCCCTCACGAGGAAGCTGTAACTGCAGTGAGGTCTCCCCTCAGTCTCCTCCTCTCCAGGCTGAACAGACCAAGTGCCCTCACATGGCTTCCCCTCAAAGCCCTTCACCACCTTCACTGTCCTCCTTTGAACACCCTCTAACAGCTTTATATCTTTCTTTTATATTGTGCCCCAAACTGCCCCCAGAACTCGATGTGAGACCACCGCAGTGCAGAGCAAGGGGGACAATCCCCTCCTTTGACCAGCTGGCGATGCCTGATGCCCCACAGGACAGGGTTAAAAAAACCCTATTCAACTACTCCCTCAGCCAAAACAAATGGTGCTTGAAGTCAGACTTGCAGTTCTGAACCTTTATATCACTCTTGCTTTCTCACATTCTTAAAAATACACAGAGTATATCTGAACTGCCACTACTACTGCTTTCGTCTAAGTTTATTCCTTTCTTCCCTTTTGGAAACATTACAGTGGAGAGTCCACACCTCAGAGCAGAAGAGAAACCACACATGTGGCCAACATGAGCTCAAAAAGCTTCATTATTGACACCTTCCCCTGGCACAGCATGCTAAAGCACTTTTCCACTAAACCTTACAGTGAAAATAAGAATAGATTCCTCCTGTTAAATAACAAACACATCATTTCTAGAAATTGGGCTGGCAGAAAGTTCTGTTTCCTTTTCCAGATGTGCTTCTCTCCTCTTAAATGCAATGCATTTCATTTCCAGGTGTGTTACCTGAGGCCCAGGGGATGGGAAGTCACCTCCTGCAGGTGAAATCCCTGGAGATCTCCCCCATACTTCTCTCAGAAGGGCTCAAGTCTGACACAAAGAGCTGCTGTGCTGAGTGCTCAGCAGGCAGCAGCATCTCCTGGAGCTCCAAGCTGGACTGAAAATACAACAGCAGGGACCTTTCAGCTACACATTTACTCCCTAAAGGCTTTTACACAGCCACCCAGTGAGGTGCACAGTGCTGGGGGACTGGATTCCAGCCACAGCTACTCCAATCAAAAAAAAAAAGTCTAAAGTCTCATGTTTAGCACCAATAACCTCCCTTTTGGCCCTGTCAAGTCAAATTCATGAACTCCAATACCAGCTATTCTCTAGCAGCAGAAGAGCCAATATATCCTTGGCCAAATTTCCATGCTGTTAATCTATTTTAGTAACACAAATTCCAACCTAGAAGAGGGGTGCCTTAAACTCTAATCTCTTCAATGCATTTCTGCAGATAAAAAGTAGGAACAAATGTTTTCTATTAAATATTTGAACCTAAGCAGGTGAGAAGCAGAAAAGGAGAGCAAAGGAACGAGTGGAAAAAGAATCAAGGGAACACATGAAAAAAATACCAATTGAGACGTATGAATGACATAAGAATATTGTGATTTTTCCTCCTCCCATCTGTTTCTCCTCTATCACTTACTTCCCTTCCAAACACTGCTGCTGTTACTTTCTGCTTCATTCCTGGCACTGCTAACCCTAAGGATTCCTAAATTGAAAGCCAAACCCTAAGGATTCCTAAATTGAAAGCCATGCCCTCAGAACTGCCTGACTGACTTACAGATCACAGAGACCTTGAAAAGAGCCTCACTGCCTTGTGCCTGCACAGCTCAACTCTTCACACAGAGCATATGGCCACAAGAGTAGCAGTAAATACTGATAGTATAAATAATAATAAATAATAGTATTTACTGAAACAGTAAATACTATTAGGGAGGACAGACAGCTCCTTGGTAGCTCTCACAGGTCCTGATAGACCAGGCCAAGGCCAGCTCTCCAAACCACAGTGTTCTAGAGACCTTTGCATTTTAACTCAGACCTTAAAAGACAGGCCTGCTCACCTATACTAAACCCTTTACTCTGCATTCTGACTTTCCAGTTATTAGGATTTTCTCAGATCATGTTTCTCTGCAGCCATATGGATTTTTTTTTTTTAAACACAGAAGCTGTAAATAAAACTCTTGAGAATTCCAAAGAAAGTCAGACTTAACAATCCTCTGGCTTTCTTTCAAAAGTAAGCTTGCTTTAATTGATATTTAGCTCAGAGGCATGTTGCAAACACTCGGGGCATTGCAATGTTCCCACAAACCTTCAAAGAGAGCAAGTCTGTTATTTTCCTGTTGCTTTCCATTCTCTGAGTCCTGTGACACAGATGGGAACAAGAAGGTTAACCTGGATGAGTGGATCAGCTGTTTGGTGGGTGGCTCAGAAACCTGGTAGGAGGATTTCACATCAGCAGCAAATCCCCCAAACATTCTGTTAGCAGGGGAATCAAATAAATAACCCCTGCTGGGACCCCTGGGTCAACCAAGCACATGCTTGGCATTTCAGTCTACAGGGTAGATTTGTTTTACATATATTTAATTATCCCATAGCCAGAAGGTGACAACATTACCTGGTTGATGTGCTATCTAAAACACCTAGCAGTTCCTGGGCTCCCAGAAACCAGCTATTCTGAGTGCCAGCAGCACAAAGACAAACCACTGGAAACAAAAGTTATTGAGTAGCCAGGAAACAAGATGGTTATTAAACATGAGGAGGAGACCTTTAATTACTTGCAGCAGTTGTGGGAAACATTACCAGTTGCATCTCTATCACAGATTTGAATTTTACAAGTCATCACTGGAAGGCTGTAGTCAATCTTGAACTTGTTTTGCAAACCAGTTCCAAGAAAAGATTAAATATGGAAACAAATACTGTGTCTTTTCTATGGAAAGAAGAGAATATTTTTTATTTCTACCAGCTTCATACTTCCACCAGATTATCTTTAAAAAACAAAGCTTTTAAAATACAGCTACCATCATCAGGCTTGAGAGGTATTACAGAATATGGAACCACGCAAAGGGATTAACTCCTAATATCATCCAGCTGAGCAGCATGAGCTCATCTGGGCTTAACCTTCTGAATCCATTCCATTTGCAGGACCCAAGCAAAATCAATAAATCACAGCTAACAAGCAGGCAGTTCTTGTTTTAGACATTGAGAAGGTTGGAGGACTTCCCTTGCATCTCCATTAAGGAACCCAATTTTTACTGGAGAGGGTGTGTTCATTCATGGCTGCTGTGCTCCCATTAGTGCCAGGGAAGGGATTCATGAGGGATCCTCTGGTGCAGCACATCCCTTGGTGCTCCCAGGTTGGCCATGAACACACCACATTTCTCTCCAGGTCGTCTGTGAGCTCGGGGTTGGCAGGTGACATGCACAGCCATTTAGCACGTGGATCTGGGGACACAGGTCCCTGCCTGGCCCCAGTGACACAGAGCTTCAGCAAATGACTTACAGCATATGGTGGAGAATGAGCAGAGAGATGGGAACAGCCAGGAACCCCAAACAGGGAGGAAGAGGGCCCCACAGGAATTAATCTGTGTGGATGAGCTGCCATGAAGGGAGAGTGGAATACAGGAGGTAACAGGCAATGCCAGTGGCTCAGGTGTGAGTTTCCTCAGTGAACCTCTGACTAGAAAATCTGAGGAATTCAAAAAGACCCAAACTATTCTCTCTAGTCTGCCTGCAACCAAGCTGATAAAGTAAATTAAAAATAAAATTGGGACATCAGGGCTTAGGAGAGCTTTGTGTTTGTAGAGAAACAGGGTGATACCAGTAGAACATCTAAAGCTTTTTTACTGTTTTCCCGTGACTGCTGCCCCTGCCCAGTGCCTGTAACATCTCAGTCCTCCACATCCAACTGGAGTTAAGTGGAAGCTTCAGAGAAGTGAGACCCAGGACACGCCAATGCTCATTTCTGTGCACTGTGGGGCTGCCTTTGGGCATCCCATCCCCTGGAGGAGCCGCACTGCCATCTCATGGGGAGGGCACAGAGGGAGACACTTCAAAATGCTTTGCTGACCACCCATCCTACAGGAAGGGGTAACACAGGACTGACCCAGCAAAATTGATCTCTCCCTGCTGCCCCTTCCCCAAATCCCCCATCTCCACACCTGAGAGCAGCCTTCCCACTCTCAAGTGCCTTCCAGCACTCCCTGCCCATCCAAGCTCAGCAGTAAAAGCAAGCCCAGCCCCTGGTTCCCTGCACTTCTGTTCAAACCCCTGGCACCAGCCCTGGGTGCCCAAGTGCCTGTGCAAGAGCTGGGAGGACTGAGAGAGAGCAGGTACCTGCCTGAGTCCTGTGGCACCTCTTGGCCCTAAGAAGCTTTTAGGAAATGTGCATAATGCGGTCACTGGGGAAAGGGAATTAGTGCTCAGAGCTAAGGGCAGACTTAGTGCACCATTTCATGGCTCTCAGGAGTGGAGAGCCAAGCTGGCTGCCAGGCTCTAAAGGAACAAGACTACAAGGCTTTCCTTTTAATCCCCTTTGCCCTTTCAACAGGCTGGGTCTAGAAGAATAAGTGTCCAGTGCAGTGGGACACAGAGTGGAGGGAAGGCTGTCAGACAGGATGCACCAGAGGCACCAAACCAGACACTGCACCAAGTGTGTGGACAGGACTGTACAGCCTGAACTGCCCTGGCAGCTCTCTGCTCCCCTTCAGCTGAGAACAGGACTCACTGCTTAATAAAAAAAGGCTAAGACTTTCAAGTTCAGTTTCTAAGCTCCCCCAGCACATTCCACTTCTGCACATTGAGGAAGGCTGTAGGGGAAGGGCCAGGCAGGGCAACCTCACTCCACAGCCACCTTTCAAGTCTATCTGTGGGAAGGCTGCAGCATGGCTGCTTTGTGGCATAACTACCTAACCTCCCTTGATTATTTTTCTTGGCCCATCCTGAGTTATACTTCTTTTAGCACCTTTATGCATCCTACCTGCACTTTGTATTGAAATGCAGGCTCCCTCAGGAGGCACCATGGCATAGCTTCACATACAGACCCAGCCTGGGCCATCCAGGACAAACCCAGGCCAAGGGGTAACACTTGAAGCTAATTAATCATTTAGATCACATCTGACTCGCTGCAGAAGGCAATTGAAAGGAAGCAAAATCCTAAGTGTGACGCACAGCATGGCATAGTAAATAAAACATTCCCAGTTTTAGCAGCCTGCTCCCACCTCCACAGAGTGGCTCAGGCTGCATCAGGGAGTCCACGCTCTCCACCCAGCACATCCATCCTCTTCTACCCTTCCTCTGCTGCATTCCTCACCATGGCTTCACAGGAGCTTTTTTGAAGCATTTATCCTTAATTATAAACCACAGTGAATAATTATGTAATTTTTTACTGATTAAGCCAATTTGGTTGTTTGGGATGATTCAAACAGCCCACATGACACTAGATCTCATGAGGGATGAATGCACAAAGGCTTCTAACAGGAATATCTCCATCCCCATGGCATTTGAACTGCAGATACTGAAATGTGACTGACATTTTCTGGTTAAAAACATTTTTCTAGAAAGAACAACTACAAGCTTATAGAAGAAATCCTGGACCAGTCTGAACAAGCCTAAAAGGAAGGAGAAATCAACTTTAGAACCTGGTCCATATTCAGAGGTGTTATTGCACTCACAGCTGATATGGGGCAGTACTTTCCTCCCTTCCAAACAATATTAATAGCTCCATGCAGGAACACTATCCCGCTTTGAGACAATTTCCAAGGCAACAACAACCAAAATCTGTCTCCAGTTAAGAGGCAGGACTCTGGCCCTTCACTCCCAAATACAAAGTACATACCCCAGATAAGAAGCATACAACCAACAGAGCAAGGCAATTTAGGAATAAGATTCCCTCAACATAAAAGGCAGACAGAGTCTTGCTGAGCACTTATCAGTAATTCACATTCACCTCCAGGACCACTGCCTGCTGAGTTTGTGCACAGTTGCTGCAAAATTACTTTCAGCTGAGGTAATTTGGCAAGTTGAATATCAAATTTAACTGCTCCTTTGCTCTGACCATGGCAGTGCATCTGCTCATGGAACTCCTCCTCACTGTTAGTTTTCCTTGTTGATCCCACTGGAAATGGTGAGTGCCTAAGAGCAGAGGCTGGCCCCAGGCCTTTTGGGAAAACAGCCTGCCAAGGTCACTGCCCCTGTCTGCATCCCTCCTGCCTGTTATTTGTGCCGTATGACAGCCTGACAGGAAACACTGACACACAGAGGGCGAGCAGCAGACTCCAGAGCAGCTCTCACTGCCCGCTCTCCGTGTGTGCCAAGCTTTGGTGACAGAGGAAACAAGCAGCATTCACACACCTGCTGGGCTGGCTCACAGGGCATATGCAGGGATGCTGACAAACAAAGACTTCCAGGAATTAGCTGGAAAGACATATTCACAATAGGTGTCTCCAACTACCTTCCAGACACTCACACATGGACACGTTTTCCATGTCTGAGCTGAAAGGGAGCCCAGCACAGTTGTAGTTGTGATGGCTGATCTAACATTTGATTTTTGTTTTATTGCTTCATTTAAAGAATGGTTAAATTCCTCTATTTTTCTTCAGCTGTCAAACTGGGACCCAGCAGCCTGCCAGATAACATGCAGCCAGCAATGAGAAGCCATGAATCCACAGCAGCACAATCCATTTCCTCTGCACCTGTAAGGAGCCAGACCAAAAGTGAGCCACAGCTGCTGAGACCTGTGGGTACACTGAGTACATTATAGAGCCTCATCTTTCCAGGCTCCATGTCAACAGCTCTCCAAAGTGGTGTGCGGTGCTCCTGGACAGTGCCTGGCCGACTGCAGACACAAAAGATGCTGCATTTGCAAGCCTGCTTCTGCTCTATGAGTACTCCTGGCACTACTGAGACAAAGCAGAGCAAAATCCACCTTGTGGCATGCAGAAATCCAACCATCCAGGCACAAGCACCACTGAGCCAGAGACCAGCATTTCTGCACCATGGCTCTGGCCCAAGGCTGAGCCTAAATAGAGCATCTGAGCTGTGGCAGAGGCTGTGGGTGAGCCCCTGCTGAGGCTCATCAGGGCCATTAATGCTTAATAGTGGGACTGCTAAGGAGTAGTTTCCCTACAAAATGTGGCAGTTTGGTATTCAGCAGAAAGACAAGTGAACTCTCCAGAGACTTTGTGTGTGAGTCTCAGAACAGCATGGATAGAGAGATGACAGCAAAACACACCAAGCTAACTCACTGACTTGTCCTTATCTCGTGGCGCAATGTGATTGTTCTCTAGCCTGAAAATTAAGTGAATATCAATGAAAGTTATTGATTGGCAGCTCTGCAGATAGATATCCCATGCACAGAGCAGACATGACAAATACAGTGGCATCAGATGCAGCAAGACCCTGACCATCCTTCTCCTGGGCCGTCAGCAGGAAACTGCTCTGTGGAGTGGCTTCACCTCCACACAGAGTGTTAGCACTGCACTCGCTTAGGTTTTAGTCACTACAATGAGACTAAATGCATAGTCTCACTGCCTGAAAATTACTTTCAAAACTATTTAAACTGTTCAGACAAGGGGATCCTTTCAGATTTCTCTGGGTACTTCCATCCAATTTGCAATAACCTCCTTGTGCCTTTTCTGGTGTGGCAGCAGGTTCTGCACAGCCTCAGGCTGTGCTGATGGGGCATTTGGTGCTATCCTTATCAAAAGTACCCAGACTTAACTGGAGTGAGAGATGTATTGGGAGGAAAATGGAGATACAGAGATCTCTCACCCAGAGAAGTGAAGAAACAAGTGAATGAGAGGGAAGTACTGGGAACCCAAGGCCTGAATTTAAGGCTTGCAGTCCAATGTACACTCAGGCATGTCCAAAACAGAGATTTGAGTTGTGATCAAGTTGCTTACCTGATGTCAGAAAAAAGACCTAAAAGCTGAAGACTTGTTTGGAAACACAGCACAGAAATGTAGGACTTCAGCAGAGGTCAGGAAATTGAGGAACCAGGTTTTTTTTAAGGCACTACCTGACTTCTGAGAAGCAGCAGTGTGGCGTAACAGTGAATCAATAAAGAGAATAAAGGATGAAAATCTAATGGACTCTCAACATCAAGCTGTGCTGTACAAATCTGCTCACCAGTCCCTCTCAGATAACACTGCATCTCAGATAACACTGATAAATATCCTGAGACAGACCATAGGCAGCAGCAGATTAAGTGATTATCATTCATTTCAGAATGCATCCATCTAACCTGTAAATGAAAGTCTTAAGGAAGCAATTTCACCTCCTACTTGATTGCCTCTCTTCTGAAGAGCAGATCAGCAACTCAACTCTTCCCAGCTGTGTCTCCCCACAGAAGAGCTCAGTTCACAGTGTCTAGGTCCCAGCTGGACCCCCACCCCACCCTGCTCCAGGAGACAAAGGACAAGAGGGTCACAGCCTGCAAACAGAGTTGACTCCAATGCAGGAGGAGCTCCACATACTTAAAGCCTCAAGACTAATTCATGAGGGACACAGGCAACCTGAGCTCTCAGCTATGTCCACCCTATGACACAAGTGGCCTCACTAAGTGTGCAAGTTCCCATTCCTGTCTAAAGAGGTGAATATTTTTCCCTCAGTGTAGTAAAGAGAATGCTTCCCAAAGGCTCTGGGGTTGGAGATACAATTATGAGGAATTCCTCCCCAAACTCCTTAGTACAGAATTAGATGTTACATACATGCATTTTCTTAGGGCTGAGATCCCTGTTTAAACTGGAAGTACTATTACTTCATTCTACTAAATTTATGATCCCTAGCACAGCTCCTTTACAGCATCATAAATAAGCCTGTTCATCATTCTGCAAGATCACATATGACAAATTAAGTTTCCATTAATAAAGGTTCCCTCTTTCCTCATACCTGTGACAGAGGAGACAAGGGCCATGCTAGCTGGTATTTTGTCCTTTGCATAGCAGCAGCTCTGCAAGGAAGGAATCTCTTCTTTCTAAAATGCAGAGACACAGCAGGTGAGGCAAGAATCCAGGCTAAAATCTTTTGAATGAGAGGCTAGTGGGGAAAGTACCAGATCTGTCACCAAGTAGCACTGCCAGTGTTAGAGCCTAAGTCCTCTTCTACTTTAGCTTAAAAAGCTGCTTTCGTTCAAAGAGTTTGCAAAGATTTCCCGCACAGCAAGGGTCACCCCTTTGTCTTACAGGGACTTCTCACGAGGAGTAATCTCCATGTCTGGTGCAATTCTGGCTTGAGGATAAGTCTTGCATCTGACATTGCCCCATTCCTACCCATAGAAGGTGCTTGCAAAGCTGTGCTGGGGAGCTAAGGGAATGATCCAGCTGCAAATAAACCCACTGGAAGTGTACACACTGGAAACAGCTCTGTCCATGGGAGAGGGGAAAAGGTTGTGCATGAAGAAACACACATGGCACAGAATAAAAAGACTCATTCAAGCTGACAAAGGGGGCAGATTAGATCACAGCCTTTATTTGATGTTACAGTTCTCTAAATGCATGTTACATACAAAGGCAGGTTCCCCAGAAAGTATGGAGTGTATATCTGTGGGCTTACCCTACAGAGCAGCCAGGGCTACCAAAGCTTAGGCGTCATTCCAAAACCCCTTGTGCTGCTTCAGGCCAACGTCACACCCAGAGCTTGTCTCTCTGTCATTTAAGCCCTCATCATTGCCTGTCTCCAAACCCCATCAGGCTGATACAAAGTGTTGAAGCCAAGTCTGACTGTGTCCCCTCCTGCCAAGGGCAGCAGAGAAGGCTGCTGTCTCAGGGCTCTCAAGGGCAAAGGCAGAGACCTAATCCAGGCTGAAGGAACTATATACCTTACAGTGCAATTGAGAAGCTGATATACCACCTCTCACATGCTGTCCATTACTGACAGACAGAAATAGAGGTACTGTCACCACACAGAGCATCATCAACTGGCTTTTTAAAATATGCTTGAGGGCAAAAATTTCAAGGGCAGCACAAACTGTCGAATTGCAGCCTAACCTCTCTACATATGGTTCAGAAATTGGTATTTTATTACAGGTAAAATATAAGCAGCTTCAGCCATGCTATTATTATTATAAGTTAACTGTGAAACTATTGCTATTATTTCCAGATGGTTATTTAGATGTTTTAATTTCTGGCACCTAGAGCAGTTTGTGGTTTTGCCAGGGTTTGTAAATATTTCTTAAATCTTCCTGACACGGGGTTTAGTAAGAAGGTAAAAGTGTTGTATTTCCCACTGAACAGAAGGGGCAGACCAATGACAAACACCAGCCTAGAATTATAAACAGCCTGAATAGTGGAGACAAAATTAGGAATGGAAGGAAAATAAAATGAGATTAACTGAGGTGCGAACATGTAGAGAAAATAGGAAATGGAAAAGTAAGAGACAGGGCTTAAAGGTAACATAACCAAAGTACTTGTCTTCCTCATTTTGGCCAGCTAATACCATGCCATCCCAGTTTTCACACCCTGTTGCCCATGGAAGGAAAAGCCTAAGGAAGGCATCTAGGAGAAAGCAGGCTCTCTCCCTTTTTATCAAACAAAACAGCATCAGCAACAGAAGCCAAACGAGATTTTAATTAAACAGAAGAGCTCTGTAAGAGGACTTTAAAACCATGCACAGTTTGAAGCCTTTGCATCTGTGTATTTAAATGCTGATATACACTGATGCTTGTATAATAAAATGAGTGCACATCCCTCACAAGTGCTTGGACTACACCAGCTAAAAGACCCTGACAGAGACTGAGCTCCGAGCCTGCAGCAGCTCAGTGGGAGCTGGTGACTTTTCAGAGCACCTCCAGGAGGAAGGAGAGCTCCATCCTCTACTTTCAAAGAAGACTCCTATGTCTTGCAAGCCACATTTGACATTCAGCTTGTCCTACAAGGAAAGAGCAGCTTCTGACACTCTTTCTTTGCAGCTTCCAGTCTTCTTCCTCCCTGTTAAGCTGGAAGGAGTAAGGACATGTCAGTGGAGTGCAGGCTGTTTGCTAACAGGAGCAGTCGGGGAGAGAAGTCAAAACTACTGAGCCACTCTTTATCCCCAAGAAGCTCTTTGCAGTGGGGGAGCTGAGAGGGAGCAGGCTTTTCACAGAGGTATCAAAGCCATCTCTCTCCCTGAGCATTACTATAATCAGCACTTGTGCTCTCTCTGCATAGCAGTACAGAATCACCTCCCCACTCAGGCTTCCCAAATAATGAAGGGAGCTGCAGCCTCGGATCCTCCTGTGGGAACTGCCAACGTGGGAAAGGGTTTTTGGAGAAGTGGAAAATCTCAGGGAAATCTCTTATGTGGAAAGTTAATAGGTAGATACTCTCGAGGCAGCTTGGAGAAATGGTCACACAGGTTTCATTTTCAGAAGTGGAAAATATGTGCTCAGAGTGCCAGATTTCTCAGCCCCTTTTGTGCACTAAGCAGCTACATAGAGATGATGAAAATGTGTGTGTTGGGGGGATTCTGCCTCAAAGATGAGGGGCCCACCTCTGGTTAGGCCATGCTGTTTGTGGCACTAATCATTTTTTAATTGGCTTTTTTAAATGCGCCATTACAAGCACATTCTAAGGCAAAATGGGTTCCCTGGGCCAAAGGCTCAGCTCCATAACCACGCACCCTGTGCAGAACTTCCCTGGCAGGAGAAGCCTTGTCAATAATTCATGAGCAGCACTTGCAGATTGAGGCCCTCGAGCACTTTTACAGTTATTGGGAAGAAAGGAAAATGGGGTTGCTCTGTAAAGGTGTGACATTTATATAAAAAAAAACCAACAGCACTTTGAAAATACTTTGTTGGATTGTTCCTAAGAGCACAACAGAGCTCCCCTGATCATCTTCTCCAAAGTTCAGAGAGCTCATGTGTGGGCTTCTGAAAGGCAGGAACAAAGCCAACTTGGCCCAAACAACAGCTCATTTGTCTTGACCATTTAGACTGCTGACTTTCCTTAGCTGCCTGTTAGTTTTCATGGCTTCAGATGGCTGCAGCATGCATTCCCTGGCTTTGCTTCCACCTATGGCTGGATCACATCGGCATGTTGGAGTGTGAAGGCAAATTTCATTTCCTTGTGGTCTTGTACTTGAAATACGATGGCAGAGAGACATTACCCCTTGAATGCATTTCACTGACAACCTACTTTGTATTTCCAAGTAGATAGATCCTTTGAGAAAAATCCACTTTCATTTCCCCACCTTTCTTCTCCAATTTTATTTTAGCGTTTTTCTCTGAGCCAAGATGCATTATCAGATTTTTTTTCCCCCTCCATTGGATAAATAACTCAGGTGCATATAGAAGTGAAAAAACATTTTTAATCAATTAGCAGAAGTTCCCTGCTGACAGCACTGCAATCACTCAGCTAGTATGATAAAGACACTCATCAAAGACAATTATGAAGAAATTAATTCCTCTAAGAATTGGCTATAGCTTCCCTGACAATACTGCTGGGAGCAGTTTGGGTCAGAAATGTTTTCTCCCAGAGTGGACACTGATCATTGGTTTCCCAGCAGTTGCTAGTTCCACTTCTCTGATTCTTCCTCTGACTTTTCCCCTGTGAAAAGGTGATTTATTACCATAAATCAGAACTATAAATCTGGGATACCATATGTCAGACAAGCTCACCCCAGCAGGCAGGTGAGAGGGGACACATTTTTATTCTTTGGCTTTGTAATGCCAGGTTGTGGAAACAGCAGAACAGATCACACATACGTGCATGCTGTTCCAGCCAAGAGTCTGACTGTCAAAACGCTCCCCCACCTGCCATCCCCAGCCTTTGGAGGCAGTGACCTGGAGCTAAAATGGTGTGGCTGTTCCCACTCCTTCCTCTGCCTGACCTCCTGGCTCCCTTTTCCTCCCCTCATCCCTTTGCCTCTCAGAGAGCAGCCCCTCTCCATGTCACAGGGAGTGCTGCCCCTGCCATCTGGAGCAGCATCCCTATTGCTCCAAGCCTAATTGAATTTGAAGGGAAGCAGGGAGCTGGTCCTGAGGAGAGACATTTCCTGACCCTGCCTTATGACCCTGACTCCTGCCAGTGTAATGTCTGCTGGGAAAATTAAACACCTCCCGAAGCTCTGTTCCTTTCTCCCTCTCAAGCTCAGGGGTTGCCTGCTATTTACCCTGTGGCCCAGCACATCTTGGAAAGATGCCTTTCTCCTCCAGCTGACTTCCACATTAGCTACCACAGAAGAGCCCCTTCTGTGACAGGAACATCCCATCATCAGCCTGGTCCCAGTCCTGTACCTTCAGAACAATGAAATCTGTTTTTTCCCCTTGTAGAAGGGTCAGACACAGCCCCCAGCTCCCCTCTCACTCTGAGTTGCAACAAAAATAAGATCCCAAGAGCCTGGAGGAAAAGTAGCACCCAGACACCAATGGCCCTCCACACAAAAGATGCAGGGTGTGGGAAATGAAGTTACAGAGAACTTGCAGGCACTGACAGAGAACATTAACAGCGTTGTGCTTGAACAGATAGAAATGGATACATGTTTCAATGTGAGACCTTGGCGAAGGCTGCCTGAGTTAGAACAATGAGCTTTTGCAATTTAAAGCAATAACGCAGTTTTGTAGTTTTAAAAGAAGTATGCTTTATAAAGGTAGAAATATATTTTTAGTAAGTAAGAACATGTTTTAAGTAAAAGAATAGTGATAAGTAAAAGAGTAAACAATTTTGAGTTTAGCAATAGACTTTATAATAGAGTTTTTTAGAAAGTTAAGATATAGCAATAGAAGCCTGCATAATGGGCCTTAATAGCAATACGATGATTGGATAAGAAAATACGCATTGCGGTAAACCATGTACAATGATGATTGGTACAAATGTGGTAGTGAGCTTTGTGGCATTTGCTTATTGGCTTAAAAAAGTATGTAAGGCCTTGTAGGAGATAAGTTCGGGCTGGCTGGCTTGTCGGCGGGGCTGGGCTACTTCGGCATTGGCATTTACGCTTGCTGCAGCTGCTGCTGCTACTGCTGCTTTAGTTATCGCTACTGTAACTGTTGCTGCTTTTGATATGAGAGATGTAGTTCACAGCATCTCTCCTGTCTCACCCTTCAATAAAATGAGACTGATTCAGCAATAAACCATCTCCGTGACATCTCTATGTCATCCTGGGTCCCCGAAAATCCCGACAGCAGGGAATGTCAAAAACTAATGGTTTGCTTCCTAAGGCACAGGGTGAGCCATGCTTATGGATAACCTGTTTTATGGATGGTGAAATTCAGCAGCAAGAAATTTCTAATCATTGCTCAAAGAAAATATGAACAAACATCAGCTGAGAGGCAATCCAGATGTGCTTACAGGTGCCACGGCTCTGGCAACATCACAATGTTCGGTACCTTATTCCTAGTATCCATCCTAATATTAGACAGACATAAATTAGAATCAAGTCTGACCCAAGCCAAGAACAATTCCATGTAGGGAAAGAACAAGACACTAAATTAAGTTCACGGATAGAGAAAGAAAGCTCAAGGATTTCTGATAATCACTCCTTTTTGACAACATGTTCACCAAGCCTTTGAGAAAACTTCCACCTGAAATGGTTTGGCATTACATGGCCTGAACCCCCAAAAGGAAACGGGGCATGGGATCAAGAAGCTGAGGGGCTGCCTGAGCAGGACATCACCAGGACAGGCTTCTCAAACCTCTCTGTGCTGAGGCAGTCACAGAATCATAGGATATCCTGAGTTGGAAGGGACCCACAAGGATCACCAAATCCAACTCCCAAGTCCTACTCCGAGCAGCTCCCCGGAAAGCTGTACGCTCATAGGGAGCACTAACAAGGTGGTGAAAATTTAATTTCACACTGAACTCTAAAGACAAGACATAGCAAGAAATGGCCACTGGCCAAGTGGTGAGATAAATGAGGCCACTGTTAGGAATAAATCTGAAAAGCTGGACACCACCAGAGCTAACCTAATGTCAGGAACAGTATTTTAGCACAGACCGAGTCTGACACACAAGTAGCTGTGTCAGCAAAGGGAGAGCACTGAATTGGTCCCCCTGAGCTTGTGGCTGCACTTTCTCTGCTTCAGTGCAAACCCAGTCTCAGCAAGCATCGTGTGAAGGGTGAGGGTTCCCCAAATCCGCTGTGGTCCTGCCTTTGTAGTGCCATCACTGCTGCTTCTCTTGTCAGAGGACTCTGCAGATGCCCATCCCTGAGTGCAGGAACTTGGCCATGGGGACTGGTGGGCACCTGAGTACAGCAGAGGCACAGAAAGGGCCATCTCTGCTATCCCTGCCCTGGATAGCTCAGGATGTGCCACTGGAGCCATCTTAGTTTTCCTTTTGAGCTGCAGAAGCCCCATAGGGTGCTTTCATAGTCTTTCCTTGGGGATGGAGATGAAGTCACATGGTTCTGAAGTCAGGACAGAGTCACAATTTCTATACAGACCATGCTGGGACTCTAATGGATAACCTGAAATCTGCAGAATATCAGGGCCAAACATCTGCCACAGCAAAGAGGGAGCACAAGGAAAATGCAAAGGAAACCCCTCTTCCACTAAAGGGCTGAGCTGTGCTCAGTCACTGCTGCTAGAAACTGCCTGGAAGCATAAATGTTAATGTTATGCCAGATCTGGCACAGAGGCAGAGAGATTCATTCTATTTCATTATGAAATGATACAACCACCATAAAGTGTCAGCTTTCAAGTTCATAATTTATAAATTAAGTGTAAATAGCATATTCTGACCTCCTCCCCAGCCACTCATTTATCCTTCCTCCATGAAAAATTAATGAGTCTATAAAATTGCTTGTAAATTTAAAGCAGTAATTTTTTTTTTTTTTAAATCAACAGTGTGATTTTCACAGAGGCCCTGAAGCATTAGCTGGCTGCAGCCACTGCTGTTAATCACTGGTCTCAGGTGTGCTGCTATGCCACAGGAAAGGTTTTGCACCTCCTGCTGAGATCTCTGATGCAGGCCAGTGTCAGGGACAAGATAAAGCTCTCTGAGGTTTTTAGGCTGTCCTAGTAGAGCAATCCCTGCTTTCCACAGCCTGGCAGGCTGTTTCCTTCAGGGGGTGCTTGAGGACTTAACATCTTATCCAAGACATCAGGAGAAGAATTAGCAGGACAATTCTTAAAATAAAATTTTCTAAGCAGAAAATTCACCCCAGGCAAAAATTTTGGTCTGTGGGAAGGGAAGCATGCAGAACCAGACCAGCTAGCTCCCTGTTTCCACTATGAGGATTCCCTGTGGGGCTCCTCTGCTATCTGGTGACCTTTTAAGTTTTCCTTCACACAAAAACTGCACTGGTCATTTTGCAAAGCCCTCTGCAACTTTGGGAGGGTATTTTGGGGTATTCCTGCCCCTTGGTGCACGCATTTACCAACTCCATGCAAAGATTGAGAAAAAACAGGTGACAATCAGGAGGAATGGGAGACAGGTAAGCTGAGGAACAAATGGGGGCCGGCACAGCATTCCAAGGTGTTGGAGTCATGGACAACCACAATGGATGAGTGCAGGACAGGAAAACACACAGGAAAAAGGACAGAAAACAGACTGGCCTGGAGGTGCCCACATGGGTGTGAAGGTGCTTTCCACACAGCTGAGGACATTGCTCAATAAAAATTGTTTGACAGAAATAAACTCTAATTGCTAAGGTCTGTCATGAACTATCCATCTCTTTTTAATTGAACAGAAAAAAACCCACACACTGGAGTAAACAAGGCAGAAAAAACAAAGTATGGAGAGTACATTTCCCCTCCTAGAGACCTAAGTATGATCATGCTGAGTATTCCTTCTTCTCTACAGCCTATGATGAACAGAAAGTTCCTATGAAGATTCATGACGAAAGTGGCAGATTTTATTCATCAACTTCCTGCAATCAAACATTAAAGTCAATATTGTTCCTCTGGGGACAAGCTGGAGAGACCAACATAATAACTTTATCTGTGCTGCATGTAAAGTATTTGTAATTGAGCAAAAAGCCTGACCTCAAATGCTTAAAAATATACAGCTGGGGCAGCAAATATGATTGGATTTCTTACAATCTAATCATTTTAGTCCATATGTGGCCCCCAATCTGTTTAGGATTGTTAAAATTCCTGGATATTGTACTGCCTTCCCCAGAGAGTGCTGGGAAGAGCTCCGGACAGCCTGGACCAGATGGGATGCCAGTGACTCCAGCCAGCCAAGGCAGAAAGGAGGACAGTGGTTAACTCCTCCTCTGCCAGCCACCACAGAGGAGGGCTGCACAGGGACATTAATGCAGGCTGCTTTCCAATCCTGCAAAAGGCAGGTTTTGTTTTAAAGCTCTCAGGGGCTAACTGGTATAGCCCACAGGGACAAGCAAAGCAAGGACCAATAATCACACCCTTCTGAAAAACTGTTCCACGCTGTAGGTGGAAATTGGGGTTGTTTGCAAACTCCCCTGGCTATGCAAAGGAAGGAGGGGTCCCAGCAGCCCAGGAGGAAAGTGAAATGCTGTAAATGAAAACAGCACCCAGGAGGTGAAAGGCCTCTTGGTCAGACTGAAGGTGTTTTTAAAAATCTTATGGAGTTGCACAGGATCAGAGAGCATTGAGAGATGCATGAAAGGCAGCAGGCCCCTGTTTACAAGCAACAGTCTGGCTGCTCAGCATTCCCTGCCCCTCTCTAACCTGACACTGAAAGGAGTGACCCAACACTCCAGAACCTCCACCACAGGAAACACTTGGATGCTCCTTGTCCATCAGGCTGGATTAGTTCTATTTATACAAGTTTAATCCTCTGTCATATAAAACAAACAACACCATAGCTAAAAACAAAATACAGGATTACCCTATTAAAACAGTGTAGTGATTACAGACCACACCACCTCATTCCGCCTCTGACTTTCTTAACTGAGATAACCAGCAGTTTTCAGCTAAGCTGGAAACATCACCTAATTTTTCCATACCTGCCCAAACTCTTATACTGCTTTGATGACTTCGAGGGAATTCTGTAGGTGTTTTCTAAGGAATTATTTAACAGGACTTGACCTAAAGTCCTAGAAGCCTAGGGGCTGTGGTAGAATGAAAAAGAAATGAAAGCAGCAGCTCAGGACTTTGAACGTTTTCCTCTTTAATTTATAGAGGAGCTGTCAGTGTAATACTGACTCCTAGCTGAGTACTTGAAGATCCTTCTGTTGCACTGAATTTACACATGTGGAAGAACAAATTTATCCTAAAATAAGAAATTTTCCCATTAAGTTGAATATACTAACCTCAGCAGCAATCTCTCACATCCTACAAAATCAGCCTTGCACAGGAGATATCCCCTACATCGTATCTATAATTTCTTGAGAGACTCATCTGAGCAATTACAATCATTCTTGAAAATGTGGAATATGAGAACAGTGAGGAGCAATCAGGGGTCTGTAATATTTATTTTGTTGGTCACTAAAAGACCCTTCAAGACCATCTTTAGTTTCAACAGCAACAAAAAAGACCATTTTGAAATACCAACATCCTATTCTGGAGAGCGACTGCTAAGGAAAAACTCAAGTAATGTTAGTGGACATCAATTATCACTGTGTAATTCCCTGGAGAACTTCTCGACATAGACATGCCATAATAGGAACTACGGGTTCAAAATGGCTTTTATCCTGCAAACCCACTATGTACTGCCAGGACAACCCACCAGCCCCCTAAACAACCTACTCCTATATTCTCACCTGGGTACAGGCTGCAGGAAATGCTCAAGTCTGCTTTTGACTTAGAAGCAATTCCCTGTCTCTCCTGCTTATTAATGCCTCTGAATAGGAACAGACTTAGGGCTTTTCTCACTTGGCAGTTCTTTGCATTGCCAGGATTTGACAAAACCTGGAAGAAATAAAAGCAGCTGTCCCACTAAAGTACCTCAGTAGTTTTAAGTGCCAGACTTCTGCTTAGGATTGACCTTCACAGCTCCAAAGGAAAGTGCGATTCTTTCTGGAGCCCAGCTGTTTGTCCAGGATGATATTTTTTGAGCAATAATGCTAACCAGAAGTACATTAACTCATCAAGGACTTACTGGCTCTAGTAACTATCAAGCAATGACTCGGACAACCTCTCCACTTGGGGGGGGTGGGATTTTTACAGAAATTTGCATCCCCCTTTCCATAGCCATAAGGGCAGTTAGATTCTTTTGCTAAGAGGAATAGATTGCAACTTGAAGCCATTGAAAATGCAAGGCGTGTTTGGATGCTGTAATTCCCCCCATCAGACATCCATAGCTACCTCTGCTCGGGGCTATGAAGGTAGTTTATACATGAAGATTAATTCAGAAGGCATTTTGCCCGCAGACAGGTAGCTGGGAGCCAAACACTAACAATTCTACCTCAGTTGTTCATAGAATACATACGTGCATGTGTAAAAGACAGTAAGGGAGAATACTGCTTGTCTCATAACTCAAAGATTAGATTTCTCATTCCCCATGCATTTTTAATTTGCTTACAGAGTTTCATGAAACAGAATTCCCTAGGCTGGGCTGGGGGCACAGGGAAGTTGTCTGTGCTTGGGAATTGCCAGAATTAACAGCCGGGGGCTGATCCAGCTGGGTGATGGATGGGAAGACAGTGCAGCCCTGTTCCCACTCTCCCCTGTGTCACACTAACAGGGAGGACTGGAGCTCTCCTGGCCATTCCCACAGACAGTTCCCTGATGAAGGTGACCCAACCAGCTCGAAGAAGGGTTGCCAGGGCAGGGAAATTGCTTCATCAGAAATACCCATGGTCCATTTTTTGCATCTCCTTGCCAAGCACAAAGCAGCGTGATACAATTCTCAGAGCAGTGCTCCATGGGGTGAGGCAGGGTGAGCCTCCGAGCTCACATCCCTGTGCAAGGCATGCCATGAAACAGCAACCCAACACTGCAGGCAGGGCCTGCTGAGGGACAGTGCTGCCAAGACTGCAGGACACTCCCCTGGCTTGCAGAATCCCTCACCTGAATACAGAACTTTGGGCTGCACTTCCAGAAAATGAAAATCTGAAGCGTCTTTGAGAACTTCAAGCTAAATCCCCGAGTCTGACTTTCTGCTCCCATTTCAAAGCAGCTCTTTTGTTTTAGCATTACTGATCTTTTAGCAGAGCCACTACGTAACTGAGTATAAATCAAGTCTCTGGTGTCAAAGGGGATCTATCTCTCACATTATGAAAGGTGTGGATGGGCAGCAGGGTTGGAACAGAAGTAGGATCTCTGAACAGCTCTCTTGAAGTGACTGACTCGGCTCTGAGGGGAGCAGGGCCTGCTCATTACAGACTTTTTCGACTGAAAAGGCCATTGTACCAATTTTTTGCCAAATCAAGGACTGATTTATCCCTGTTGTAACTTCACTGAGTTCAGTCAAGCTATACAAGTCATGAATTTAGCTCTTAACTTTCTCCATAGAGAATACTTTTTTCCCCTTTGATAGTGCTTCAGTGAACCTCTCTGAAAATTTATGAGCACAGATTCTGCTGCAGCAAAGCATGTAAGCAGACACACATGGGAAGTACGTGAGAAATTGGCCAGAGAGGAACTGGATTATTTCCATACTTAAACCACCACCAGCCTCTTTCACCTGGCATCCTTGCTCATGTTTTATTCAGTGGGTGACAGGGGGCTCCTTCAAGCATTTGGCTTCCAACGCTGAAATGATGGCCAAAGGAAAGACTCCCACTGCCTTCCCTGGACAATGAATTTTGTTGTGGGTAATGGTTTGTTTTGATGGCAGTGGGGAGCTTTGGGGAGGATAAGACAGGGAGTCCATCCCATCTATAACAAACAAGTCCACTCTGTCCAGATTTAGGGATTTTGCCAGACATGAGCGACATCTGCTTCTGAGGCTTGCCCAGAGATATCCCTCCTTAGCACTTGCTGGCCTACAATTCTCCCTGCTGACTTCCCATGAGTCCCTCCAAATTCCCAGCAAAAACAGACTGTAGTCCCTGCACTTACACTGTGACCAATATTTTTTTCTGTGAAAATAAATCTATGTCCTGCTTTCAGGGCCCATTTCTGATGGGCCTCATCTGACCTACATTTCCCTCCCCCAGGCCTGCTCTGGGACCTTACCGGACTTTGCAGCAGCACCTTTTTCTCCCATTTCTCTTCCATTAGGGAAACAGTTTGGTTCTGGCTAGGTGCTTACATTTTCATTAGTTCCCAGATCTGTTACACAGACATTACCTGTGCTGGATTTCATATGGAACGATGGTTTGTCTGACAGACCCTGTTTAGCATTTACCCTACTTTTGCCAGTTTTCTAGTGTACATCCTGCAGTGTCCCCTCACAGCTCCACAGTGCCAATACCCTGATCATTCAGTGCCTATATCAAGGCTCCCACATGCTGTCCTTTTTTAAAAGCCCAGTTGCTCAGCCAAACTTTTCAGCAAACAATTCATGAATACCTGAATTATTCCTGCCATCTTCTGCAGTGAGAATAAATGCACTGTAGATATTTCTCTTACATTGGCTGATGAGCAAATTTACATTTTCAGAAGGATCTGCTATGCAAAATCTGTTGAAACCTCTTTCTACTTCTCCCTTATCTGCCCCTCTTCTTAGCAAATTTTCACTTGGAAAGGCTTAAACAATCTAACTCCAAATCCAGGGAGACAATAGTAAAAGGTTCCTGCAAGTCACTCTTAAACAGTGGACCAGAGACTTTATTTAAAAATAAAGCCTCCCTACAATATTCTGGCTTTTCCCCCTGCAAAGTGCTTGCCTGGAAGCTCATGCAGCTGCCTGGGGTTTGCCCTTCTGAGCAGGCATCCCCCACAGGACCGATCCCAGGGCATCTTTCCTGACATCCCAGGCCAAGAAGTACAAGCAGCATGTGAATCCTGGCCATACACTGCTCTCACTCAGCAGGAGTGGCCTGAAAAGAACTATGGCTTTGCTACAACTGCTTTGTAGCCCCAACAAGCAAGTGCTTGGCTTGCTGTGAGCCATTTCCCATGCACCCTTTTGCTGCCTCCTGCCTCAGCCACGCTGCTTTCACATCAGAAATACTCCCCCAGCCCAGACACTTTTGGAGTTTCTTGCACAGCCTCTCCAAGCCAAGAAAACAGCTCAGCTCTATTCGGTAGATTCCTGACAGCCTTCAAAAGGATTGCTGATTCCAGTCTGCTTTAAAAATACAGAGCGTTCTCTCCCTTTTCTGCCTTCCCTGCTTTAGGTCAGCACCTGTTGGGTCCATAAAGCAGCACACCAGAAACTCAGTACACCTGAAATTACCTGGAGCTCCCTCAGTGCTCAGGGCAGGGGGATCCCACACTCCTTGGAAGGGCCATCAAGCTGCTAACACAAAAGTAGTTTTCTGGAGGAGCGTGGTACCCCCCTGGCTGGCTTGGGTTAAGGGCTGAGAAGGGTTAACAGTGTTTGCTCCTCTCTCCATTGCACCCCCTCCTCCTCACAGTCACAGACCTGCTGCTCCCGGCCAGCCAGTGCCGGGATTAGGCTGCAGGAGCAGCCTGGCTCACACTCGGTGCAGGAGCAGGCTCCTGGGCTCCACAGGCAGCACAGCACATCCCAACTGCTGCATAGCTCCAGGAGCAACAACAACCAGGACTTGGGAGACTGCACAACTGGGCAAGTTTAAAACAACCTTTGAAAACACCAAACTCAAGAAAATACCAAAATCCTGGTCCTTTTTTTTTCTCTTTTACTTTTCTTGAAAGACCTCAAGCATTTTAGTTGCTATGTCTGTTCAGGAGCCGTATGGAAAAATCAGTCCTGTCCTATTAAACTGGTTGCACAGTTTTGATTTTCATCTGCCTACAGAGATCTGAAAAGTCTATGTTCTTTTATGGTTTTTTGGCAAAGAAACCGAGTGGATCATCTGGCCAGGAACGCAATAGGTGAGCACAGTGTTTTTGTGTAATGTATTTCCAACAGTCTGAGAATATGCTGTTCGTGTAACTGAGTGAAAACAGCCTTTAGGATGATGCTCTCTTTGGGATAAGCTGATTATAGGTTTGTTGATCACTTGGTTTGTTTGTTTTCCTGGACAAGAAAAGCTGAGCTGCTGTGGTATCAGTGTGGTTTGCAAGATCCTGTCATTTAAACAGTAGAAAGACCTATTTTTTAATCCTCTCCAAAGCACAGAGCGACTCAGATTCCACTGTCAAAGGTAAAGCAAAATATTTGAGGTTATATTTTAAATCTGTAAGCTATAATTAGACTATAAGAGTAACAAAGTGGCAAAGTGACTCAGAGTCATGAGGAAAAACTCTCTTATAAGAGCATTAAAATAGAATTGATATGGAAACCTTAACTATTCTTTCAACTTGTTCAGATGGTTGTTTAAGCCTGTGTTCAACCAGGTGCTAAATTACAAACAGGCAGAGAATAAACCAACTTTATGTGGATGTTGAGCAGGACATTCAGATGACCTGGTAATGATGATTTCCATTATCACCTCACTGATACTAAAGATGTGCTTGACTGTGGGAATCTCAGATTTTGCACATAAAACCTACAGATGTATTCAGTGCTATACTTAAAGGTGCATGTTTGAAACGGATTTTAAAAGGAAGGGGTCCTTTTATAAAGTCACTTTAACTGCAATGGACAGCAGGTCTGCTGAACTGGAGATTTGACCACCTAAAATATTCCACACTTTTGCAGGAACAATGGGGAAAGAGCTGATCTCAGAAAGAAATAAAAATGACAAAGAATTGAGCCTTTACCATGTATGTTTTCTCCTATCACCAGATAATAATCAGATTTAACCAGGATCTTTACTCCTTGCTGCTTGTAAGATGCAATAGGCTACTTTCTCCTCAAAAAAGGGATCTTGCTCACAGAGCTCCCTCTGCTTTCCAAATCCCTGAGCTACAGCTGGCACCTGCATTAAAGGTCTATGCCCTTTCCACTTTCACACTTTCTGAAACTGGATGTGGCAGACAAAGGAACTGCAAGCATAATCAATAACTGCACATAGTGCACTGTCAAAACTTCTTGTCCAAACTGGAGTCTCCTCGTTTGTGTAGCTCTGGGCAATGTTCACACCAGTTTAAGTAATGTCAGCATTTGCTGGGGACTGGTTTTGTACTTTTCGTTCATAGATTCCAAGCTGATAATAAGGCCTGTTGAAAAAAGGGACTTAACTGATTTTTTAAAAAATCTCTTGCCAGAGTGAATACAATACGGGTGTTACAGTTCCAGAGAGCAGCAAATGCTGAGACAGACTGGAAGTGGTGCAGGTATGAGAATGATGAGCAATACAAAAACCTAAGAACAAGATGACTGCCCTACAGTGATAAAGCCTTCTTCCAAATGAGATACACAGAGCTTAAAATCTAAGTACCAGTTTAGGGATTCTTATCCAGGATTCTCCACCTTTGACCAAACAGCATCTTACACAGCTCTGGATAAGTTACACTGATCCTCTTATCTACACGTACCTACAGTCCCAGTGGACAAAGTAAAAATTCAATGATCTCTGATAGAACAGCAGCAGCATTTGGGATATAGCAACCTCCTGTGAGTTTTAAAGGGACAGTTCAAGGCTGAGCTATTCTACAAATAGCTCAGCCTTAAAATTTAGTAAGTGAATGCCACAAACTACATAATCTTTTAAATGTAATTCTTCACTCATTCTGAGAGCAGTAAAAAGATTTTTATGTAACTGTGTTGCACTTCTGTGCATTGACTACATTTTTTCTATAATCAAAGACTTCATAGCAGTTTCTGCAATTAAATCTTTGCAGAGACATCATCTGAGGAATATTTCTGTGAACTTTAAACAATTTAGAAAAATGGACACTGGCACTATTTGAATGCCTGACTTGCTGGGATTATAACAAATACCGGCAAAGGCACAGAAAGAGAGGGTCACATTACTTTCTCTCCTGTGACAGCCATTTCTGTTCACTTTCGTAATCTCACTTTACAGTACTGAAGATGTCCTGGTTCTGGCTTTATCTTCCTCTCCATCTTCTCATGGCGACTTCTTTGTTCCATTCTATAAAAGCGCCCACCACCAGTTCCCAACAGAGCTTCAAGACCGACCTCTCCAATTTCTACCACTCCCTGATACTTGCAGATGGTAAGGAAACTACAGTTCACCTGCTGAAGGATATACCCAAAAGGTAAGAGCCAATCAGCCACTCCTATTCTCAGATATTTCCCCATGTCACTGGTAATTGCACACTATCAGTGCAAGCCAAGACTCCTCTGTACCTGCAGGGCTCTATCAGTGCACACTGCATTGCCAGAAAAATGCCCCCTTCTTCAAGTGTCATCACACTGCCCAGAACCTGGAATGAGCCTCTGAGATGAAGTTTAGATCCCTGTACACATTTCAGCAGCTTTCTGTGGTGTTTGTCAGAGGAGCAGCAGAGCTGATACAGGATGGGTGGGCTCCAGCAGCAAACAGTTGTGTCACAAACAGCCCTGCTTCAGGTCTGCAGAGACAGCAGCCATCCTACATTCACAGTGAAGTGCAACCACTTTACCTAGCAAATTAACTACCCCAAAAATGAACAGAATATCTGCACAGACATCAGGAAAATTTCTGCCACTGTCCTGCACACTGGAAGTGTTTTTGTTGAATGGCACTACAATTTGCTAAGATCAAAAGTGCTTTTCATGTGGAAATTCCACATTTTTCACTTTCCCAAAGTATCTGCAAAGTCTTCTGCCATACCTAGATATGTAGATCTAGGTGATCTAGATATTACAACTGGCACTGCATCTGGGCAGCAAAGATCAATCTGCTTGTTTGGGAAGAGATGCACTTTGGACAGAGACCAGCAAATACAGATTTGGACATACACCCGAATGGTCATGGAGCAGAGGGTGAGCCAGATTGCTCAGTCTTCACAGGCATTGCACAGAAAAACTGGAACATAGCACATGTTATATAATGTGACCACACTCACAAGAGCAGAACGAGGAGCTCTCCTCGTTAAAGGAAAAGGGGTACTGAAACCTCAAAGAAAAGGGAATTTTTCTATGCTCTTGTAGCATAGCATTAAGACTGCAATTAGGAAGCAGTTTAGCATGCTCAGGAAGGTTCTTAAGAACCCCAGTTATGCACACAAAAAGACAAGAGATGACAAGTTTTGGCTTAGAGTAAAAGACTCAAGAACGTGGAACTGATTCCAGTGAAGCTTCACTCTGGCCTAGTAGCCATATCCTGAAAGTAAGCCAGACCTCCAGGCTGACAGGATCTATCCATAATGACTAGGCTTGTCTCACTGGTGAACAACAAAAAACCCCTTGAATTGCCAATTGCCTTCATTTAAGTGCAGAGTGAGGGACCCAGATCCAAACATCTGTGGCCCAGTCCAAACATTATACAGTCTGTATAAAAACAACAGAAATAAAACAGAGCAACACAGGAGGTTGGGCTTTAAGGCAGGAATCAAAACCTGACCAAGGAGACTGATGTCACTTTGCACTGCTCATGCATATGAGGAAATTAAGGTAGAACCAGCAGCAGGTGGTTATGGAGAAGGCAGTCAGCTAAATCACATCCATCTTCCAAAATAACCAGCTAAGGATGATACATAGTGTTCACCTGAAGTGCAAAAAAAACCTCAGAGGGAAAGATCCTCCTTAAGGTAAGCAAACAAAGCTTCTAGCAAATACTCATGGATTAGGAAAAAACCTAGGATTTTTTCATCCTCCATCTGAAGATTGCAGACATTCACCATGCCTCTGTGTGGATGCACCCCAGAGAACAGTCATTTCTACCCAGAGTACCGTGACCCACATCAGAATGGCTGATTACAAGGAGTTTCGGGCAAACTTGAATTCCCTGATACATTCTCTCTATTTCTCTCCACATTCACAGGTACTACTTTGTTTTGGAAGAGGGCAGGGTCCTTGCCCCTTTCTCAATAACAGTGACCCCCTGTGATGTTCCCATCGAGTGGAGCATACTTGTCTACAAGTCCCCACCAGGCTTCCCAGGAAAAGAAACACCAGGTAAGGCCTTTTGTCTCTGCCTAAGTAGTGGCAAAAAAAGCATAAGTTACTGCTAGGTAACTGTGTTATAGGGAATTTCCCACAAGCCCAAACATCCCATGGTTCCCTCTCCTGTGAACTGCCATGGACTGACCCTATCCCCATGGGTGAAACATGGGAGCCCATCAGATCTTGCCCTCAACACAAATAAATTAAGGATTAGATATGAAAAAGTCTACATATCTAAGGTTAACATTTGGGAACCACTGCAGGTCTTCCAGGCTGCACAAACAGATCAGCTTCATAAGCTCTTGATACTGGGCCGAACTTCCCTCTGCTGCCTCAGTGATTTTTCTGTGGCTTAGGTCACTTGAGACAACCATTTTCTCCCCACATGAAGCAGAGAAGATTTAGCCATTTATTCTTGCCACACCTACCATGGCAGTGGGTACTATACTGCCTTTACCCTGAAAGGCAACTCCTTTCTCTTGCATGACTTTTTGAATTATTTTTTCAAACTAAAAACCTAAAAGCTGCCATTAACAAGTTCTTACCTGTCAAGCAGGTACACCTAACTGAGGAGAACAAATTCTACTCCTTTGAATGGATAAGTTTTCCATCTTCATGAGACAACGGCCTAAAACTAATCCAAAGAAAAAAACCTATCATAGAAATAATGAGTCTCCTTAAAGTAAAGTACCCTAAGAGACAGCAAATAGAAGAAGCAAATTGTAGGGGCATCAAGCATGATACAAGCCAAGCTTTTGCAAGCTGTGGTTTCATAATTATAGTATTTTTGAAAACATAATTTTACAGCTGCACTGCTAAAATAGAAGCTTCTCAAATTTTATTTTAATAAATTGCCAGTAGCAACTTATTTTTACTAAAACATATGTTTAGTTATAATTGCTGCTTTCAAGGAGAAAATACAACGTTCCCTAACAGTAAAACTTCTATGATGTGCTTTATTTCACATCTTTTAAAACGGAAGTTACAAGTCTGCTTTTTCCTGCAGGTGACCGTGATACCCAGGAAGTCTCAAAATCTCAGAAGGCTGCAAGCATGGTGTCCACCATCTTCAACTACAAGGGAAATTCTGTAGAGACTTACATGGGAATGTCTTCCCACTCTGCCCTTTACCTGCTGGAGTTCTTATCCACAGAGCGAGACACGCATATCACTGTGTACTTAACAACCGACACGACATCTGGGCACCTCTACCCGGAGCTTCCCACAGACCCACGCATAGATGTGATCGGCGTGGGCCATACAACTGTGACTCTGACCTGGAAACACAGCCCTTCTGTCTTGCAGCACAGGGAAAGCATCCAGTACTGTCTCCTAGTTAACGAAAAGCACAACTATAAGAGCTTATGTGCTGCTGAAACAGCCATCAGGTCCTCTGGAATGAAGCTGCCACCCACGTTAGCTCTGTCCCTCTCTCCGTACCTCCTTGAGCCACAGCAGGTGATGATATTGTCCACCAGCGAACTGAGCATCATCAACAAAGTGAGCAGTGGGGAAGTCAGGCAGGTGTGCATGGGCACCAAGAACACTTACACAGTGCCCAATCTCAGCCCCAGCACTCAGTATTACTTTGATGTTTTTATTGTCAATCTCCTCACAAATGCCAGCGCCGCATACACCGGGACGTTTGCCAGGACCCTGGAAGAACCTGAACCCAAGGTGACAGAGCTGAAAGATGGCAAAGTGATACATGTGGTCCTGGATGGGAAAAAGCAGAAATTCTACAGTCTGCAGTACCAGGCGAGGCACAAGAAAATCCACTTCACCTTTCAGCTCTGTCGGGGCCAAATACGGGTTCACATAACAAGGAACGGCAAAACAGTGGCATCGGAAAATCTCTCCGGGCTGAGGTATTTGTCCCTGAAGGGAAAGCTGCTGGACATCTATTTGGTGCAGCTGAGGTCCACAGAGGAATCGAACTCTTCTGTGAAGGTACAAGCATCCCCCCATTTCCACAAGCCCTTATTCCCACTTCTTCCAGAGAGCTTAAAAATCAAATCCTTCAGTAAACTGAGAACGTGCAGGTCTGTGACCGTTGCCTGGCTGGGAACACAAGAGGAGAGCAAGTACTGCGTGTACAGGAAAAGGATTGAAGAGGATCAGATCTGGAAGGAGCTGCAGAGTGCAGACAGGTGCTCCGGGCCTGAATCTCGGCACAAATCAGAGAAAGTGCTGTGCAAGTACTTCTATGATCTAGACCTCCAGCGAGCCGTCACCACAGAGACCATCAAAGGGCTGGAGGCAGGGACATTCTACTTGTTTGATGTTTATCTCTTTGGGCCATCTGGCATCCCTGTCAGATATCACAGCAAAGTTGTGAAGACCAGGAAAAAATGTTGAAGGTTTTAAAGGAAAGTTTTGAAGTGAGTGAATGAAGGTCACTATCAAAATCTACACTAACCCAAGTCAAAGGCCCTGCAGTTTGAACTGTGCTGACACACAAGAGATTTAAAGCCACAAGATTCTACAGCAAAAAACACCTTAGATGATTACACTTACATCTTCTCTCCTGTGTAAGGTGGGGTGCTTTTTTTCTTTTCCTGTCTCATTCAAACATTAAAAACTGAGCTGTGAAATAAACTCATACACATGGAAATAAAATAGCCCAAAAGTACCCATGAGAAATAGATTGGTTACCTAAAATGCTCCTGAAATCCAGCACAGAAGAGATGGGAAAGGCCTCACAAGAAGCACATGTCATTTTTCAAGTCCCAGAGAGTTTTCCACTTTCCGTAACTCGTGCAGCTAATGAGGAACTGAGAAACCCCACAAATCAGACTACTCTTGAGAAACAGATTCCTCACTGCTTGAACAGGAACGGAGGCAAAAAGAAATTGAAAAAGCAGTGGAACCTTGAGTAAAGCAGGCTGAACTACATCTTCCCCTATTACCCGCATGCTTGCTTGGTTTCATTCCTGCAGAGAAACTGTGCTTGGTTAGGAACAGACAAAATTCAGGCCAGGAACTGGCTCTGGATCTGGCTTTTCTGGGGAGTGTACAAATACTCTGCTGTGCTACTGCCCATGGAGGAAAGCAGCAATTGAGCAATCTTGCCATAGAAAGATTTATCATCTATAGCATCTGATATCAAGCTCATCTCTATGACTCTGTGACTCCTGACTGTAATATATTCATTCTTTGCATCCTCAAGCCAGCCTATATCAATGAATGCATTGCTTTGAGAAAAAAAATGTGATTTTCCTAGTAAACATCATGGAGGAAAAAGATTTGTAGTAAAAATTCTCACAAACGCATTTTGATTGTCGTGTTTCCTTGATTACCTTTGTTACATGACACAAGTGTAAAAAAAAAAAATCAAGTCTTCATAAAAAACCTTTACATTCAACTTCAATTATCAGTAGAAAATATTTTGCACATAGGCTGTTGGCAGGCCTGGAATCTACCTATGAAGAGATGCAATAGATGCACTAACCCAGAGGCTGCCAGAGAAATCTTGCCTGCAGTAATTCTTTTTCCTCTATGACTACACTAAACACATACAGAAATGATTAAATCCATTATTGTGTATTTGAGTCATTCTCTTGCAATTCATGGTCATCAAAGCTCCAGTTTGCTCTGAGTAATTATTACATCCCAGCATGTTTGGAGGCCCTTGGAAGGACTGAATCAGTCCCGTGTGCAGGCTGAGGGTTGTGTTTCCTACTCCAAAGCCTCTCTCAGCCCTGTGCACCCTGTTCAGGGCACCCTGTGACAGTCCAGCCCCAGGTAAGGGGCTCAGGCCTCCCTGGAGGATCAGCTGCAATATGTGGCCTTGGCTGGGCTCTGCATTCCTGCAGGCACTGTTCTGCACTGAGCAGTGCCATGGCAGGAGCCATGTGCTCTGCAGCCTCCTGTCCACACTCCACAGGCCTTTTGGCTAATTACAGGGGCTGGCAGCTGCTCTGCCTTCATTCCAAGGCAGGCCCTCGCTTCATTTGCCTCCTGCCAAAAATAGTCTGAGCTCAGAGAGCAACAGAGGTCATCTCCACTTGGAAATCTCACTGTTTTCTGCCTTCCTTCTCAATTTCAGGCATTTATAGTCTGAGTGGATTTCTCTTAGATGCCCTACAACTGACTGTAATAACAACCATAATTATAATAGAGGAGGAACAAGAAGATTTGTCTAAGCAGATACAATATATTCTTAATCCCCTGCCCTCAGCCTGTCAGAGCATTAACCCTTGCTTTTACCCTCAGTACACAATTGCCACAAAAATGTCCCTTGGAAGAGGAAGATACATTGGCAACATGACCCACACCAGTGTTTCTACTAAAGCAGGTTTTTTACAACAGAACTGGCCTTGGGCTTCTCACTAATACCTTGGTTTAGAGCTGTAGTCAAATGTGTGAGGAAAGGATGGGAGAGCCTGAAAGAGAGCAGAGCTGAGCAGTCAAAGGTGGCACAGAAGCAAAGGCTGGGTGTTGCACCAAGTTAATAATAATCTGTAAGGAAGGAGTTCAGGTTTGGAGGACAGCAGCTATTTCAGGGAAACTTTGAAAAGAGCCAGGAGATCCTCCTCTTCCCAGACTCATCAGCCCCCTCTTTACTCCTCCTCTCCCTGGCCATTGAGGCAGAGCCCAGCAGGAAGCTCTGAAGAACACAACTGACTGGTCCTGCAGCCCAGGCTGGGAGCCAAGCAGGGCAGTGACCACTGGTGCTGCTGGGAGGGCTGATGCCAGTCCCTCACTCACAGGAGGAGCTTTCCCCCACACACACCAGGCCCTCCATCAGTCAAGGCCCCTGCACTCGGGAGAGAGCTCGGCCGTAGAGAGGAGCATGCTGTTCTGTCAAAGCCCATCACCTCTAATACGCGCAGAGCAGGTACCTGCCCTCCAGGTAGCAGCCCACTTGGCTCATGTGCAGCCAGCCATGCTCTGTAATAGACCTCAGGAGCAGCAGGGAATATTCCTCTCCATTGATCTTTCCACTGTGACTGTGCCTGTGTGCACCAGGGTGCAAACCTGTATCCAATCCACTCATGCCCAGACCCTGCTACTGAGGCAGCCTCTGGGTGCAGCAGTTTCAGCTGGGTCCCAGTGCTGACAGCTGCCCTGAAAGTCTCAAAGGTTTATCCACAACAAAACCAAAGGTGCTCCATTACCCTTCGTGCTCTTCCCACCCCTACACAGGCAGCTGCTTATGTGCACAGCTCCCCATCTTCAGCACTCACAAGTCCTTTTCTTTCAGAGTTGTCTGGCATCCTTGCTTTTCCTCTCCTTCACATTTGACTAGTCCTGGCATACTAGGCCATGTCTGCCCTTAAACATTTCCCAAGCCACCTCCTTTCTTGTCTTCATGCTTTCTGCAGTCCTTCCTGCTCCATTTTTTAGAGAGGCTCAATGCCTTCAGCTCAGCCTGTCCTAAGCTGTCATCAGCTCTTCCCATGTGCTTCCCAGCCCTGCTGAATCTGAGTCACATCAGAAGCACAGACAGATCTTTTCATGAAGAACATTTTTGAGCAGTGTTTTGGTCTTGCGGATCATTTAAAGTAAGTCATCAACAACATTATCAGGCCAAAGTATTTTTTCTGGTGTTCAGTAGTGGGTCCCAGCTTTTTTGTGTACTTCCAGCTAATGTATTTCAAGTCCAGTCACAGCTGAGATCAAAGGCCATGCATCTCCTCCCAGCATTTTTACAGAATTGCTCCCACTGCTTTGCCACCCCTGGGAAGTGAAGGTCAGGGTACCAAAAGCAGAGCAGGCAAATGAGAAAACAGGTTTAATCCCACATCCACTTCCCTAGTGGGCTCAGCCTCACAAAACAAAACTGGAATTGGCAAAATGAAGTGCTGGTATGTGGAACAGTGAAATAATATAGCGTGGACCTAAGTTTACCACTGTGTGTTGGTGTTAGCCACAAACCAGAACAGTGAGGGGCTCTTCATCATCACCTTTCAGTGCTCCATACAACTGCTACTCACAAACTTTGAAATGTGACCCAAGTCAGTAACAAGTGCTTGTTTAATTTACACACTTTGAAAGATACTGCTGTCTAACAGCGTAGACGTTTCAGACACTGGGTTCATGGACTAAAGGCATTTATGAGTTAATAGTTAACTGACAACAAGAATCATCTATTTTGCCATTCCTTTCTTTTTTCCTGTATTTAACAGTCCATTTATTCATTCCCTGTTACTTTGAATAATAAACTAAATACCCTTCCAAGTGGACCTAGTAGTTTAATAAATTCTTCCCTATCTGCCCACATTCAGGGATGCATTCACAGCTAAAAAAAAAAAAAAAATTGCTCAATTTCATCTTTGTAGCTTGCAATTTTTTTTTCTGGTTGATGCTTTCTCACTTGGAAGACTCCCTTCTAGCTTAAACAACATGTTAAGAAATTCTTCCTACTTTGGCCTGTGATGCTGCAGTGAAATCTGCTCATTATTTGCTTAGAAAGACACAGAGCTGCAGTGTTGGTTTACATGTACAGATATCACCCCCATTTTGGGCTTCCTTACTATTCCCCATTGGTTTTTGTGGGTTAAGAATTTATGAGCCATGGACACTGCAGTTAAACATCCTGGCCACATGCAGCTTTGCACAAGGCATAAAATCTAATATTGAAAATCAAATAGTATTAGCACTGACAGCAAGTACAGAGCAGTGACCCAAAGATGCCAAAGGCTTTCAGGTGCTGTTAGAGCAGCTGAAGCTCTCTGGCATTTAGAGAAAAATGGATCGCTTGGCAGCTGATTAGTCATTCAGCAAAATAACCAGCCCAGGCAAAACAAAATAGATGGTGGCTTTGGGGGGAGAAGGTGAACAAATGATGCGTGGCTNCCAGAACAGTGAGGGGCTCTTCATCATCACCTTTCAGTGCTCCATACAACTGCTACTCACAAACTTTGAAATGTGACCCAAGTCAGTAACAAGTGCTTGTTTAATTTACACACTTTGAAAGATACTGCTGTCTAACAGCGTAGACGTTTCAGACACTGGGTTCATGGACTAAAGGCATTTATGAGTTAATAGTTAACTGACAACAAGAATCATCTATTTTGCCATTCCTTTCTTTTTTCCTGTATTTAACAGTCCATTTATTCATTCCCTGTTACTTTGAATAATAAACTAAATACCCTTCCAAGTGGACCTAGTAGTTTAATAAATTCTTCCCTATCTGCCCACATTCAGGGATGCATTCACAGCTAAAAATTCATCTTTGTAGCTTGCAATTTTTTTTTCTGGTTGATGCTTTCTCACTTGGAAGACTCCCTTCTAGCTTAAACAACATGTTAAGAAATTCTTCCTACTTTGGCCTGTGATGCTGCAGTGAAATCTGCTCATTATTTGCTTAGAAAGACACAGAGCTGCAGTGTTGGTTTACATGTACAGATATCACCCCCATTTTGGGCTTCCTTACTATTCCCCATTGGTTTTTGTGGGTTAAGAATTTATGAGCCATGGACACTGCAGTTAAACATCCTGGCCACATGCAGCTTTGCACAAGGCATAAAATCTAATATTGAAAATCAAATAGTATTAGCACTGACAGCAAGTACAGAGCAGTGACCCAAAGATGCCAAAGGCTTTCAGGTGCTGTTAGAGCAGCTGAAGCTCTCTGGCATTTAGAGAAAAATGGATCGCTTGGCAGCTGATTAGTCATTCAGCAAAATAACCAGCCCAGGCAAAACAAAATAGATGGTGGCTTTGGGGGGAGAAGGTGAACAAATGATGCGTGGCTGCTCATCAGTGTTACCTGTTCCGCACATGCAGGACAGAGAAAACAACAGTGTAACAAAGCAGGCAGGCCAATGTGCTTCTCTTGCACAACAACAGGGATTTCCTGGACTAGCCTGTCAAGGAATATTAAACACTATTGTAAAAAAGTAGATCAATTTACTAGAAGAGGCAAACAATGAGTGTCATGCAATGCAATGCTGCATTGCGTTCTTCTGCCCAGAAACGCAATATAACTCAAGGATGAGCCCGGAGGATCCTGGGCTGCCAAGCGCTGCTGGCAGGAGCTGCTGTGGCTCCAGCAGCCCACGCTGCCAGGAGATCAGCCCAGGCAGCACATGGAATACAGTGCTGCCTCCAGAACTGCCAACACGAGAGGGCACTCTCAGGCTGGAGAAGCACAAAGTGTGCTTGATAATGCTTATCGGGAGCAAATATTTCAGCAAATTCAATAAGTCAAGCATCTTTCTGATAAGATTATTAGGCAGAGCAGTAGAAGAAAAATCTAAAGAGCTCACATTTAATTTTCTTTAAGTCTTCCAAGTTGGAGGGGGTTTTGTTAAAATTAAAGTGCATAAAACCTGACAGCCAAAGAACAGTAAGAGACAGGCACTGCTGAAAGGACTGAAACACCACTGCCTCTGAGATGTTCAATCAATCATTGTCGGGGATAAAGCTCCGATGAAACAAAGAAATACTGTGGTACACAGGACAGTCAAGGTTGTCATGAGGTTCAAGTGGAGCATCTTATTTCAGGCACAATCTGCCCAGCAAGTTCCTATCCCAGGCACCCCATGACAACTCCATCTCTTCTCCTGTAGTGCCCTGGTACTGAGGGAGATTCTCTGGAGTATCACTTGCCTGTCTCACCAACAAAACTCAGACTTACCTCCCAGTGGAGTTGGATGTCCCATTTATACTCTGGGACATGGGAAACAGACTGCAGTTTGTCACGGACTTATTTTGGGGGGAATCTGGTCACTGACTTTGCAGCCTCCATGAGAGACTAAGGATTTGCTTACAGGGGCCAGGAGCCATCCCCAAAAAATTGCAGACCCTAACCTATCCTGCTTTTGCACTGAGTAAAGTTCTCTGAAATCCTACTTCTCCACCTCAAGTTTACAAAAGCATGTGAACGAGGACTGGGCTGACAGCAGAGGGGACCAAGGAAGTAAGAACCAGAGATGCTGTTTATTTTTGCCGATGTTGGTATCAGTGACACAGGAGGGGCTTCAAGAAGGTGGCCCAGGAGCTCAGTTTCAAAAGGATTGTTTCAGACTCCCATGGTAATTTGCTCTGAAAGCAGAACCCAGTAGGAAGGGAGACCTCCAGGGGCCAGGGTGAAAGAAGAAGAAAACAATGAATAGTCTGAAAGTAATGAGGTAAAATTTTTAGTTTTAGCTTCATTGAAGCTTCTAAGAAAAGGAAAGGCCCAAACTGGATCCACATTTCACATGCAGCTTCCATTTTTATAAGTTGCCTAGTACTCACAGGAAGCCTTTCTGCCTGGACAGAGATTTCTCTGGAATTACATTGATTTTCAGAAGGGCTCTGCAGGAGCTCTGATAAGGGCTGCCAGCGGCATACATCAGTCCTGGCCCTTCCCGCAGCATTTTCCAGGCACCAGCACCATGGTGGTAACTGATACCAGCAATTTTTTCATTCTCTTTCCAGCAGCAAGAAGATTATATTTGATTGAGCTTCACTACTGATTAATTTCTCTCTTCAGGGTTCTCTGCCAGCATATAAACCCACTAAGCCCCCAGTATTCCTGCAGCCTGTGACTCACAGGAGAACTCAGCATGCAGCATGTTGTCTGTCCCGAGACTGATCCTAAGGAAATACTCAATCTGAGTTTCCTTTAGAGGCCTCTGGAAATAACCACACACAGCCCACTGTCAAGGTAATGTGCTGTTAGACCTGGATCTCACATCTGACATATGTGCTACATGAAAAACACCACAAAACCAAAACAGGGACTCAAAGCAAATAGCCAAAATCTAGCTGCCCTGCTTTTCATTTTCCTCTGGGAGATATAGCTCAAAATCAGCCCAGCAACACCCGAAGAAGTACTACACAGCACAGCTGAGGCAGTACTGGTATTAAGGAAAACTTCCATTTTAAAGATAGGAAGTACCAGTGCTGGGTCCCACACTTTTTGAGGAGGCAGGTGATGGTTTTAAAGAGATTAAATGCATCTCCACTCTGAGCTTAGGGCATGAGGTGTCTCACCTGAGGCTGCAGACATAACTAGAGAGTTAGAGCAGAGCTATTGCTATTCACTGCACTGCTGACAAGTGTTCATGTCTTGAGGCTCCACCCACCGAATCCCATAATTAGGGAATTAATTCCTTCTTTCCTTTCTTCATTCCTGATATGTAGAAAGTGATCATAAGCATGAGCTACTTGGCTTAACAGTATCTCAGTGTCATGACGTGGGGCCAGTTTCATGATTTTTAAGCATTTGGAGTTGACAGTACTCATGACTGGAGCTTGTCAGCTGCAGATCATGAAAGCAAGAACAGTTTGCTTACAGTGACAACCAGGAAGGATCAAGATGTTTTCTGTACATGGTGGAAAGTTTTAACTTGAATTCTTTGGCCTTTTTTCCCCCACAGAAGAATCCCAGCCAAAGAGGAAGCCAATATTAAGCACTACAGTCAGTGACAAGTGCCTTTGAGGACAAGAGCCATCCACCCACAGAAAAGGATTCTTTTCTTTATCTACAGCTCAAGGAAGGAAACACAGTTTTACTATTGGCTTAGCCAAAAAAAAAAAAAGGCAAATATTTCTATTCAGGCAGTTAGTTTCATACGTGGGCCAAACCCTCTGGTTTTGTAACATGGTACAGTCCTCAAAGCCAGATTTTCAAAAGCAGAGTGCCAGTTTCTCAGCTCAGACTGAGAACCCACAGATTGGCCAGACCATCAGCAGTGCTTTGCACAAATTATCTCCTATTGGGACAAAATCTTTTCAAATCTGCCTGTAACTCAATGGAACCACAACAGTTACATCTGCAAACAATTTGGCCCACAATATTTTCCTCCCTAGTCATGCTTATGCAAAGGGAAAAAATGCCACTTTTATAGTGACTGCTTTATCCATGTTATTCAAATGTGCTATGCCCAATAGCATTCTCTTCTAGAATACCCAGAAGAAAGCAGAAAGGTGTTTTATTTTATTCCTCCCAAAAGACAATATAATTGCCCACAAAGAAGCAGTCAATTCTAACTCCAAAATACCATTCTATAGCTAAACAGCAGAACAATTCACTTCAAAATGAAACATCTCTAAAAGTGATATCACAACTCCCACTCATGCAAATGTTTTTTGTTTGCAAGGACAGTTGTTCTTGAAGAAAGGACTCAACAATAGAATTGAAAGGTGATTCAGAACATGAAAAAACTAAGTCTGGTTCTGAACAGGACATTAGAAGGGAAATCTGCAGCTCACATTGTGTTGGGCACAGTCAGTTCTGACTAGAATAACTGGCAATTACGTTATTCAATAGCCCTTTGAGTCTCAGAAACTGGCAGCAAACCTAATATTTCAGCTATTTGGACAAAACTGTTCCTCATCTCTACGGCATTGCTGTTTATTTGCCTCGACTCTATTAATTCCATCTTAACCAGGTATTCAGAAAATGTGTGATAGCAGAATTGATCAATCAAAACATACCGAACATTCTTTTCCAGAGGATTGCGAAATAGTTCATTTAAGCAGTTATTTTGCAACATCCTTTGGCTACACTGTCCCTCCCACCAGCTTCTTATAAGAATCATAGAATTACATCTATTATTGCCCCACTACAGTTTCTTTCCCTACTGACTTGAGATAAAGTATCACAGAATATTCTGAGTTGGAAGGGACTCACAAGGATCATCAAGTCCAACCCTTAAGTGACTGGCCCATACAGAGACTGAACCCACAGCCTTGGCATTAGTAGCACCAGGCTCAAACCAACTGAGCTAAATATTCACATGCATTTTTACTTTATTTAGAGCAGGAAGTTACTTTTTTTTCCCCTAACAGAACAGTTCCCCACCCACTCAAAGGGTGTCAATTGTCATAGCAAGGCCCCAGTGACATCCAAAGGTAAAACTGTAAGCATGCTCACTTCCCACTGCTAGAGCCTGTTTAAAGGCAGGCAAATGGAAATAAAAAGATAGCAGAAATACCAAATCCTAAAAGGGAAACTAGAAAGAACTACCTACAGCCTGCAGACAGGAATGAGCCAGATCCATGTCTCTTAAGCATGACTTTGGGCAGGTACAGAGACTGGCTTTCAGCACCCTGCCTGCCCTGTGAGGTGTGCAGAGAGCACAGTGCTCTGGAACACTCAGGGGCTATGGGCAGGGTGAGAATGAGGGGCACTATTCACATCTATCCTTGCTGCACTTCCCACATCCAAAGAGGCCCTCTCCATTTCCTGGAAATCGCAGCATTGTGGCAAGAACATGGAAAAAAAATAAACTCAAAGCTGTATCACAAATCTGAATGTTGGATTCCCAGTAGAATAATGGTGAACAGCATTTGGCTTTTAGGAAATTATGGGTTACTGTCAGAATGCAGCTTTGATTTAAGTTCTAGTTGGTTTGGTTCAGGCTCATGTCCAAACCTTTTAAAAAACAGTTCAGTTAGAACAGTTAAAGGAAGTACTATAGGGTTTACTGTACTTTTTCCTTTAACAGTGAAATGTTTTGACTGGAAGCAATTAGAGTCAGGAGCCTTTTTTATTATATGCATATTCAGGCCACAGAACTGATCCCCGTGGGCCTAAGTGCAGCAATAAATGTGGTGGGCATCCATTGTTTATTCTCACTCCAGAGTAACAGGACAATTTTACCATTAGGTGGCACCAGAGAATATTTGAACAATACCAGGAAGGACCATTGGAACTGGGATAGGCTTAAGCAGATGTAACCATGTAATTAAAAAATAGTCCTCTTAGCTATGCAAATGAGCTCTTTAATTACTTACTCCAAGTGATACACAGTTCATCAGAATGCAAGTTACAGCTACAGCCATGATTTATTAGCAAGTGGTTTTTATTCTTAATCACACATGAGAAGTATTTAACATGAAACTGCCATCCAGTTGGATTTAACTGAGATGAACAGCTTTGTAGGGTTTTGTCTTACTGAAAAGAAAAATATATCTCTGCCCAGACAATTCCAAATGTGGGCTGTTAAAAAAGAATCTTTTAAGAGTCCCTGCACATATCTGGTACAATTCCAGAGAGGTCTATGAATAATTTACCAGCTAATGAGTTCTGTTTATGAAATAATACTCTTAAGAATAATAAGGCAGGACATAAGCAGTAGCCATATGTTTCTTCTCAAGTTATAGCCAGACGACCTGAAAATTGCTGTTGCAAGAACTTCTAAAGCATATGGCTAAGTACAGGGAATTTGTTAACTTCTTGTGTCAGATCCAAGAGTTTCCAATTATCAACAAAAGATGGCATACCAACCCAATTACTCCTGATATATTCCAGTCAAGACAGATTCCAAGTAACCGTAGCTGTGTGGGTGTATGTGGTTTGAAATAACAGGAATCACTGCAAATTTAGTGTAAATAAAAAAAGTAGATCCACAGATCATATCCAGACAAATGTGTCCCAGTGTGCTGAATGTACTTTCAACAGGAAGCAGGAATTTTTAGGCATTCTACCAACGCTGATTTTGAGCCACCATAAACTATTAGAGGCACATTTACTTTCCAGCACTACAGAAAAGTCCTGCAACAGCTTATTTCATTTGTCAGAGAGGAAAAGAAATACATTTTTCTTGCATAAGAAAAGAAAAATATACCAAATAGTTTACAATTTAAAAAAAAAATATTAATTGCAGATTGCTTTCTAAGACAACATCCTCATTTTGCTGGATAAACACCAGGACACTGGTACATTATGCATATTTCTGATACATCTGACTAGAGCAACTGAGCCCAGTGCCATGTTCTTACTCACAGGAGTCCTTAGCCCCAAACCCTGTGGACACAATGTGCTTTCATACTGTGCCTGAACCAAGGAATCTCCAGCCATTCTACTTGACAGGAAGATGGAAAAGCAAAGATATATTCACAGCAATGGAGCAGAACTCATAAAACCTCTAAGGGAAAAACACAAGGAACCCATTTGTACACTAAACAATATTTCATATTCATACTAAAATTTATTACATCATCCTAAGAGCCATATAAACTGTCAGGGATTATTCCCACTGTACCGGGTCAGTGTGTCAAGCCAGGTCACTGACAACATGTTCTTCACTAAGTTAAGAATGTTTCTGGGTTAATTTTTGTTTTAATCACACATCTTGCAAGGAAGATAAAGGTCCACAGGTCATTTCATGCTGCATTTATGTTTGAATTCAACATGCTGAAAGTCACTGCTTAGGTCCTTTTTTATTTAGCTTCCTGCAACTGCAACTGTTCGAGGTTTATGATGTGGGTGGTAATAAAACATACGAAATGCCAATTATCCATAGGAAGCCAGTGACTGGAATGCTTTCCTTTTGGTCAGCCACAGCCCTGCAGCCACTTCTCAGACCTGGTTGAGTTGCTCAATCCAGAGCAGATTTCATTCACTACACTACAGACTTCTGGCTTGCTCTAGAGGGAGTAAAGCCTGAGTAGAGGCTGCTGGAGAATCCCTAACAGGCCGCTGGCTGAGCAAAAAGCCTGAAAGAAATCATGCCACTGATGAAGGGAGAGTAAAAAGCCCTGCAAAGCCTGAGAACCTCCTCCTCTTCCTCAGAATTTCCAGCCAGACAAGTTGATCGTGAGGGAGACTGGTCCATTCCAACCAAAGCCAGCAAAATCCACAGAAAGTGATCCCCCCATACTTAGAACAGACTAAACAGTAAAATAACTGCATGTGCAAAAGATGTTTAAGAGTCTAGAAATGCAATCTTTTCCTAATGGCTCATGTTTCACTTGCATGAAACTGAAAAATCACCAATTTAACTAATCCTTCCTTTATTATACTGCCTTTAAGACTAGTACCTGAGCTACAAACGTAAAAAACAGGCATTTTTTAAAAAAACACAACTCTGATCTAATTAATGCATCATAAAGAAAACAAGAGGTGAAGAATCACATTTTGTACCTGCCTAAATTTCTCCAACTACAGTAGGAAGATCCAAAAAACCAAAAAGTCACTCTGAAAGTTGCTCTCTCCATGCTGAGTGCACATGACTGACATATTTCTCCCAAGCACAAGATTAAAATGAAACTGTTATCCCTTATCACAGCAAATAATACCTGGCACTGTTCATGGGCATTTCCAATATTAACCCACCTGTAAACCAAAGAAAACATTTTCTCATAGTTCAGGAATCACAGTGCCACAACAGCTCATTTCTAAGACCCAGGAATACTGCCTGTGAAACTTAACCTGGTGTGAGCATATGGAAGCTTTTCAATGATTAGCTATTGTTTTATCAGCTCCATGACAGAAAAAGGTGAGTTTTCACCAGAATGGTAATGGCATCTAACTGGCAATGCTGCCTCAATAACAGAATAAATATCAGTAACCAAAAGTTGTCCTAAGTGTCCTAATACAGCTTTTTCCTATGGGGAAAAGTATTCAAAATCTGTTCCCCCAATTAAAACACCTACTTTTAAGTCAGCAACAATCAACCTTCCAAAACACTATTGCCCACTGCATGTTATGTTCCACTTGTCAAACTTTGTCACTCTCAGGCTTGCGTGTAACAGTCAAATACAAATTCTTCTCTCCTTCTCATGCCATATTGTTGGGGATCATGCTTTCCTCCTGAAGTGCATTGTTTTACATGCCACAGTTGGAAGTATCACTCCATTCCAGCAACAATTAAGCAGACACATGAATTCAGTCACACAATTAAGCCTATTGATTTTGGTGAATCTGTTTGTACACGTGAAGCCAGGCTTAAACACCACGGTGAGTGAGGGCCTTTATCATCTCATACACTGTCTGCAATCACCCAGCTATCCTAATCAAGGTATGCATTCACAATTAGTCAGCTCCAGCTATTTCAGAGCAGTTGTGTCCATGGTTTCTGTGGTATTAGCCAAGCACTGATGCTGTGGTACCACAGGTTGCCTATCCCCAGGGATCTCAATCCTGCTTTCCCTCAGCTGCTGAAGGACAGGATATTGCAGGTGTGTCTCTTGACCATTACACTCTGCAAGACGGTTCAGGAAGTCTGTTCTCCACATCAGTGTTCAGCATCACTGCAGGAGCTGTTCATCCACTGGGAGACAAGTGTCTGTTACAGGGTATTTTTTAATTTTTTCAATATACAATGTTCATGTACTTCTCACCTCAAGTCCTATATGCCCTTTGCCACTCCAGCACTGCCCAGTCTGTTACACAAAATGGGCTCAGGAAAGGTACAGATTAGTTAAGGGAGCATCATTTGGAACACAGCACCTGTACAGAAGCCCTTGGACAGCAATGTTACATATCATAACTAGGAGCCCTCATCTCCCGGCTCTTACATCACCTGCAAAGACAGCAATGCCCTTCCCTAACTCCAGCAGCTCCTTCTCAGGCACGGTGGCTGTATGGAAAGGCACTGCTCTTGTCAGCAGAAATCCCTGCTGCACCTGTTTGGATTGATTTAGTTCAATGGTCTCAGCCAGAGGTTTTGTACTGGAGTCAAAAGATTTATTTTAAGTATCCCAACAGAGTCAGATAAGACACACTTGGCCCATTTCAGCATAAAATGCAAAACATTCTTAGAGCAAAATGTGCAAAACTCCCACAACTATTTCAGTTAATAATTAAAAGGCCTTCCCCTAGGGTTAACCAAGTCAAGTTAGTTATTCATCTCATTTAAAGTGCACATATCAGGGCAAAAAAGGAAGACTGTTAGATTATACTGCATTTCATCCGTGCAGAGCTGTGTATTAGAAGCACATACAGGAGTGCAATATGCTTCCAGACAAGGGCAATATTGCTCCATACTTTGGCATATGTAACAGAATGCAGCAAGCCACATACCTTGAAGCCACCCAAGCCTCTCAGATTGCTATAGAAGACACACCTGCATGTCTGAAACTGCTCTTGTGGCTGCACCAGCTGAAACAGTCTGGCATTCACACAGAATATAGGCCAGCTGTACATACAACAATGCATTTACAAAGTTACTCGTACTTCATACCTCCTCTATATACACCTTTATACCTTATACCTACAAGGACTTGTGACTGGTAGCCCCAGCCAATTACTCCTCCAAAAAGCAAATTTACTTTAATCCCAATGTTGTTCACAGGTTTGCAGGAAGACTGAACCATAGGAGAAGGTAACACTCTCCCTGTATAATTGCTACAGTAACTGACCACCCTTAACGGGATCATGTTCTCAATAAAATCCATTCAGGACTGCATGCTAGCCTGTGTCCACTACCTCCAGCCTGTCATCAGCTGACTGCTTTTTCAGAGAAAGGAAGAAAATAAAGGCTCTCAGTCAGGCAGCCCTCTCTTGGCCCACTGGAGATTGCGCTGAGGGCAACACCAATTACACCAGAAAAACGCTATTACAATAACTGTTTGGGTTTGGAAATAAATATTACATTATGGCATAAGTTTTTCAGATGAATTCTAAATTGACACAGAATCTTCTGGGATCTCAGCCTTTTCTTTACTCTTTGTAGCCTATTCACACAGTAAGATAGCAAGCATTCCTAAATAATTAGTCTTGCTAATAAATGCATTTAGAGGTACTTTTTTTTTTAAAGCAGTACAAAGCATTTGCCCAAAAATAAAGCACAGGATTTTTTTAATAGCAACATTCTAAAAATTAACATATTAAGACTCAAGTATTTATTAGGCAAGCTGAAGAATATGCTTGATGGCATTGTCAAAGAGCATTCATTACACTGAGATCTCTGGATCAAATCTTTGTCTGTTACAAGTGCAAAGTTATTTACTCCCAACATGTCTGTGTGAAAATGTCCAAGAGCAAAACGTATGCCAACATGTCCACTGAAGTTCCTGGACATTTAAAGTCACTAACCTGATAAAACACTATTACAGACTTGTTTTAGGAATGTTATTCAGTCATTTCAGTACTTTCTGTCTCTGCCTCTGTGGGCTAGTAAACTTGACTTGAACAGTTTGGTTACATTAACCTAGCTTTCCTTGCCATTGCTATGATATTTTTCTTTCTTGCGAGTACTGTGAGTCATTTCCTTAAATCTTTGCTGGTTTGGCTGCAGTCTTCAGGATAGTAGTAACTGCCAATGCTCCTCTTCTACTCCTGGTTTTAATTCGGCTCTGTGCTAGAGCCATTTCTCTATTTGAGTAGGTTTATCTGTTTAGTTGAAATAATTACATTTTTGCCTGACGCAAATCATTCAAGCTCAGGTATCAATATAAATCCTTCAAAGCCACATAGGGTTCTAGTTGTTGAGGGTTTGAGCCCAATGTTTTCTGACTATTCTGATAAAACCCCTATAGATGAGCAGTCATTTCCCAAGCCTTTAGAAACGTGGCTGTACCACTCCATCCTTCCATGCCTTCATTTAAACAGAACAAACAGAAAGAAGCCTTTATGCTTAATTATATAAAGTCTTCTGATGCATTCTGATGGCTCAAATACTCCCCTGTGCATTGCTAGGCCTTGGGCAAAGCAAAGCACCCACACAAAAGAGGAACAAGAAAACCAACACGAAACACCCATCCAGGAACAACAAGCGGCAGAAGAGGAAACCACCTACCTGCAACACAGAACAAATCCATCCAAGGCAGACACAGAAGACAAGGCTAAGACCTAGAGAAGATCAAACCAGGAGTAAGAGCTCAGGGCCAAGCTTAAATGGAGCTCCTGGGCCCATGGGTAGAGGGTGTGGGTGGGACCCCAGCTCAAGTGGGGCTGATCAGGGCAATTAAAGCCTGTTAGCACTCAGAGCCCTGGCACTGCAGGAGAGGGGCTGCCCAGGGCTCAGAGATGAGTACTTGTGAGAAATAAAAACAACCATGTTCTAAGTGCTAAATATATCCAGGTGCTTTTTACAGAATAGTGACTGACCAAGTGCAAACAATTTTATAGTAATGAAGTCAGTTATTAGACTTGTATGAAAGAAACAAAACAAGGAATCCTCAAATCCCATTTTGCTGTTCAGTTTCTGATAGACACCCCAAGGCTGATCTCAGCAGCTATTAGCCTTTGCTACTGAAGGGGAAGTGCATTAATTACTTCAGCCATTTTATACAATACAAAAGCCTTGAGTGACTGAAGGAACCTGTGTAGTGTAAGGGAGATTTTTACTTAGTTGAGGGACTGTTGTAATAATTGAATAAATCTTATCTACTGAGATAAACAGAAGAGTAGATTTTTTTGAAATGCATCATTGTTAAATGCAGCATTTTAGCTATGCAGGATGCTAAGAAGAATATACACTACATATATCAATAATAACAAACACATATAACCAGAATATTCTTAATAAAGAAGGTTGATCCATTTGGAACCTGACTCCAGAGAACACTTCTACCTATCTGTAATTTTATTTCATTAGTTTGGGAAGACCAATGAAAACTGCTTCAGTATATATTTAATTTAAATTCAAGTATTAACTCCCCTCAATTGCAAACTTATACCAGAATTTATTTCAGATACACTCTCCTTCAATAAAACCACTTTTTCCTGTTTGACACTTTAGGTGAGTGGACTAGAAAGAATGTAAAACACCGAAAAATCACCTGTGAAGATTACAGTGGAAAGAGGCAAGTTTCAAAACAGGAATATTTTTTCTTAATCCAGAAGAGCTTTTTTTCCAGTGGCTTCTCAAGAAGAGAGAGAACTTTTCTTGTTCTTGATTAAGGAAAGAACATGGTTATCAAATTCAGGATTTAAGTTACAAACCAACTTTTCCTTATTTACAGATCTGTAAAGCAGTTACTTTGACAGCAATGTAGGATGTTACCTGACACAACAAGGAGATTGCCAGTGCAGGATTCTTGCTCTCATTCTCTTTAGTTTCTTCGGAGTGCCATCTTCAATTCTAATTCATGCTCTTATTTATTAATTACTCTCCTCACAAATTAGGCAATATCAATTTTTTTTTTCAATTTGGTAATATTTAAATCACTCTTTATAGTGTTTTTGAATTAGATTTAGGATGTGAACTGTGACTTTGCTTCTGAGAGCCAAAACAGACAGGTTGCACTCTTGCCAGAAAGCGCCCATGCCATTTCCAAGAGTGAAAATTCCTGGACTTTTGAGCCTCATACATTTGTTTCTAATTCTCCTAACATTTCAGAAAAGACAAGGTTCACATAGTCCATCTGTTGAAAAATCTTCCAGAGATTAAGATGTTTAAAACTGCGTGGCTCTAATAAATAACAGTGTATATATAAGGTTGTACAGCACGTTGAATGTTACCAAATGTTAACACCTCGTGTGTGCTCGGCCAGACTTTTAAGCAGAAATCCAATGGTTTTCTGTCAGGTTCACCAAGGCTGTATTTATTTCCCTGCTCATTCTCACAACCATTAATGGCTCTCTTTAAAATCCTTTGGTGATGGGTGAGGTACCAGAACACTGAAAAAGGTGAAATATAGTGACTGTCTGTAAAAAAGGCAGGAAAGGGACCAATAAATTCTAGACTAGTCAGTTTAACTTCTTCTCCCAGAAATATTCTGGAGTAAAAAAAAAGTAATTGGAACAGGTAATTGGAATAGGTAACCTAACAATAAGAGTTATACACAGCAAGTGTCATATTCTGTGACAAGAATAAATCCTACCAGACTAACGTGCTACTGTAACAAACCAGGAATGTCTGCAGACAGGGGAGCAGCAGCAGAGGCCATAATTCAGGACTTCAGCAGAGTTTAAATCTTATTTCCTGTATCATTCCCATAAAATATAGCAAAAACTGTCAAGGACACAAAAATGTGTAATAAGCATGCCCACACAGGACTGTTGTGAGCATTAGGATGGAAGGATGTGTCAAAACAGACAGCTATTCTGTCCTGGGCCCATATCTGTTCTGTTTCATTGATGATTCTATGAGAAAACTGCACATACGCTTCTGAGGGGTGTAAAAACTGAAGCTGCAGAAGACAGCATTAGTGCAAATAGCTGTCAAAACACCAGGAACACAATCTTTAAGAAAAAAGTGGATTAAATTCAAATGGGGCAAGACCAGGAGACCATGCTGAGCAACAGGTAATCAACACCAAAAATATACACCAAAGAACTATGTTTGTTGAATGACGGTATTTTCAGAAAAGGACCTGGGGGTTACAGCTCATCAACACAAGACAATAATGTTATGCAGACAGGATAAGCACTGCATAAAAATGAATAATCAGGAGTACAGGTTGTGAGGCAGCTGATAAGACCATGCAGTTCTGTCCAGCACTAGTCAGGCCTCAGCTGGGGTACTCTCTCCAGTTTCGTGCTTGTATTTCAAGAAGGATGCAGCCTACCGTGGAAAGAGTTCATTGCAGACCAACAAGAAATATGACCTCTGAGAATGAGATGAAAGACTTAGGAGTGTCTAGCTTAATGAAGGTAACTCTCATAGATTAATCAATGCTTGATAAAAGTATTCATAAGCACCGAAGTCTGAGAGAAAGAAGAAATAATTCATTCATTGTGTCCGTGGTGGACAGGACAAAAACTAATAGCTTTAAGTTGCAGCAAGAATAATTCAAGTTACTTATTAAAGGGAGAAAATACTTTTTGATGGTAAGTGAAGCACAGGAATTTCCTGGATAGGTCATGAAGACCTCATCATTAGAAATTGTAAAGGAGTGAATAAACAAATATCTATCAGGAATGAACTCAGCATAGTTAGGAGATGAATGAGATAACCTTTTTGTGATCTCTTTCAATCTTTTTTTATGGTTCCGTGATTCAGTATAGCTAAAAAGAGGTTTCAGAATCTCTCTGCCCTTATGGTTAGAAAAAGAATTTATCTGGGGAATTTCTAGGGGTGGAAAAGTTTTTATAACATCTGTGGAGGATGTTTTATTTATTTGCTGGTGGGCCTTAAGTGCACAGTACTTTAGAACATAGTAGGCCACATTATATTATTCTGAGAAATTTAAGTTAATGGGACTCACTTGGGGAATATGGCATAAAATCATGAAAGACAAAATATTATGGGCTCTTACTTTGGTAAAATAGTGAATGCAATAAAGCCTATCAAAACACCACCGGCATTAATTTTCATCAGCAATAAACCTCTCCCAAATAACAACCCCCAAATTTAGCACTCGTTCTAGAAGAGCATTTCTAGATACTGCAGATGATGAAAGAATCTGTGTGCTGCCTTCTCCTTCCCCACCCTCACTTTGCAGCTTTCCAAACCACCCTTTGTGCACCCACCTAGGGAACTACAGAAAAGAGCACTTGGCTTCATCGGGGGGCTGTGGAGAAACTGGAGATCAAGAATAATAAATGCAAGCTCTGCAATACAGACTGTGCTGTATTAACGATAAGTTACATTGTCTTAGTGCTCCATTTATGTTTAGCTTCTACCTCTTGGACCTATGGAGTGCAGACACGCCCAGCCATCAGCTCCATGCATTGGGGGCAGCCCTAAAGCAGACCTGAACACATCCAATGGTGCTCTCTGCCTGGTGACTCTCACTTCTCATCCCCAGGGCCAAGGGCAGACCCACACCCTTCACAGGAGAGATCCTACGCTGCTCTCAGTGGGGTTTTTCTGTAGTCCCAAAGATGTGGGACTTATTAGAGTAGATCACCCAGTTCATGAAGTTCCTTTAAGTTCCAGGATTTATTTCACCCCAATGAATGTGGACTCTGCATAGAGGCTGACTGTGACAATAAAACACTCTTCTATTCAGTGATGCTTTTTCTGAGATTTGCAGATAATGTGTGTGTGTGTGAGGTGAGGAAAAGAGACCAGGATGAAAAAAAGAAGGGAGAGAATGTAGCAAAATAGAAATGGTACACCAAAATGAGAAAGATCCTGTTATTCTTTTCTTTGATCAAGCTACTGGCCCCAGAAAAATGGCCAATGTAAATTACATATGCCAAAGTCAACTTCAGCTGATGTTCTTTCTAGCCATTTGATCTTGTATCTGCCAACTTCCACCCATTTCCCCAGTTTTATCCACATTTAATATTATGTAGCCATTAAAAAATATGTTTTTCTACTTAGTTCGAGTTTTCTGTGTAACAGACATTTTATTCTTCCCCTGCAATATACTAGGAAAATAAAATGCCATTTATTCAATTGAAGTGGTAGAGTACTGAATTTAACTACCAATAATAATGCCTGATCACTCTATCCTTTTTAAAGCATTTATATGGATTTAAACAGGAAATCAAAGAGTTTACTTCTGATTTTTTAATCTAAAAGCACATTAAGAAAGGGTTCTTTTCAGTGAATAAAAACTAAACTGTGGACGTAATTATATTTTAAGAGGTCTTTGATTGATTGTATTATTTATATGGCTGCTGGGAAAAAAAATTACTGCTGGGATCAACCAACTGATGATAAAGAAAGTTTCTGTGGCTGTATTGCAGGCATGGACAAAACAAGGAAAGGGACTTCCTGGACTTCCTACTCTGAGGATCTCTGTCTGTAAATCTCACTAATTTATGAGTGGAAAATACCCAAATAATTGTTTTGCTCAGAGGAGCTAAGCACCTGTAGCTGTTGTGGATTGTAATTGGTGCTGTCAGCAATCCTGAATATTTGCATTGTGCAACTCACAGGTCCTAGCACCTAGAAGACACACAACTCCAACTGGTGTTAGTCTGGGGCGAGGCAGCACATTTTGCTGAATTTCAAGTTGTTTTGATAAGGACAATGTTCACTTTCTCATCTGAAAAAAAAAAAAGGTGCTTGATGACTGTAAACTTCTCAGCTGGGAAGGAAAAGGCTTTCAGTCTTTCCTGAGACTGCCTCACACACCTACAATGAGATCACACTACAAGAAAATATTAAGAGAAAGGGAGTTTGCGCTGTTTTCATGACCTACATGCATATTTAGTTCTAGTGTTTTTGACTTTAGACATTTTATTTCCTGGGGCCGTGAGAAGTATCAGAGGATCTTGTGAGCAGCGAGTTGCCTGCAAGCTGCTGGCTACCATCCACAGAGGCTGAGACCACAAGGAGAATTAAACACTACAATTAAATACGAGATGTTTCCACTAAGAATACCTCACTCCATACATGTAATGTAGAACTGGAATCATGGGTGTTGTAGAATTCATACTGTCATGGAACTAAGTGGGAAATACGTGAAGACTCAGTAAGCCAAAAATGGAACTCTGTAAAAATGAGTGCGTGTTGAGACTGGACACAGTGCAGGTCTCATCTACCTGGAGTACCAGCAAATCTGCTCACAAATGTTAACATGGTCCTTCAAGCTGATGTTATCAATGAGGTGAGTCCACCCTCACGTCAGCTGTAATTTTTGTATTGGCTTCCAGAGTGCGCCCAGTAACCTGGTTTGGCCACCATAAATGCATGGATGCACCAGCTCTGGAGAAGACAGGCATCTGCAGTACTGCAGGGTAGGATACCTTGTGGGATTCGAGACACAGTGCTGCTGGATTGTCTTCTATCTGGCACACTGGAAAACAGCAGAAAACAGCGATTAATTGAAACAGAAAGCTTTTGTTGGAGTGTGTGCTGTGTGTGCTTTTTTTTGTCAGAAAGGATTTCTGTGATTCAGTAGAAACAAGACAGACCCAAAGAGAGCGGGGTGTCCATGCTTCACTCTTATTCAGGTGATTTGGGCAGTCACACTTGGGCAGTGATGGGCCTCCCGGGCAGTGTCCAGCTGCGGGAACAGCAAAATGCCGCCGCTGCCACCAGGCCAGTGTGGCAGCTCACGTTGATGTTTCCTCTACACCAGTACGTGCTTCTAGGCTAAAAGTGTTTGCCAAGCGGTATGGACTGTGCCGGTGTACATCCAGCTGGGATTTGCACGTGGATAAACACAGTTCTGCTGGAAGGTGACGGATGTGTAACCCAGTCTCTTGCGGTGCGGCACAGGGCACTTCTCCGTCACGGGGCTTCGTGCAGCGAAACGTCCGAGCGGGGAGCCAGGCCCCCCCCGCGGAGGGAGGGGATGTGCCAGCCAGGGCACCACGCAGTGACTTCGGCACGTGTGGCAAAGCTGCGGCCAGCTGGTCCCCGCCGCCCACAGCGGCGCGTTTTGGGATCTAGGCACGGTGTAACTCAGGACCGCCACCCGCCTGTCCTGTGTGTCGCCCGGCATTGCAGTGTCGCTGCCGACCCGCTCACAGGGTCGGTGGGTCGCTGGATGCGGCGGGATCCCGGCTGACAGGGCGATGCCGGCTGGCAGGGACCCCGGCTGGCCAAGACCCCGGCCCAGCGCCCTGAAGCGGGGGCGGTGCCGCTGGGGGCGGTGGCAGATCCCCTCTCCTCCCCTGCCCTCCCTCCGCGCCTCCCCGCCCTCCGCCGGGGCCGCGGCGCTGCCCCCTCCCGCCGGGGATATCCCCGGCCCCTCCCCGCGGGCGGTGGCCCAATGGAGGTTGGGATGCTGTGCGGGCTGCGGGCGGGCTGGGGGCG
>VZTH01005526.1:164158-174909 GCA_013397815.1 Aleadryas rufinucha
CGGCCCCGCGCTCCGGGCTGCCAGATGCCGCTTGGGGCCGCGCCGGCCCCGGCGACGCGGGTGGTGCCGGTGCCCAGCCCCGCCGGGGCTCGTCCCGCGCCGCGGGGCTGCGGCTCGCAGGGTTCTGATTCCTTAGAATTCCATCTGTAAAGACATAACATCCCGCTCGGGCAGGGCGGTGCGGGCTCTCGGCTTTCGAGGAACNGGCTAGTGGGCAGGGAGCCGCTGGAGCCGGGCGTCCCGGCTGAAGGAGCGGGCACGGCTCCCCAGGGCTGACAGCGGCCGCCGCTGCCGTGGGACCGGCTCGGCCCTTGGCTCCGCTTTCTGGGGGTTTTTTTAAAGTTTTTTTTCTTTCCTCGAGGCTACATATTTTACCCCAGTATGTTTTAAATTATCTGACTGTCAGTGGAAGTTATGTAGGCAGCTTTCGACAATACGGGAGTAGTAATTGCTGGTTTTGTTGCTAAAGAGCACATGAGTAGGTTTGAACCAGTTGAGGATGCTGCTGAGCGGGGTAATTCCCCCGGGCTGTTCCCGGCTGTCTGGTCTGAGGAGCCCGTGAGAACCGAGGTGAGTTTCAGGCCTTACAGTGTCAAATCTCAAGGTGTGTTTGGATCAACAAGAAGAGACGGTGGTGGTTTCAAGAGGGCGCTTTTTCCTTTGAAACTACTGTTTTGTAAACATTGAATGTTACACTACATGGTAACTCACATATTTGTGTACATTTTCAGAACAAACAAACCCTTGGCAAATGTTTCACGTGGCGTGTCACAAGGAAAGCATTTCAGTTGCTTACTGGAAGCTTTAAGTGCTCCCTGCGTGAGCATCCTGTCAGGGCACCTACCTTCCTCCCGTGAGCGGTGGATGGGAGGCTGTGGGAGCAAGCAGGGGAACAGGAGCTGGTGAGTTGGGTTGGTCACTGAAGAGCTGCGGTTTGACTTGGTGACTACAGTGATTGGAATTTTTTTAATTGAGATGTTCTCTCCTGGGGGTGAGTTAATCTTTAATCAGTTAATACTTTAGTGCTAGTAGAAAAATCTCATTATGTAATGCAGTAAAGAGAAAGGAATTTGGAGAAACAGAGCAGCAACAACTATTTATAAAGATGTGCTCATCAAAAGTGTCTGAAAACCAAAACCACATGGGTATTTCTGTGTAAGAAGTGGTAGAGAAGGATCAAAAGTTAGAGTTCTGTAAGAAGATGAAGGTTGCCTTAACTTTTTCCTCTAATAGCTAAATAAATTTCCCTTATCTCATCCCTTACACAGTCCTTTCTTCTGCTGCCCGAGGCAGTAAGCATGAAGGAGTAAACAAAGCTCCTAAGCAGAAACCAAATACTGTATAGGTTGTGTGACCCAGCAGAAGCCAGTGTCAAAATTTAAGATTTTCTGTGCTCTTTTTTCAAATATTCTTATCTTTATAAGAAAAATAAAGTAGTAAAAAGGATGTGAGTGGTAGAGCACAGTGAGTAAACGCAAGCAGAATACTGCCTACTTTTTAATGAGAGGTTGCTGTATGCCCTGTCTAGAATCCATGTGCTTCAGGTGACGGTTAGAAGTTTTCCATCAGGTCCTTGTTGTGACCAAAAGTTTGTTGGACTCAGTAATAAGTGGTTTTATGTGAAAATCTGAACTGTCTGGCTTATTGTTAATGAAAAACTGCTTATTAGGAAACAAGAAGCAAACATAGTAGTTCTCTGAGAAAACAGAACTGTTTGTTAAACATTGTTGCTTTCTGTCAGTGTCCTCTCAGTTTCCCCTCTGTACTTTACAAGTGTTTGTCTTGTCTCTTGACTTACAGGAACCTCAAGCACTGGGTAGCTCTGTCAGGGAAAGCATCATGAAGCCAGATCAGTAACTGGTACCCAGAAATTCAGAGTCAGTTATGGTGCTGATTACAGGTCAAACTTGATTTTATTTTTTAACTTCTTCCACCCTCCCCACCTTCTGTTTATGTCTGTCTTTTGGGAATGGAAACTTTGACTTGCCTTAGCAGGACAATGGAAAGGAAGCAGTGTGTATCATCTCCAGAAACAAACTTCTGCTAGTTCATTTGTAGTGTTGTGATCCCTATGGTTTCTAATACCAGATCCTTCACTGGAAGTTCTTAAAATATGCAGAAATTGCATCATGGATGAGAAGCATCTCTGTAATCCAATTGGTGATGAGCAGATTGCTTATTTCCAAAAGTTTGCCAATTTTTACACCTTTTTTTAAAATTCAGGTTGGTATAAATACAGCTTTTTGTTCATATTAGATGCTTAAAGGCTCCTCTTGCTTTTACCAGCTATTAAAGAGCATGTTTACATTTGTGAAAGTTACTTTTCAAATGATTAAAAAACTTAGAATATCTTCTAGTGGTCACCACACCTTTCCTGTAATTTGGAAGAGTGAGAATGCCTCATCTTTAGTTCAGTTGTCTTTAAAGCCAGGTTTGAAAGAGCATCTGTTGAAGAAATTTATTAGGAAATGTTCTCATTCTTGCTCGGGGATGCCTTGGTGGTTTTTTATTTTTTTTTTGCTCATCAACATCTGTTGTTTACTGTGCTAATGATGAAATGTAGGAAAAACTGTCTGGGAGAAAGAATTTGAAGCAGCTCCGTGTTCAGCTCGGTGCTTCTGTTACTTTTTGCATTGCTGAATTTTACATGTGTTGCTGCTGTGGTTATTTGCATCTTTCCCACAGCTGATGGTTTGTGGGCAGTTTACTCAGGGCTTGGGCTTATCCCAGCGAGGCTCACCTGGGAATAGCAGCCTCTGCAGCTCAGGAGGGGACTGGGGCACCTTCCTGTGGGATACAGAGTAACTGCAGAAAGTGCTGTAGCAAGAGCTCAGTAGCTGTCTTTCAAAAAAGAGGAGGTGCAGGTAGTTTGCTACCAGTTGTATCCGAAGCAGAAATCAAATCTGACTTGTGGTGTCAGAAAATTTTGAAAGATTTGAGAGTGCTTCTGCTACCTTCCCCCCTCTTTAAAATACTTGTATTGGTATTTTCTGAATGGTTCTGTTTGGAATATCAGAAATTGCAAAAGCTGTAGTAAAACCCTTGAAAATACAATTATTTCCTCATGTCCATCTTCTTTGTATGACTGTTTTATTACTTGCACAGAGATGACTGGAATCATGTCCCATAAACAAATCTCTGTCTTTACAATGGGTGTAAGCTCTTACGCTGCATGTCTTCATCAGAGTTTGTTGGTGAACAGATATTTCTAGAATCATTTCTTTTTTCTAGGAAGCCAATTTGAATAAAACAGATCAGCTGTTCTTTTCAGCAGCAGCAGCAGAAGATGGTATTTCCTAGTAGCCCAATTAATTACAGCTGCTCTGCACAAATTCTGGTAAATGCTCAGGTGACTTCATATTGTGGGATGATTTACTTAGTGCATGTTTGAGTGCCTGTTACCATAACAGCTGAGTATCATTGTAAAAATGCAGAACAGTAAACTTAGGACAGCTGTCCAAAAAGTATAATCTATCAGCTGATGTTGCAGCAATCAGTAGGCATAGAAAAGTTGGCCATGAGTGTTAAAAAAACCCAAACCCAAAGAAAGCAACACCTTTTTTCACTCGCATAGTGTGTCTTATTCTTGGAATGTTATGCCAATCTTGCATTTCAAATAATCCTTTTTCTTTGTCACTTTCTTTAACAAACATAGGAGTTTTTTATGTGATGTGTGGTTTAAGCACCCATGGTTAAATATTTTGTGACTTTATAATGCACTATCACACGATAGTAGTTTGGTAAAAAAACAAATCCATGCTGTTTTTAATAAGAGTCTAAATCTAGCAATGGTGCATGGGCCCATATTATGTATGGCTGTTTCATTAAAAAATAAAACTGTGCTTGTTAAAATTCTGTTCTTCTTTGTTCTGTTTTTGGAGGTTTTTTTATGCATCGTCCTTCATTTTGAGGAGTCTTCAGGGTAATTTTAATTAGAGATCTAAAACTTAATGGGTGGTGGTTTTTTGTTCCGTGTTTTTTATTGGTTTTGTTGGGATTTTTTTTCCCTTATGAGGTAATTCAGCATTTGCCTGACTCTTTATTGATAAACAAACACATGAAGAAAAGCACAGACCTACATGGCCAGGAAACTGTGAAGAGCACTGAGCAGCACAAGCACCCACTTTGCTCTTGAGCCCATCTTACAGAGCAGGTTGTGTTGCTGCCAGGTGGGCACCTTGGGAAATAGCAGTGTGTTTAGTACTGACCATACTGGTTATGTCACAGCTTAGCTGGAGGAGGCCAGAGTTATAGGAATCACGTCAATCTGAATTTATGTAATGTAGACTCGATTTCTAAAAATAGTAGTGGATTATTGATTACTTTCCAGGCAGTAGGGATAAAAGTGCTGTAATAAATTCAGTATGGGCAGTCGGTGCAAGCAGCTTGTTGAGGTGCCTTTGCATAGCTCTGTCCTGCCATTGCAGCGTTGGGTGAGCTCTCCCCCATCCTACTCCCTCTGTTTTGGTGCCCTTTGCCTGTCATGGGGAGCTAGAAGAATGCTCAGCTAGTAATTGTCTGCCAAAACAAGCCCTGTTTTTCTTAGTGGGAGGTGACACGAATACTTAGATAACGTTTTTGCACAGTTTAATCCAGGCGAAACTTACTGTAAATCAATTGTTAATTCCTTTGCCTAAAGGTCACCCCTGAGACCATTGTCTGATCTTGATTGTACATATGCAGTGGATGATAACCAGCTTTTGTTTGCTGATCCATCAGGTGAAACTTGTGTTTAAACAAGTATATTTTCCCTACTTAATGCATAACTGTTGGAAAGTTTACTCCAGTATTTTTCATAGCCTTCTCCACTAGTTTTTTTCATCTACAGAGAATGATAAATCAATAAGTGTGACAGGCAAAGTTTGGGGGAAGAAAAACACTTCTATTTGAATGCGCTAAAGAAGACAGAGATGTCCTAAGAAACCCAGGCCTCTGCTGAGTGCTACAAGCAATGGTTTTATTAGAGGCTGGACCCTAAAGATATGAATTTTGAGCAAGTTGGCTGCTTAACAGGCAATCATAATGGCCCTGACTGTGATGGTTTCTGTGCAGGGAGGGCAAGCTCCATGTTAAATCTGTTTGGGGTTTTTATGTTTAAATGGCTAGGCAGGAATTGCTGATATTCCCCTGGATTTTTTTGGATGTCTGTGATGGTGGCAAAAATCTGTACAGTAAAACTAAGTGTACTGTGGTCCTTCAAATAACTAGTGTACCTTGCTTGCAACTGAAGTTAAAAATACTCAGAGTGCTGTTGATTTATACTCCTGTTTACAGTTCCCATGTCCCTATTGGAGCTTCAAGGGTTGTGAATGATGTTTTGTCTATGACCAGATTCATACTGAAATATCTTCCTCTTTATTTTAGTGGGTCCTAACCACAGTTGCTTTTCCTAGAGGAAGAAAATGTGGGGTTTTTCTACTAAATTGTGAGATTTCTCTTGGTGGTTTTTATTATATTTTGTTCCTTGTAATGTGTCAGCATAACCTATACAAGGACATAGTTGTGGGGAAATTGGAACCTTCCTAATAGCATTTACATTTGGTTTTTAACTTATATGTAGCAGGAAAGAAGAATCCAAGTTCTTTGTCAGGTTTTCAAATCCCTAAAGTGCTGAATAGTCTATTTCTACAAAAAGTAAATACATGAAATGAATTTGTGTGACTTGTAGTTCTTGCATTCCATTATTAACAATTGTAATAATACCACTTTCTCAAGTTTCAGTGTTCAAGTAGTACAGCGGACTATCATGGTTTGGCATGAGCGGCTGAGTTAAGTATTGCTGGCTTGCACATTCCTGTTGGTTATATTGTAATCTTTACCTCCACTGGAAAATATGTCCTATTTTGAGTACTCATTTCAGGCTCTTGGCTTTATGCCTCTCAAACAATGAAACATGCTAGTTTTCTGTAATTTCAGACCTCTGTGTTGAAGAACTAATAGCTTTTTTTAAACCATTTTTGCAGTAGTGACCTTTGCTGTGAAGGCTCTGTGGTGACTTTTATGAACTTTGGGCTTAAAAACTAGTGTGACTACATGAGTTGGAGTTCAGCTACAAAAAATATGCACACCTAATAATCTGTGTGAAGGAAGGCTCGATTGAAGGATTTCTTCTTTAAGATGCTACCTATTAATCACTGGTAGTTTCTAAAATAATTTTGACTTAATCAATTCAAACCATTCCTTGGACATAGCCTCAGCTTTTGTTCACTATTTGTTTTTGTTTCTTGTCTCTGGCTCAGACCAATAGGAGTGTATTGCATGAGGCAAAGGAACTCTTCATGTTTCAGTGACTTTTATGGCTGATTTATGTAAAGATGTCTGCAGTGATAGCCTCTTTACTGGAATAAATAGTTTCATGTTAAAGTTTTATTGATGTTTTGAAGGAACACTCCTGAGTGAGAGTGTTATCTCACTTGATAATACAGTCTCAGGAATCTGAATAATCAAGTTCTCTCATGTGTGAAAGCAATTTTTGGATACTGCGTAGAAAAACTCCTGATGTCTCTGCAGGAAAAGAGGGGTGTGATGGATAGGGGGTTGAAAACATACATAACTATGAACATTAAGTGTCTGAATAAGTCACTTGCCTGGTAGCATAACTTCATTTAATTTTTCTGCTGCAAGCCAGATTTCATGGAGAGGCTGATGGGCAGGTAGCAGCATTGGTCTGTCCTGGCTGTCATCCTGCTGTGCAGCTCTGCTGTAACAGACACTAGGGTGTAGAAATTGGGAAGGCACACTATAGGCAAGTGCCTGCAGGACTGTTAGAGGAAAACCTTTCCTGGGAAACCCACGTGTGGGTACATCTGTGAAGTGCCTGACAGTAATGCATGGGTAGCAGGGTTGTGATCTCCCTGAGGCTGGAGAGGTGTGATGGGATAGCTCTGGGGACTGGAGTCCTTCAATGATAGGGTCTTTGGGGTGTGCAGAGTGGGATGCTGAGGAGGATGTGGGGGAGTGGCAGGATTGCAGGGAGCTCTGCCTTGGAGCACACCACCAGCCATTTGAGAGTGCAGGGTCAGGAGTGCTGGGTGGTTTTACGGGTGGCTGCTACAGACCATCTGATTAGGAAGAAGCAGCAGATGAGGCCTTCAAACAACTGGAGGGAGGCTCCTGTTAGCAATCCCCATGGAGGACTTTAACCCCTCTCTTCTCTGCTGGGGCAAGAAGCTGGCCGGACACAAGCCATGTAGGAGGTTTCTGGAATGCTTTTGTGACAGCTTCCAGATGGGTGATCAAGGAGGTGACAGCAGGAACTGGTTTGCTGGGCTTTTGCCTTGCTTGCAAGGAAAAATCAATTAGGGATGTGAAGATGGAGGTCACCTGTTCAGAGGGACCCTGGCAAGCTGGAGAAATGGCCCAAAGGAATTTCATGAAGTTTGGCAAAAGGGAACATGAAGTGGTGTACCAGGGGAGAAAACAACTGTCCCAGGTTGGAGCCTGACACGCTGTGCAGCCCTGGTGAGACCCATTAGGAGCACTGGGTCCAGCCCTGGCTTCCCCAGTGTAAGAGAGACAGGGGCATTCTGGAACAAATCCAGCAAAGGGCCACAACGCTGCTGAGAGACTGGAGCAACTGACACAGGAGGAGAGGCTGAGACATCTGGGATTGTTTAGCTGTAATCTTGAGAAGGCACAGGGAAGACTGTATGAATTGTGTGTGTCAGAGGATATAAGCAGATGGAGCCAGAGTCTTCTCAGTGATGCATAATGACAGGACAAGCAGAAAAATGTCATTTTATGACTTTTCCTCTTTTTCTGAAAAGGAAATAATCCATTCAATCTGGAGACTTCTCAATTTTTGCAGTGTTCTGTGCTGAAGTGAGGTCACTGTTGTCTCTTTTGGACAGCAGAGTTATCAAAGGATTCTTAACTACAATTTTAAATGTTGAGTTGAAGTACTAAATCTGAGATTGGACTGTAATATTAAAGCACAGTGTTTTTTAATGTTAGGTATTGAAGATGACTAAAAATACATTTTTAGGTAAATCCTTGATCAGATACCAGTATTAAAAATAGCAGTTTGCAGCCTGAAGTGTACTCCAGGGCTGATAAAATTGTGATTGAGTTAGGGGTCAATTTGCCTTCCTCAGGGCATTGAGAAACATCTGGGAAAAATGGTCTGTGCATCCCAGCTCTGGAAGTCCTGCTAGGATTTGGTTGTGCTCGTGCCCCAGAAGGGAAGGTGGTGGCTGGGACAGGCAGCTGCTGCCAGAGCAGGTCTTGGTTCTCACACACACAAGGGGTGCTGGGTGCTGTGTTTGGCTGCACATTGTGATCTTGGGGTGCTCTGGGAGCACAACTGGAGGGTCCCTGCGGGCTGGCTGGGTGAGCTGGGACACAGATGTTCCATGGCAGCACGTGAGTGCTGCTGCTTTGCTGCCTCCAGGCAGCTTTTGAAGTGGTCATCATGCAAGGATGTAGCTGTGGTTAGCTCTGTGTGCTTCTCACCTGCCAGAGGTTTTGCTGAGGCTTTATCAGGGTTCGCTCCCAGGGATGGGATGAACTAACTGGATGTTCAGTGGCCGAGCAGTGGGAGCTGGCCGTGGGCTGGAGTGGCCTTGCTGGTCCCAGTGATGTGGTTCAAGGACTCTGTGCTCTGGATTGCACTACATCCTCCTAAGCTCTGTGTTCCTGCTGATGGTATGTGAACAAGCTGTGAAAACAGGGCTTGGGAGTGCAGCTGGGATTGGAGCTCAGTCCTGTTATCTCTATTGCTTGGATGCCCTTGTGTAAACCACAGACGTACATGTTGCTCAATTCATCCTTCCTGGAAGTGTCTTCCTTGTGCGTGTGAGTGAGAACAAACAGGAGATAACTTGTTCTTAAGGTTTCTTTTCCTTCGAGGGTGAAAGGTTTTTAAAATATCTTTATAAATGTATTGCTTGTGGTGAGAAAGACAATAATAGATGATGCATTTAAAAGGCATGAGATTTCCAGTCATTCTGACTACCTCCCACGTGGCCAGCTGCCAGCAGCTGTGTCTTGAATTTGGCATCTTGAGATCAAGTTTATAAATGCTGTGGAGTAAAGCTCCTTTTTTATTACTTAGGTTTTTTTTTTCTTAATTGCCCAGGTTGATATATCCTAGAACTTTAAAAATCAGATTTTGAACCATTCCTTTAGGGGCTGTGAACTTCTCGGGCACACTGGTCACTTGAGGAGGTGCTTTCCAGGACACCCACACAATCTGCCATTGGAAGATGTTTTGAAGATTAAGGTAGCCCTTGATAAGCGATGCTTTTGTATGCAGTTAACTGTTTTAGCTGTTACCATTTCTAGAAGGGCTCAAATGTAGCCTGGTAGAAATTTTACTGGACTGGAAGGAATATCCTCTGGTTTGCTGCTTTGAGACTTTGAAAAAGTTGCTTTTCTTTGCCCCATCTGATTTGACTGCTGAGCCTTTTCCCAGAGCTAGGAAGCTGATCAGTGTAGCTGGTGCCAGCCACAAGGGAGCTGCATCCCCCATTCTGATGCAATTCCAGGGCTTGCCTGGTGTGTAAAAGTTGCAATAAAACTCGAGAAAAATACTCCTTATGTATAAAACTTGATAAACTTGTATGGAGAAGCTTTTTCTCAAATGTTAGTATATGCAAATAGTGGGTCCCCATTCCTCTGTTGGCTTTTTGCCTGTTGGGAACATGTGTAGATGCAAGTGAGGTATGAGCCATCCATTTCCCATTTACTAAACTTCTCTGCAGGCCAGGACTCGGAGGCTTTGCAAAATCTTGGTTCCATTTTCCCCTAAAACTATGTGATATGAATCAGGTCTGTAAGAATGGTTTTCAAGGAAAAATAAGCAGCAATCGTTGTGCTTATGTGGTTTTTGTCAGGCTTGAAGTATGTAGATGCTGAGGAATGTTTATTATACTGGGGCTTTTATAGGTACTTCCCCCCCCCCCATCTCATAGGAAAGTTTTTCTGATTGGTTTGTTTGTTTGTTTTCCTGTGGGGCCTGCCCAACATATTAAGAAGCTATGGGTTGTTAATTTTTTTTAGGTCTTTCATCAGTCCCTCTCTACAGCTTTTTAACTTGCAAAAATAACTTCTATTTGTAGGAGTTATAATGCCACAGGGTTTTGCTCTAGCTGCTAGAATATTACAGGGGTTTTGAAAGCAAAAAACTATAAATAAGAGTGCCAGGGAAAGAAAAAATGAAGCCTCATTCCAGATTAGTGAAGTGAAATATATCTGCATATTCAAATTATGTACTTAAAAAGATTGAGCTATGTGTTTTCTCACTTACTTGGCACAAAGCATGTGTAAAACCTTGAATGATTGTCCATACTAGTGATGAGATGACAAACAGAACAAACCCAAAATACCATTCTGCTGCTTGTGGAACAGCTCAGATCATGGGCTTCATCTGTTTAAACTTGCTTCTTGGAAAGGAATTATGCTAGATTTCCTTCTGAGGAGAGCTTGCAACATTTTTATAATCAAGTTGAGCTAAATGGTCTATAGTACAACTTATCTGAAAATTGGTACGAAGCCAAGTAAATCTGGTCTGAAAGAAGCAATGTTAGAAGGTAATTGGAGGGAGAAATTGGTGGCACTAATGATTTATCCTGTTGTTTTGAAGTGCTGCTTTTGTTTTCTGGAACATATACATGTGTCTGTGCTGTGCTTACCTCACACAGTCACACAGTGGGTCAGGAAAGGACCATGGGGTCATCTATTCCTACCTCCTGTTCATCCCAGAGCACGTGGCACAGGACTGTGTCCAGCTGGGTCTGGAATATCTCCAGTGA
>VZTH01005527.1:0-11010 GCA_013397815.1 Aleadryas rufinucha
GAGGTCCCCTCCAACCCCAGCTGCTGTGTGACTGAGATATTCCTGCAGGACCCCCAGAGCCCCTTTGCTAATCGTGATTCCAAGGCCCCAGCTCGTGGCTGGAGCATTTTCAGCCATTAAACCCCACAGATGTGAACACATCACCACAGCCCAGAGGGACGAGGCAGCAGTGACTCACACACAAACTGTGCAGGGTTATTAAATTTAAATGAAAAAACTTAATAAAAAAGGCAAATATTTGAACACATGGAACACAATTATTCTCAACTTTCCGAAGTGTAACTGCCTGATGTCAAATCTGAATTTATTCCTTGCTGTATTAGGCACCCACTGCTCCCTCAGCTGCCTGGCTGCTCTCCCATGTCCTGCACACAAACCAAGCTCTACATCCCACCTCCTTCATCCCAAAAACACAACAGGACAAGGAATCAGTGAGGATGGAAAAGCCCTCCCAGCCCATGGAATCCAGGCTGTGCCCCATCCCCACCTTGTCCCCAGCCCAGAGCTCTGAGTGCCACCTCCAGGAATTCCCTGGGCACCTCCAGGGATGGGCACTCCAAACCTCCCTGGGCAGCCCCTGCCAGTGGCACCCAGGAATCTCCCAAATCAAAGCTCAGACACCCCTCAGCCCCAGTCTGGCAGTGGCAGGGGAGACCTTCACAGCTCCATCTTGGCTCAATATGTAAAATAAACAAGCACAGGAGTGTGAAGCTCTCGAGGAGCACAGCAGATCTGACAAACAGCAGCTGTTCCTCCCTCCACGCCGAGCTCGGGATTCAAGAATTAAGCAATCATCAGCTTCTTATGGCATGCAGCAAAGCTCCCAGCCCGGGTGCAGATCCTGCAGGCAGCGGGAGACAACTGAGGCTCCACAAATCCCATCTGATCCCACTCCTCACTCCAGGCATTCCATCACTCTGAGGGTTCTCTTTCCATGTGTATCCCGGCAAGGAAATCAGGGAATGGGTGTTTGGGAAGGGTGACTGTGGGGTGGGGGATGCAGCCCCCCTACAACAACTCCAGGTAGGAGAACCACAGCAGAGACCTTGGGTAAGATCCCAGCATCAGGGAATGGTTTGGGTTGGGAGGGCCCTCAAAGCCCACCCAGTGCCACCCCTGCCAGGGCAGGGACCCCTCCCACTGTCCCAGGCTGCTCCCAGCCCCAATGTCCAGCCTGGCCTTGGACACTGCCAGGGATCCAGGGGCAGCCACAGCTGCTCTGGGCACCCTGTGCCAGGGCCTCCCCCCCCTCCCAGGGAACAATTCCTTCCCAATATCCCATCCAGCCCTGCCCTCTGGCACTGGGAAGCCATTCCCTGTGTCCTGTCCCTCCATCCCTCGTCCCCAGTCCCTCTCCAGCTCTCCTGGAGCCCCTTTAGGCCCTGGAAGGGGCTCTGAGCTCTCCCTGGAGCCCTCTCCTCTCCAGGTGAGCCCCCCCAGCTCTCCCAGCTTTGTCCCAACCCTTTACAAACAATTATTTCCCAACAAAATAAGCCCTGCATTAGCCACACAGAAGTTTAATATTTTCAGTGCCACCAAAAAAGTCCATTATTTCTACATTCATTATTCCTCCATGCCAAGGAACACCTGCAGATGCACCAACTAAGAGGCAGACAGACCAAAAAAACCCCACAAATATTAAAGTTTTGATCATTCAGCAATGGATAAATGAAAACAGACTCCTCTGCCAGAGTGACAATGGAAATTAAAAAACAAAATAAAAAACTATCAGTGTCCAACTAATCCGAGTGTTAAACACAAGCTCATTGTTCATTCACCTGGAAGTCGAACAGTCCTTCAGTGAGGTCCAACACCTGCCCTCCAAGAGCCTGTGCTCATTCCCAATTCCAGCTGGCTGCTGCTGGGAAAAGCCCACAGAACAGCTCCTGGAGCTCCTGTGAAAGCTAATGCTGTCTGCAAACACGACTCTTCCGTGGCTTCCTGCAGGGCACACGAGCAGAAAGGTTGTTTACTTCTCATTTGATTCTTTTGTTCTGGAGAGGAGGATGCGATTTCCCCAAAGAGGGCAGGAAAACAGGAAAATAAAGTGAGCCTGGGCTGCCTGGCCAGCCAGAGCCTGCGATGAGCAACGCTCCTGGAGCTGGGCTTCCTTATTAAACTTTCATCAATCCCTTATTAAAGTTTCATCACCCAGTTGAAAGAGGAGTTTGGGTGGTTTCCCCTCCTTTGATGAAGTTCTCTCTCCTTCTCTCCTGCTGAATAATTCCGTGGAGGAAGGACCATGCCTGTGGCTCTCAGTGCTGGACAGGGGGCACGGGCAGGGGTCAGTGGGGCCACGCTCCTGCTCTGCCTCAGCTCAACAACATCCCCCAGCTCATCCACTCACACACAGAGCTGCATTTGCCAAAGCCTCTGGAAGCTGGCCCAGGACTCCCTGAGAGCTGGGGGCTTCCATCTGAGAAGTTCTCCTCACAAACAAACCAGATCTTGCTGTAAGGTTTTCACAAAAAGGGTTGAAAGGGGTTTAGAATTACCATGAATCATCCTGCATTTACAGGGGGAACTGCAAACGTCTTGTGCCATGAAAAGAGGAGTAAAACACTATCACTGATATTCCAATGAGGGAGAAAATGCAGGATTTTTTCTAGCAATGGTGTTTTCCCCAGATCAGTTTTTGCCAGGCCATGGTACACCCTGGCAGTGAGGTGAAAACTTCCCCTCCAAATCCCAGAGTCACTGGGGTGGGAAAAGCCCTCCAGGATCACCGAGCCCAAGCTGTGCCCCATCCCCACCTTGTCCCCAGCCCAGAACCCTGAGTGCCACCTCCAGGAATTCCTTGGGCACCTCCAGGGGTGGGCACTCCAAACCTCCCTGGGCACTTCCACTGTTCCTGTCCCAAACATCCCCATCACCCCCTGGCACCAGCCCTGCCTGAACAGGAGCTCCCAGAGCCCCTTGGAAGGAGCTCTGTGCTTGCATCCAGCCCAGCCCCTCACAGCCCCATAGCCCACCTGATGGCTTTAAGCAGAGTTTTCTGTATTTTAAAGTAGGATCCTCTGCATCTTTAAGCTCTGATATCTTTAAGCAGAATTTTCTGTATTTTTAAGTAGGATTCTCTGCATTTTTAAGCTCCAGGAGTTTAAGCAGAATTCTCTGTCCCTTGCTCTGACCTCGGCTGCAGATGGAGCCTGACGGTGCCACTGTCACCCTGAAGCCCTTCTGAACGCACACAGATGTGCCCAGCTGCGACAGACAGGAGGTGCTCGGTGTTTATGGAACGCTGTTGTCCTTCACAACCTCCCTGGCCATGGCCTGAGGGGACAGGGCACCTCCTCCTTGCACTGACCCGGGGTTCTGAGCTGAACTCGGCTCAAAACTGAGCAGGGGCACCTCCCAAAACACACCAGAGACCCCCACAGGGCCCAGGCAGGGGCAGTGACACGAGTCAGGTGAGGCTGGGCAAGGGAAACGGTTCTGCAGGAGGGAGGTGATGTGATAACGGTGTGTTAGACAGCAGGGTGAGTGCAGTGTCCATGGAAAAATCCGGATTTTCATCCCACTGCAAAGGGGAACACAGAGATATCCCTACAAAGGAGAACACCCTCATACCCCTGCAAAGAGAAACACAGGGATAGCCCCGCAAAGGGGAGCACCCCGATAACCTTGCAAAGGAGAACACCCCCATATCCCCGCAAAGGGAAACACCCCAATATCCCTGCAAAGGGAAACAGGGATATGCCTGCACAGGGGAACACCCCGGTATCCCCGCAAAGGGGAACACAGGGATAGCCCTGCTAAGGAGAACACCCCCATAGCCCTGCTAAGAGAAACACAGGGACAGCCCTGCTAAGGGGAACACCCCCATAGCCCCACAAAGGGGAACACCCCCATAGCCCCGCAAAGGGGAACACCCCCATAGCCCCGCAAAGGGGGAGCACAGGGATAGCCCCGCAAAGGGGAGCACCCCCATAGCCCTGCAAAGGGGAACACAGGGATAGCCCGGCAAAGGAGAACACCCCATATCCCTGCAAAGGGAAAGACAGAGATAGCTCTGCAAAGGGAAACACCCCGACATCCCTGCAAAGGAGAACACCCCCATATCCCCGCAAAGGGAAACACCCCAACATCCCTGCAAAGGGAAACAGGGATATGCCTGCAAAGGGGAACACCCCGATATCCCCACAAAGGGGAACAAAGGGATAACACTCCTTTCCGAATGTCCCTGCTTTCCGAATGTCCTGCTTTCCCGATATCCCTGCTTTCCCGATATCCCTGCTTTCCAAGGAGGAAAGCAGCTGATGGCACTGCCATTGTAACCCCCAGTGATTGCCAGGAACGGCCCCGCTCACTTTGCTGCTCCTAGGCAATAAAACCACAAATCCCCGGCTCCTCACAAGCACCCCCTGCCCTGGAAGCACCGGGAGAGCTGGATTTACTCGGGGTCAGGTAGGACGATGCTATGGAAAGGTCAGAACCACCAGCCCAGCCCATAAAGACATTGCTCGTGGGTTTATTTCTGTCATTTAAGTGGGAAAACAAACTTCACTCGAAGTTTCTCTTGATTTGGAGAGACAAGAGGAAAAGCACCACAAAAACATAAACTTCATAAGCAAAACAAAAACTTTGTGAAGGCTGTGATTAAAGCCAAGCATTCCCAGACCTAATAAAGTGCTCGGCTGGCAGTGCTTGAATGCTCCACAAACAAAGAGAGGTTTGATGGCTTTGCAGGGACATGAATGGGGTCCTGCTGTGCCATTCTTGTCCCCAAACAGGAGCGAAGCACACGCACTTAAATACGAGAAAATCCAATCTGGGAAGCCAAAACCCGAGTGCTTGTAAATGCAGATGTGCTTCGAACACAGAGCTCGTGCTTAGGAAATACAGGAGGTCGGGGGTCCTGGGTTGCGTATTTCATGAGAAATCAACCCAAATTCAACACGGAGCAGCCCTATTTAATCCATAGAGCTGTACTGGCTGGAATTTAAACTGGAACTACCTAGCAAACTGGGTCTGTGCTGGATGTGTATCTGCATATCAAAGCCAACGCTGGCACTGGCTACAAGAAGAACCGGCTCGGTTCTGTAAAGGGGACAGGCATTAAGAGAAAGAAAAGACATTAATGAGAAGGATCAAAATGTTCATCTGCTTGGGATGTCCCACACGACATCCTTGTCTCTAAGCAGGACAGGCATGGAACCAGATGAGGTTTAAGGTCCATTCCAACCCAAACCATTCCACGATTCCATGAAAACCTCCCCAAACACACACATGGGAACACCCCCTTGGCAAGGGAGCACCGGTGGTGATGCTGCTGAGAGCCAGGAGTGCCAAAGTGCACCCCCAAACCTCGGAATGACAGCAGGGACAGCCACAGCACAGAGTGTCCTGTGCCACAGGGCTCCAGCCTTCCCCTGATGGGTGCCACCAAGGGGTCCTGCCAGAGCCCCCTCAGCCCCAGCCAGCAGCCCCGAGCTCACAGGGATGTGCAGGACACACAGGGACACACCTGGCCAGCCCTGAGCTCAGCCACAGCACAGGGCCCAGGGCACGAGACAAATCTGAATCCCTTCTTTATGAAAATACAAATCAGAGATCTGAATCCTTCCTTTACAGAAATACCANTTCCTTTAGAGAAATACCAATCACAGAGATCTGAATTCCTTCTTTATGAAAATACCAATCACAGAGATCTGAATCCCTTCTTTACAGAAATACCAATCACAGAGACCTGAATCCTCCCTTTACAGAAATACCAATCAGAGATCTGAATCGTTCCTTTAGAGAAATACCAATCACAGAAATACCAATCTCAGAGACCTGAATCCTCTCTTTACAGAAACACCCATCACAGAGATCTGAATCCTTTACAGAAACACCCATCACAGAGATCTGAATCCCTTCTTTACAGAAATACCAGTCAGAGAGATCTGAATCCTTTACAGAAACACCCATCACAGAGATCTGAATCCTCTCTTTACAGAAATACCAATCACAGAGATCTGAATCCTCTCTTTACAGAAACACCAATCACAGAGATCTGAATCCTCTCTTTACAGAAATACCAATCTCAGAGATCTGAATCCTCTCCTTACAGAAGTACCAGTCCCTTCTCTGCACAACCATCCAAACGCTGCCTTCCTCCCCAAAGTGCTGCCCCTGGCAGACGTGAAACAGGCTATCACTGCCAGGGGGAAAGGGCATCCTTCTCCTCAGAAACACTCAACACAGAGTACATAAATTCGTGTTTTGCAGTTTGTGAGGGAATAATAACTGCTGCTTCTCACCACAAATAACACCTTGGAGTAGCTGGAGCTGCAGCTGTTAAATTATGCACATTACCCTTCGCCAGCCTCCGTGCTCACTCCTTTATCTGAGGAACGCTGCGGCTCCATTGAGAGAACAATTATATCATTACTGATAACTGGGGAAGGCAGAGCCGCCCTAGGAGCGGCTCCCGAAATGAATCCCGCACAGAAACCTGATTAACTTCCCCTTTATCCCACTTAAGTGAGCAATTTTCCCAGGATTTTTATTACTCTTCACATTAAGTGCAAGGATTACACAGGAAATGCTTCCAGTGCTGCCGTGACACCTGGAGAAGCAGCTCCTGGTGCTGGCTGCAGGGCAGGACCTGCAGGAATGGCCACACGTCCCTCACGAGCTCCGGAGCCCACAACAGCCTGGCATGTTGTGAGAGGAGATCTCCAGAAGGATGGGAAGGAATTCTTCACTTCCACAGGGTGCCCAGAGCAGCTGTGGCTGCCCCTGGATCCCTGGCAGTGCCCAAGGCCAGGCTGGACATTGGGGCTTGGAGCAGCCTGGGACAGTGGGAGGTGTCCCTGCCATGGCAGGGATGGCAACGGGTAGGCTTTGGGGTCCTTCCAACCCAAACCATTCCAGGATTCTGTGATCCCATTATTTACAGAGGTGGTGGGGGGGATTTGAGCTCCTCTCTGCCCTTCTCCCACCCTGAGGGAGCTCAGAGGTGGCAACCAGCACTGAACCTGCTGCTGGGGGAAGAGCAGGATCCTGAGCTCCTGAGCAAACGTCCATGGGCACAGGCACTGTCCAGGAGAGGAAACCCTGCCCCTGCTGGTGCTCCCTGCAGCCCACAGAGGTGGCACCAGGCTGGCAGTGTCCCTGTTCTGCCTGGCACTGCCCCTGAGCTGCTCCCAGGAACGCTCCTCCCTTGTACCTGACACTTTGCACGTGATAAAATATGCTTGTGCACGTTTAAAATATTGCAATATTTTTAAATATGGAAGTCTTTTAAACATGCAGAACCAGGAGGGGCTGTGGCTCCCCTGCCCAGAGCCCCTCCCTCACAGCACACCCACCCTTACAGCCCCCAGGCAGCCTGGGCACACAGCTGCTTTTATGTGTAATAACAGCAATAAATACTGCAATAAATAGCAATGGATCAATGACAGGGTTTCCCCACAGCAGTGACTCCCCCAGCTGAGCCCTGGGCAGTCCTGGCAGGAGGAGGGGACAGCTGAGCCACAGCTCTGCTAAGACACCATCACATGGACCCAGCCTGAACCAGCCAACACGTTCCAGGGCATTCCCTGCTAATTAATCAGGCTGGCTAACGAGCCCAGGAGCCAGGAGCTCTTCCAGCACACTCTGAACCAAAGAAAGAATGGCAAACACAACGTCCTGGGTGCTGCACAGCTCTGAAACACAAACTGCTTTGGGGAGAGGCCACGGAAAGGGAGCTCTGCTCTCAGCCCCGGGGACAGCACCTCTGCTCTGAGGAGGGCAGGAACAACTGGCAGCAATCAGTAATTCTAATTCCCAATTTAATTGAGTATTTAGGAGCTGAAACATCGGTGGCACTTTACCCCTCTACCTTCTGTACAGAACAACTGCTATTTTAATTTGCTCCTGCAGCGACAAAGCAGAGATTCAGCCCTGCTGGAACGCACGGTCTGCTCTTGGCCAAGGATAAATGTTCTTTTCCAGGTATAAATCTTAGTTACCTAAAGCATCACACAATATTTACACAGTTAATATTTATATTCACACTTATAGCTCTTAGTTCTCCTGGTAAGTTATGCAGATTAATGGAATTTATTTCACAAATGACTGAGCCTTAATGAGATGATGGATCCACTGCTCCTCTCTCCTGCTGGCTGCCTGCACAGACCCCACCAAACACTTCAAATGAGCAGCCAGCACAACCCTGCAGGGACTGTGCCACAGAACCATGGGATCACCCAGGCTCTCAGCGACTTCTTGTTTGAAAAATAAACTCAGTAGGTGGGGAGTGGTTGGTGCCCTCCTTGCAGAGGTCACCAAGCAGCTACAGAGCAGCCTGGCACAATCTGCTGTAATCACACACAGCCTTTTCTCTCTCTCAGAGCCATTCAGAGGATGAACTGCACTTGGCCATCGAGGTTCTGCTCAAGCAAGAGATTTTCAGCTGAATGGAAGCGAACCTTTACTTTAGAGAGCAGCTCTGCCTCTCTGGGGGATGCATTAAGGGAAAACCACCGAGAAACAGGCAAGTACTTAATTATTGATGTGCTTATTTCCTGACCTGGGATCAGCTGAGGGGCCAAGACGAGCGTGGGCAGTGGCCTGGAGGCAGCAGCTGGCCTGGCTACAGCCATGGCTACTTGATTGCTCAGCAGCAGAGGCTTCTCACCCCCCTGGAACAGCCTGGACTCCTCAGGCTGGATCCAGGCCGAATCCAGGGCAAAGGCATTGTTCAAGTAGATCTGTCCAACAGAAAGAAAGAAAGAAAAACGTTACAGTCTGAGATCCCAAATTCAGAAATACAAGTGAGAATGAAGGGTCTTTAACTCAGTATTACAACAGGCAGTGCCTCAGCTGGGGACAAACCCAAACCAGGTGGGTTTCTGCTCCCTCCGTGCTGAGGCTGAATTGAAGTGAGCACTTAAAAATGAATTGGCTTTGACGTGACTCATCAGCTGCTGCAGCAGCACAGGAGGCAAGGAATCCCTGAGGGCAGGGTTGTCCTGGCACAGCCACTCCGAGTGACCCCATCGGCACCGGGGACTGCGGTCACCTCCCCAGCCAGGACAGGGGGATGGGGGACAGGGAGGGACAAAGGCACAACACAGCTGAGGGACAGCAGGGGACAGAGGCACAACACAGCTGAGGGACAGCAGGGGACAGAGGCACAAAACCAGGTGCTCAGCACTCAGCTGGCAAACGGGCAGATGTGGGGAACAGAGGTGAGATGGGGACAGGGGACCCCGAGGGCCACCCTGGCACCGGGACGTGGCAGCGCCCGCGGTGCCGCTGCTCTGCCAGCGCTGGACTGTGGCACCCCTTTGGGACAAACAGTGGGGAAACCAGGGAGAAAGGGCAGATGGAAAACCCCCATAATCACATCTCGTAGGAAAATGAAGACATTCTACTCACAAGAATAAATATTAAAGACATTTTAGTCTTATTAAAACTTGGGAACAGCGAAGCTGTGACTGCTGCTCCACCACCTGCCCCTTCCAACATTCCTCCTCCGCAGGGTTTTCCTGACAAACGCCGACCTCTCACACCCCTTTCCAATTCCCTAAACCCACAACGCTCATCAGCTTCTGTACTTTATATACTGCAGCCTTAAAAACCCTTCAGCACTTACTTTGCAGTTGGGCAGCCTTTTATCAATCCAGCTCTTGCCGGCGTGAGGCGGCACCGTGGCTGTGTACACGGGCGGGAAAACGGGAACAAACTCCACGCTGGAGGAAGGGGAGAATCCTACGACCGGGGAATGAGCTCCAAATATCCACTTCGGAGGGGAAAAAAAGAAAAAAAAAACACAGGAGGAGGAGTTAACAAAAGGGTTTTACCCCGAGTAAGCGATGCTTTCCGTGATTTCCTAATTACGTGAACAGATGAGCAGGGAAAATGTCAGGAATGTCCCTTGAGCCCAAGGGTTTGCGTTTCTTTGGGCAGCGAACGGCACCGGCGGCACAGAGCGGGTCGGGAAGCCACAACCCCATGCCCTGGAGCAGCACTGGCAATGGCTGCGGCCGCCAGGCAAGCGGGGCTTTCTCTGCTCGCCCTGAACCTCACTCGCGAACCCAAAACAGCACCAGCGAGTGCCTCAAAATGCGTCTGGAGAACCAAAGGAAACGGCAGAAATGTATTTTTTCCTCAACTTAAATTCGCCCGGCAAATGGGTTCCCACAGCAAAACCACCTCTGCGGGTTCGTCGAGTGGTCTCCCGCTGGGGAGTAATTGATGTTCCCGTTTCATTAGAGCAGCACCGACTGTTTTCTCCCGAACCACAAGAGACGCTCGAGCTCGAAAAGGCTGGAAATCATCACACGGAATCGAGCGGACACCACGGCGCTCGCAGCTCGCGTTTATTTTTACTTCTGTCTACCAAAAAAACATAAAGCCGAGGCAAAACTGCGCGCACAGCTCCGACCCCTCCGCTGTGACGGGGCGAACACGCGGCTGAAGGCTCCGCTACTGCGAGCAGCCTCACGGCGGCAATTAATAATTGAAAGATTCATCAGGGAAAGCACTGGCGCGACACGCTGGTTCCAGTGACACGGCTCAAAACTTTCGTCTTTATAAATATTCACAGAGCGCACAGCGGCGATGCTGCCCCGGCTGCCGGAGCATCCCTCCCGTTCCGGCTGCATCTGCGGAAAGCGCAGCCTGCAGCCGCCGGGGAGCCCAGCCCCGCCGGAGGGACCCCCGGCCGCACCGAACGGACCCCCAGCCCCTCTGGCAGCCCCTCTCCTCCCGGAGAAATCCCCGCCGCGCGTTTCCAGAGCCGCTGCAAGTGCCGCGCTCCAACACACGCGGGGCTGCGACCGGCGAGCGAGCCCGCGGGGCGCAGAGCGTCGGGAAGGGGATGCAGAGCCTGGGGAAGGGGGAATGCAGAGCTTAGGAAGGGGGATGGAGAACCTGGGGAAGGGGAGATGCAGAGCTTGCGAAGGGGGAGCGCACAGCCCGGGGAAGGGAGATGTAGAACGGGGGAAAAGGGGAATGCAGCGCCCGGGGAAGGGGGGATGCAGAGCTTGGGAAGGGGGGAGGGATGCAGCGCCCGGGGAAGGGGGATGTGGA
>VZTH01005527.1:11400-26866 GCA_013397815.1 Aleadryas rufinucha
CAACACCTCCGACCCTCAGAGGTCCCCAACCTCCTCTCGCCGTCCCCAGGAGCCGCAGCCCCCAAACCTTCCCGATCCCCCCCAAATCCCCCTTCCCCAGGCCGTGCGAGTGCCCCGGCACCAGAGTAGCAGCAGGGTCGGGCATCCCACGGCTGTCCCTCAGCCGAGACCCTGCTGTCGTCAAGGAAAATAACATGGATTTAAACTGCCAGAGCACAGGGATAGGTGGGATATTGGGAGGAAATTCTTCCCTGTGAGCGGGAGCACAGGGTGCCCAGAGCAGCTGTGGCTGCCTCTGGATCCCTGGCAGTGCCCAAGGCCAGGCTGGACACTGGGGCTTGGAGCAGCCTGGGACAGTGGGAGGTGTCCCTGCCCATGGCAGGGGTGGCACTGGATGGACCTTAAGGTCCCTTACAACCCAAACCAGTGTGGGATCCTGTGAATTTCCTGGCAGACAGGAGGAGAGGAGCCTGGTGCTGCCGCTGCTGCCCGAGAGCAGCTCCCTTGTCCAGTCCAGCCCAGCCCAGCCCAGGCGATTCCGGGCTGAGCCCCCCAGCGCCAGCAATGTTCCCTTACAACCTGTGCGTTTGTTTCTGCTGCCGTCTCCTCCCTACTGTGAAATAAAGGAGCTGAGCAAGCCTCTGCTGACGGCATCACAGCTTCCAGCAGCTCCAGCAAAAAAATTAAAGGGATGAATAACGGCAAAATGGGCTGAGCCTGAGTTCACAGAACACGCAAATGTTTCAGCTTCACGGTTCAAAATCGCTGCAGAGGAGTTGGATCTCCCATGGCAGCGAATAACCTCAGTAAAAATAATACCCAAGAAGTTTTGGAATCAAATGATGATGATCTGTGGCTAAACACGAGATCAGGGAAATGCATTGGTTATAATTGCCCTGAGAGACACTGGGAAATGGAGATTGGAGAAATGCACAAAGTGCCAGAAATCTGACAAACAGAGGATCGCTGCTTAATGTTTTAGTGTGTGGCTGTTTGTACAACTCAAAACCACATCCTGGTAATTGGGACTGAGCAGAGGAACGGAAACACAGTGACAAATCAACAGCAAAAAGCCAACAAACAGAAAAAGGGCTGTTTCCTGTGAAATGCAGTGGTGCTCGAGGAGCTGGGTTTGAACGCGATGGGGGCAAAAAGGCACCTGAGACAGTTCATCAGCGTCACCTCTGGTGCACACCTTGGCCCTTGAACACTGCAAAGAGCACTTTAGGCAGCCAAAAAGCCAGTTTAGCACTGAAATAAAAGGTTTAGACCCATCATCTTCATTTTTAACTCTGAAAAATGGGTCTGGGCACTCCGAAGAGACATCCCTTTTGTTAATATCTATATTATAGATTTCTCTCCCTGAGGATATTCTTAACTGCTTTTCCTCATGCCGGGGTTGAGACAATCTCGGGTAATGACCACACTTGCTGATGTTGATGCACTGAACTGTTTCGAGGAAGGGGAGCTGCAGATCAGCAGCCATCCACAGGGATCCATTTCATTTGGTGTGGTGGCCACAAACAGCCCAGATCCCGCCCCACATTCCAAAGGTGCACCTGTGGCCAGGGATGTTTGAGCCTCTGAAGGTGCCAACAGCGGGGTTCCCACGGGATTTTGGGGTTCCCATGGGATCTGTGGCTGCTGAGGGTGTCCGTGGTGGGTGCTGCAGCAGCTCCCGCTGCTCCTCGGAGCACAAGTCAAGCCTCCACTGAGCAGAGCCCCAGGCAAACACATCAAATCAAAGATTGACATAAAATGACCCCTTGTTTCGGCTCCTGGCATGTGAAATACCTGGTCTTTGATGTGATTTTTGCTGAATTCCATTGATTTCCATGAGCCCTGTTACAACCCCATTAAGAGATATCAAAAAAAGAGGAGGTAAATGAAGAGTAGCTTCGGTGCAATAAAAATCACTGCAGGAAAAACCTGTGTGATGCAGGACGTCAGCCTTCCCAGGAGCCCTTCTGCAGCCTCTGGGATGGTGGGAATTGCCTTGGGCTCCTCAGGAGGCTCTCCCACCTCTCTGGCAGGAGGTGACCTCTGGCAAACTGGGTGGAGAAAAGGATGGAGCTGCATTCCTCCTGTAAAATTCCTTCTGAAAAATATCAGTTTCCTTTCTATTGGACTTCAATCAATTTGTTTGCTGGTATTTATACAATATTCACAAGCTGGTTTTATCCAAAGTCGGAGTTATTGATACCAAAACTTCAAACTCTGGTAATTTAGGAAGGAATAACAAATGAGGGATCACTGCCCTTCAGTTCCTGGTCAGCTGAAAGCAGAACAAGAGGGCAGAGCCAAATACAGAATCCCAGATTGGTTGGGGTTGGGTTGGGATCCTAAATCCCACCCAGTGCCACCCCTGCCATGGGCAGGGACACCTCCCACTGTCCCAGGCTGCTCCAAGCCCCAATGTCCAGCCTGGCCTTGGGCACTGCCAGGGATCCAGGGGCAGCCACAGCCTCTTTGGGTAACATCTAAATTCATTCACTGAGATCCTGAAATTCTTCTAATCCTGTTGGATGCAGAAGTCAAAGACACTTTTCTTCTTTAAAACCAGCCCAGATCCAGGGTGAGGCTCAGCAGGGGTTGCACACAGGAAGATCACTTCAGGTAACTGTGAGAAGAAACTGAAAACACTCAAACCAAGAGAAATACAAAAAACAAAGAAAAAAAAAGGCATCTTTTGTGCGTGCATGAGAGAGAGATGGAGAGGCTGGAAACATTCTCTTTGTGAATTGCAGAATAAAGAGCACAGTCAATCCGGGGAGGGTTTGCTTTGTAACAGCTCCTTGGAACACACCTCCAGTCCAGGGATTTAACCCTTCTGGGGGGCAGTCCCAGCGCCACTGCACAGCAGCAGAAGGATCAAAGAAAGCCAGGATAAAGAGATCTGCCTCTGCCCCCCTTTGTGCCAGAGCTCCCCTGAGAGCACACACAGCTCTCTTGGATCCGGGCATCCTTTTAGAAGACTCCAGAAAAGTTTCCATGCTCAACTGGGGCTGAGCAATCGGTAGATGCAGCAACTCAGCTCCCCTCTACAGCCAGAGATGGCTAAACCCACCCTCAATTCCCACCTGGAATTCACAAAGTACACCCAGCAGTGCCCTCAGGGAGGAGATGCCAGGGAGGTGGGGGCCTCCCTCAAACACCAGCACTGCTGGTGCCAGTGACCCTGGCACAGGGTGCCCAGAGCAGCTGGGGCTGCCCCTGGATCCCTGGCAGTGCCCAAGGCCAGGCTGGACATTGGGGCTTGGAGCAGCCTGGGACAGTGGGAGGTGTCCCTGCCATGGCAGGGGTGGCACTGGATGGGCTTTAGGGTCCCTTCCCACCCCATCCAGTCTGGGGTTCCCTGATTCCATGGATCTGCTGCCCTGGGGCTGGTCCAGCACTCCTGAAGGGCCCCCAGGGCTTCCCTGGGGCCAACACTTCTCCTTTCCATGGGAGAGACTCCTGGCGGGCACTGCTGACCACGGCAGAAAGAGACAAATTCCCTCATTCCCTCCCATCTTCCCAGAGCCAGCAGATTGTCTGGAGGACTCTGTGGATCTCCAAGGAGACACTGCAGAAACAGAGCGTTCTCACAGTCAGACTTGCACCTTTCAGCCCTCCAAAACAGCAAGACACAAGTGTTGCATCAAGGGTTTGAGGAGAAGATGGTTTGCAGCTGCTACAGCCCCAGGTGTTTCCAGGGATGCTTCCCTCATTTACATTCTCCAGCCATCCCTGAAAGCCTGGAGAACTGGTCCTCTGCACCACCACTCATCTCATAAGCATTCCAGGAACCTCAGGGAGCTAAGGAAGAAATTGTGAGCATTGCAGCTTCTCAGTGGAGTCAGATCAATGAGTTCACTCCAAATAACTTGTCTGGAAATTAACTCTTTCACGGATTTCAGCAGAATATTTGTGTGAGAAGCTCCTGACATCCTGCTGTTACCAGTATGGACAGGGACTGCTGGTCCTTGAGGGATGGTCATGTNCTCCAGCCCCTTTCCCAGCTCCCTCAGCCTCTCCTGGGGCTCCAGCCCCTTTCCCAGCTCTGTTCCCTTCCCTGCTCCAGCCCCTCCAGGGCTCTCCTGGTGGGATGTGCCCAGAGCTGCCCCAGGATCCCAGACCCAGCCTCAGGAGTTAAATCCTTAGGGCAGGGAGGGGATTTGTGGGCACTGGTGTCTCACACAGGGGGAAATCATCACCACCTCTGCTGTTCATCCGTTATCCCAAGGTAGAACACATGGCTTTGGCTCCTTAATTAGGTGTTTTTACCTCCCCACATTAACGCAATTATGTCAAAGCTGATTGCAAGTTTTAAACTTCACTTTATCAGCCGAGCAATTACAGTTTTATGGGCTTTATCCTCTTTGCAGTAACTTTAATACACTTTTGTTTCCTAATTATTTCCCTTCCCAGATTATTGCTCTTAAGTAACATCACCATTAGTCCGGATTCAGCGCTGGAGACAGGGCCCCAAATCACACACCACACTTCCTCCAGAACCACGGCAGGAACCCAGCGTGGCAATAGCAGTGTCAAGTTACAAAATAAAGGCACCAAGAACTAATTATTCCATCTGGAACCCTTCCCATTTCATTTTCCCGGCACTAAAGCCCCGGAATGGCTGCACAGGCACTCAGCTGGAATGGGCTCTGCTCTGTTCTCACAGGAGCAATCCCAGGACGGAGCTTCCCGGTCTCTCCTCACTGCAGCCACTTTTCCTCCCTGCCTAATTACCCACTGCAGGGATGATTTTCCTTTGCAGTCGGCTCTGGCTTAGGCCATTTATCCCATGCCAGTCCCTTCTCCTGCAATCCAGGCTTGGCAAGCCCTGGAGCAGGGCTGGAATCTGCCTTTTGCCTCCCCTGATCCGGAGCTTTCCTGGTCCTGGAGGGGCTGGTGAGCTCCAGGAGGAGCTGCAGGACACAGGGACATGGGCAGTGCCCTGCCACAGCCTGGGGCTGCACGCCTGGGAGTGCTCAGCCATCCATCGAGGAATGAGGAAGGACTCAAAGCTCTCCTGGAAACAAACACTTGCATAAAACCCCTGCTCCAAAGCAGGGCAGGAGGGCACAGCCCCGAGCTGGGCAGAGGAAAGGGGTCCAGAGCAGCTGGAGCTCAGCCATGAGGAGAAGGGACTTTCAGCCTGCAGAGGAGAAGCTCCAGGGAGAGCTCAGAGCCCCTGCCAGGGCTCGAAGGGGCTCCAGGAGAGCTGGAGAGGGACTGGGGACAAGGCATGGAGAGACAGGGCACAGGGAATGGCTTCCCAGTGCCAGAGGGCAGGGCTGGATGGGATATTGGGAAGGAATTGTTCCCTGGGAGGGTGGGGAGGCCCTGGCACAGGGTGCCCAGAGCAGCTGTGGCTGCCCCGGGATCCCTGGCAGTGCCCAAGCCCCACAGCAGGGGCTGGAATGAGATGTTTAAGGTCCATGCCAACCCAAACCACTCTCTGATTCTGTGATTTTTAAGCAACTTAAAAAAAAACAATTATTGCAACTTTTTTTGAGGAAATACTCTTAAAGCCACTAAAAAAGTCACTGTTACTGCTCAGCAAAGACTCGTGATTGACCTCAAGCACTGCATTCTCCAGACTTGAACACTGCACATTTAAGACAGAAGCTTTACAATAAAAACAAACCCCAAACCATCCTGACAACCCCATACCTGGGATGACAGACTTGTTCCTTCCCTCTCCAAATGGAGCAGCTGGGGGTGGGGAAAGCTGCCTGCTTTGGGCCTGGGCTGTGAGGGGGACTAATAATGACTGAAATCCTCCCTTCCTATTAGAAAATTCCCCTGCTCCTTTTGATTTAAAAATAGCCTCAGCGACTGCTGGTAGTGTCATTCTACTAGAGAGGAAAAAAAAAATCCAACTAAGTTTCTTTTTAGGGGATTTTTGAGCAGATGAAAATTGAAAGAAAAAAGAAGTGTTTCAATGCAGGCAGAGCTCAATCGACAAGCAAAGTCCTAAAGGGAAAAGGGACTCAGTTCCAGAGGGTCCTGCTGGCAGATGACAATTCCATCTGCCACGGGAATTCTCCTTGGTAATGAAGTTCTGTGTCTCTTGTCGTGACCCTCGAGAAAGTGGGGGGAGGGTCCCTGAGGTATCGCAGCCTTTTGTGGGCTCTTTTGGGCTTTGGCTTGGGGTTCCTTCTCGGTTCCTTTAAGGTTTTTCATGGGCTTTTTCAGAGAAAACTCAATACAAAAAAATACCCAAACATTTAACCACAGCAGGGTTTGGTTCCCCAAACCCCTGAGGTGTCCCCATGAGGGGCAGTTTCTGTAATTGCCCCTAAATCCCCGAGGTGTCCCCGTGAGGGGCAGTTTCTGTAACTGCCCCCAAACCCCTGAGGTGTCCCTGTGAGGGGCAGTTTCTGTAATTTCCCCCAAACCCCTGAGGTGTCCCCATGAGAGGCAGTTTCTGTAACTCCCCAAACCCCTGAGTGTCCCTGTGAGGGGCAGTTTCTGTAATTGCCCCCAGGTCCCTGAGGTGTCCCCATGAGGGGCAGTTTCTGTGCCTGCCCAGGCTGTGAGTGAAGCTCAGCCTGCCCCAGGCAGGACATTGAGAGAATGTTGGTCAGAGATGGGAGAGAAAACCCCCAACACATCAAACGACAGGAAAACACCCCCAGCGCTCCCGTGACAGGGAAATGTGGCATTTCAGGCAGCTCCTCTTAAAACCAGTGCCATTAATGCATTATCAAACCCTCCAGTTTGCTCAGTTTCTGTAGCACAAACTGCCAGGAGCACAGAACATTTCATGCTTTCATCTCCCAGAAATAATTTGACAGTACTTGAGGATTTGATCGCTCTGATTACATTATTATTGTTTGTTGAATACCAATAAAAGCTTTTAAAAAAATGCTTCTCACTGCCTGCTGCAGCAGGAAGCGCCATGATGGGCCAGCACAGGGACATGGGGGATTTCTCTTTTCCCACGGGATGGGAATGAGAAGGAGGATTTCCCACCAGCTCCCTGAGCCCCCTGTGCTCCACTGCTGCTCCTGGTGGGCATCGATGTGGGGCCAGGCTGTCCCTGGAGCAGCTGATCCTGATGGATCCCGTGATGGAGCATCCCACACCAGCCTTGGGCTTTACACCACTTCACTCTGCTCCTCCAGACTTACAGGGTCATGGAATGGCTTGGGTTGGAAGGGCCCCAAAGCCCCTCCAGTGCCACCCCTGCCATGGCAGGGACACCTCCCACTGTCCCAGGCTGCTCCAAGCCCCAGTGTCCAGCCTGGCCTTGGGCACTGCCAGGGATCCAGGGGCAGCCACAGCTGCTCTGGGCACCCTGTGCCAGGGCCTCCCCACCCTCCCAGGGAACAATTCCTTCCCAATATCCCATCCAGCCCTGCCCTCTGGCACTGGGAAGCCATTCCCTGTGTCCTGTCCCTCCAGGCCTTGTCCTCAGCCCCTCTCCAGCTCTCCTGCAGCCCCTTTAGGCCCTGGAAGGGCTGTGAGGTTTCCCTGGAGCCTTCTGTTCTCCAGGCTGAACTCCACTCTCAAGCACACACAGAACTGGGACCTGCTGGACCCAAGCACTGTGGAAAATATAAGTTTTTACAGTTGGCATCTGGAAATTGCCCATTGCCCCCAAACACAGAGCGATGCTGGTGACGGCCCAGCTGCCCAGGACAGGCAGAGACCCTGCCCTGTCCCCTGCCCCGATGACAAGTGACAAACTCTGCAGCAGTTCAGACAACTTTAACAAACACCCCGTTTTCCCCCGCTGCCTTGTGACACGCTGCAGGAAGCAGGCAAGCCTGCCCAGCCAGGCACAGGACCCGGGAGCTGCTCAGCTCAGAGAGCCCTCCAAGTGCAGCCACGGCCCAGCAGCCCCCCACGGCCCCCCCAAACCCATCCTCCCCCACAGCCCCGTTCCCTCGCGCGAGGAGGCTGCGGGCAGAGGCACGAGGCGTGCGATCAGTCTCATTATTTCCTTCCTCGTAGCGTTAATTTCGCTCCTTAATCCAAACAGGGCTTTGCGCAGTTATTAAAGCAGTTTTAATCCAATCAAACATAAACAGCACGGATCAAAGGAGGCCCCAGAGGCGCAGGAGCGCTCGGGTAAAGTTCAGCGCAGCAAACACCGAGGCTGCTCCCGCTCACGCCGCCTGCCCAAGGTGGGGGTCTGCAGGACGTGTGTGCCCCGCTGTCCCCTGTGCCCCCACGCCGTCCATCCCATTAGAGCGCCTGGCTAATCACCGGGGAGCACATTCCAATTAATGTAATTAACAGGCAGTAGCATTACATCAGGCAATGATAACGCTGGAACGCGCTTTCAGATTAAATCCTGAATGACTGTAGGGCACAGGCAGGCCTGTGGTAGCACAGACTCTTTCCCATGGGAATTTTTCTCTTCTTCTCCCTGTGTTCTATAAATAAAGATAAGGTTTGGATGTTATTGAAACTGTCTCTGGAAAGATGGGCAGTCCAACCTGGCCTATGGGCCTAGGGGGAGGTTTTGAATTGACCCAATCCGGAGGAACTTTTAAAAGTCTATATAAGTTTTAGAATTAAATAATAAAATCAGAATTCCGCCTCACCCGATCCAGCCTGGTTCTTGCACTCGGCTAGCGCTCAACAGCGACACAGGCCCAGATGGAACCGAAGGGAAAGCTGCTCTTCTCCCTTTCCTCCCGAGCAGCCTCCGAGAGCAGGCACAGGCAGAGGGCTGGAAATCAGAATTCATTAGGTGAGTTTATGGATTTCGTGGAATCCAGAGGTGTTGATTAATCCAAGACCGTCTGTGGGCTTCTTGAATCATTGAGTGCTGATACCAGTGCTTGGAACAGGACATGAGAATATTCCCCAGGCCTGCTTCTGGGCCCGGCCCTCCCTGGCTCATCCCACGGCGATGCTCAGACCCGATCCCAGTCCGGTGTCCTAAAGGGCGGCCAAATCCCCAGCAGCTGGCCACCACTCCAGCATTTCAGCTCTTTTCCCACCCAAGGAGTTTATCTGGAGCCCCTCACCCAGCCCCAGCCCCCCGGTTCTCAGAGGAAACTGGGAATCCCTTCCCAGCTCTCGGGGAGATGCTGCAGCCGAGCTGAGCCGAGCCTCTCCTGCCAGGCCCTCACTCCCTGTCACACCGGCCCCTTTCACACCCTGCTCTGCTCTCCTGGAGAGCAGGAAAAACCTCACCCCCGCTGCCAGGCCAGCCTGGGGAAGAGCCCGAGGTGCTCCTTGGGCAGGCGGTGACGGGATGGCCTCGGCAGGGGCCGGGTCCTGCGGGAAGGCCGGGGACGGGCAGTCACGGCCTGCAGGCGTGAGGGGGCCAGGGCAGGGCAGGGCACGGCAGGGCAGCAGGAGGCCGGGGAACGCTGCTCTGCAGCTCCCCTGGAGCTTTCCCCCTGCCCTTCGTCCTTCTCTGGGTGTCCGTGCCCACAGGGCCCGTCCTGACCCCGAGCACCCGGAGCTCCCTGTCCCCAGCCCGCTGCCTGGGACCCTCTGGACACCAGCACCCCTTGTCCAGGTGGGAGAGCTTGGATCTCAGCTGCCTGGACACCAGCACCCCGTGTCCTGCTGGGAGAGGTGGATCCCAGCTGCCTGGACACCAGCACCCTGTGTCCTGCTGGGAGAGCTTCCATCCCAGCCAAAACCTTTCCTCAGGCCCTGCTGAGCTTCCCTGCTGGGAACATCCCCCTGTTCCTGGCCATGCCAGGGCTTCAGGCTCCCTGGAGCAAAGCAAATGTTGCACTTAAACAAAGCTTTTTTTACCCCATTAATTAATTGGATCCACTGATGAGACTCTCTGGGAATTCTCTAGGGAAGTGTTTTACAAGGAGGGTGGGCAGGCCCTGGCACAGGGTGCCCAGAGCAGCTGTGGCTGCCCCTGGATCCCTGGCAGTGCCCAAGGCCAGGCTGGACATTGGGGCTTGGAGCAGCCTGGGACAGTGGGAGGTGTCCCTGCCATGGCAGGGGTGGCACTGGATGGGTTTAAGGTCCCTTCCCACCCAAACCAGTCCATAATGATACAAACCCCCAGGTTTGGTGGGGCAGCAGAGCAGGAAAGTGTTCATTACCCACCCTGAACAATCCCCTGCTTCCTCGTTTCAAAAAGCTGAATTTAAAGAGAAGTTCAACCTTCTTCCCTTTGAATTTTCCTTCTGATCTCTGTGTAGGAATATTTCAGGGGTTGCACTGCACCAACTGGAAAGTAATCACATAAAACTCCTGTCAGAATTTCTTAGTGCTCCAGCTAATGAAAGGACAAATAAAATACCAGCATTATTGCCAACCTTTGAAAGTTGCCTTTCTGAGGAGTCCTTTTTAAGTGCTAATTAATCAAATCAGTGATATTTTTCCAGGGTCAGTGACTCATTACTGCTGCACTCGCTGAAAGTGAAGAAGGCTGAAATATTAAACTAAATAGACCATAATTCTTCCATAGATGGTCAAGCTGTGTTTGAGGCAGGAGCAGCGTTCAAACCCATTCTGAATCACTTTTTTCTCCCTCTCTCCCTCCTTTTGATGGCACTACAGAAGCAGGAGATGACATTAGGAGAAATTATTCCATCGACATCTGACCAGCACTTGACCGGTGCCGAGGAGCAGCACCGGGGCCACCCTTCCCTGCTCCAGCCCCACAAGGGCCTGGATGGGAGGGAGGTCCCCACACTGCCACCGAGGCTCATCTCTGAATTCAAACCTGGGTGGGACTGCAAGGCTGTGGAGGGCACAGCTGGGTTCAGGGCTGGCAGCAGAAATTGGCTTTTTGCTTGGATGGAAAACAGGGAGTGGATGAAACCTCATTCCAAGGACTTCCCTCCACTCTGGCACCCTCCCAGCTTTTCAAATTGTGTATCCAGAAATCAGTGCTGGAAAAAGGGTGTCAAAAGGAAATGCAAAGAGAGCTGTGGTAGGAAAAGGCAGAGAGAGAGGGCAGATGGGAGATCCCAGAATGGTTTGGGTTAGAGGGAGCTCAAATCCCACCCAGTGCCACCCCTGCCATGGCAGGGCCACCTCCCACTGTCCCAGGCTGCTCCAAGCCCCAATGTCCAGCCTGGCCTTGGGCACTGCCAGGGATCCAGGGGCAGCCAGAGCTGCTCTGGGCACCCTGTGCCAGGGCCTCCCCACCCTCCCAGGGGAGGATTTCCTCCTAAAATCCAATCTCATCCCATCCTCTTTCACTTCAAGCCATTCCCCCTTGTCCTGTCCTACCATCAAGAGGGGTAAGAAACAAAGAAGGGTAAATAAAACAGGGGAGGGACAGACTGATGTATAAAACACGTGAGGAGAGATGATGGGAAGAAAATAATGAAACAGAGAGAGCAAGGAAACTCAGTTAAAAGAAAAACAAGTTTTAAACCATCTCACAAATGAACATTTCTTACATGAGGAAACCCAGGCTGGACAGAACTGGAAAGTTCCAGAGGAATCTTCAAAGGCAGCTGAAGCTCTGCACAGGAGAGGTGAATCACAGAATACCTGAGTTTGAAGGGACCCACAAGGATCAAGCCCAATTCCTGGGCAAAGGCAGGTCTGGAAAAGCTCCAAACCCCACAGCTGAAGTGGGAGAGGGAGGAGCAGCAGCAGCAGAGCTGATGGCAGCAGCACATCAAATACAGAATATATTTACAGGTAGATAAGGTCTGTGTGATCCCAGAACCCTGCCCTGATCAGCTGCACACGCCTGCCCAACACCAACCCACTGAATTTATCATCATATTCCTGAGGAAGCACACTCACACATTAACCTAATGCAACTGAGCACGGGGAGGATTTGTCTTCATCAACACAATGGAATATTCAGGTCTCCCAGAGCCTCTGCTGGAGAAAACCTTTGTGTAATCTCAATGCCAATCTCAATGCCACAGAAACACAATTTAGGGCTTGACATTATGAGTTATTACAGGCTATTAGATGAGGGGTTTTTATTTCTTTTGTTAACTAATGCCTCTCCTCAGAATCAAAATTATATGCAGCAATTCCTCTCCACAATTGTACAGGGATGATCTAGAGACTGCCGTGAAATAAAAAGAGTTGGTGGGGTTTTCAGGGCAGCAAATGCTGTTCAAAACCTCCAGCTTCAACAATCTTTGTGGCATTTAGGATTTGCCAGAGACTCCACACCACCACAGGGAACACTATGGGGGATAATCATGGAATCCCAGAGGGTTTGGGGTGGGAAGGACCCTAAAGCTCAGTCCAGGACCCTAAATCCAGTCCCACCCCTGCCATGTCCCACTGTCCCAGGCTGCTCCAAGCCCTGTCCAAGCAAGCAACAAACCTTTAAAATCTCTATAAGAATTCAGATGAGGCAAGTGAAAACAGGAAGGGGTTTTTTTTCAGGAGGGAACACATAAAAGTTTGCTGTTAGTGGAGAAAAAATATTGGCAATGCTAAAGGCCCTGTGAACCCCCTGTGTGGAAGGCAGATTTGATAGGATTGTTAAAATTAAAAGCAGAATGTACATATCCCCACTGCTTCTGTAACGATGATTCAAAGCCCTGGAATTGTTCTTTCTGGGTTTATTTCTCCCCGAGCCTGTTTGGAGCAGGTTTGGCTGCAGGCACTGAGACATTCCCACAGCCCCCCATCCAGACAGCGTTAATATTTCCCTCCATGGGCACAAATCTCCTCCAGGCTGTGCCACACTCATGACTGGTAATTAAAAGATTCAGAAAACCTCCAGGACTACACCCACACACCCGAGAGCCACATGGCAACCTGCTGCTGCTGAGCCCTGATAATGGCCTAATTAATTTTCTGTAGGAGAACAAATCACCTCCACAAACCAACCCCATCTTTGCTGCTTCCCAACATCCCCATGGCTGCGCTCAGGGAGGGTGGACAAACACGCCAGGCCAGGGCAGATGGCCAGAGCTGGGCTGCAGGGTTGGGTTTGTGCGGAGTTTATGCAGCTGTGACCTGTTCTTTCTTCAGGCCCAGCACCAGCATCCTCCAAGGTCAGTCTTGGAATGGTTTGGGTGGGAAGGGACCTCAAAGCCCATCTCACATCCCCCTGCCATGGGCAGGGACATCTCCCACTGTCCCAGGCTGCTCCAAGCCCCAATGTCCAGCCTGGCCTTGGGCACTGCCAGGGATCCAGGGGCAGCCACAGCTGCTCTGGGCACCCTGTGCCAGGGCCTCCCCACCCTCCCAGGGAGGAATAATGAGGATAAAGTTCCAATCCTCTGGAAAGAGGGATTGACCCTGAACTGCTGTTCATGCCCAAACTCCCCAGAGGTCACTCCCACTGGACACGTGGCACCCCCAGCATGTGGCACCTGGAGGCTCCCGGGCAGGTGGCACCAGGAGATGGGCACCTCACCAAGAGCATGGGGAGAAGGTCAGGTCCAAATTCACACAACGTGGGAAAAGAAAAACCAAGCTGAAATGTTGGAATAATTTCTACAAACCCTTTCCTTGGGCTCACAAATGGTCATTATCTCCTCTCCAATCTGCGTAGCAGTGGCAGGGAAGGGATGAGAGCTCAGCTGAGCACTTCAGGGTAATGTTATTCATAAGCAAGGCTTATCTCCCTCGGTGCAGCTTGCATATTTTTATAAATAACTAAATTCCTTAACCACACACGGTCTGGGAGCGCAGAGATTCGTGTCTCACCTCGTTTCCCGGAGGAAATGGATTTATGGCCACTGTACAGCTGCCTCCTAATTAGCGCGAGGTTTTCGGCCGGCTGGGTTTGATGAACCCTCCGCAATATCGACTCTCCAGGTGTGAGGAGAGCAGAGCCGGGCTCTGGCACTCCCTGGGAATCCCAGGCAGTGAAAGAGGAGGGAATGTGCTGACACAGCACCTTCCAGCTCCATGCTCACTCAAGGAAAACCTCTCTCCATGCCGGGATCAGACCCTGCAAACAAACCCCAAGCATTTCCTTCCCCGCACGGACACCGTGTCCTTCCACCCAACCAAGGGGAGGATCCCAGAAATCCCAGAGGTATTCCTGGAACCAGACACGCCAACAGCTTTAAAACCTACACCTACAAAGAGGGTAGCTTTTATTTTGCTTTAAATGGCACATTAAAGTAGGCCACTGTCACTGTGACTTTGTCTACTTCAAAATTTTTCATGGCTTCAAGTAGCAATTTATTGTTTTGTACTGAGAGCTTCCAAAAAGTCAAGCTGAGAGTGGTTCCCAGGGAATAAATCATCTCACTGCGATAAACATTTCCCTTAAAATTGCTTTTTCCACAGTTTATTAGACCTTTTATTTTGGAGGAGGCAGTTTCACAAATTTCTCTCTGCAGTTTCAGTGATTGATAATTAAGCTCATGTGGTTTGACTATTCCTGTGATTTCCAAGGCAAATCTTCGTCTCGCCCACCTGACGCTCACCTACAACAACGTGTTCTATTTCAAAATAAGAGAGCAATGGAAACATGGGGAAAAGAGGAAAAGATTCTTCCTGGAAAGGGCTGCCCAGGCCTGGCTCAGCTGCCCAGGGCAGGGCTGGAGTCCTGGAGGTGCCCAAAGCCAGGCTGGACAGGGTTTGGAGCAGCCTGGGACAGTGGGAGGTGTCCCTGTCATGGCAGGGGTGGGATGAGATGGTCCTGAAGGTCCCTTCCAACCCAAACCATTCTGGCTTCTATTTAATTTTTCACTTATCTAAGCTGAATTTGATTAAACTTGGCCAACTTTTTGGTATTAACAAAATCACACAGCAGAACTTCCTCCCCTGAGCGAGTTCTCCCACACTCGTGCAGAAAGGGCAGCAGTGCCCAAGAATTCTCATCAAGAAGGGATTTCTCAAACAAAATAGGGAATGGCATCCTTAGTCTATAGTATGGGGAACTGAGGATGGCTGCAAATCTTGTCCTGGCTGAGGCAGGGAATTTAAGATCCAAAAAGCTCAACTCAGACATCCTTAGCCCTCATTTTATGAAGCTGCTTTGCCATCTCCTGCTCTGTGTTCCTCACTGCCTGGTAGCACTGCAGCCTTTTCATACTTAGAATGGGCCACAACCACTGCAATCCAAATAAACCCATCTCACCTTTCAACAGAAACAATAAAAAGACAGATAAGGAACAAAAGCTGAGGGTTCTTTGTCACATGTTCATAAATGAATAAAAGTACATGATGGAAAACTCTCTGAAACAACATCCAATCACTGGTGCTACTTATAAGAGACACATCACTAATGGTTCATTTAACTTTGCAATATCTTAAACTCCCTCACTTTGTGAAGCTGGAATTATTTATGAGACAGTTTATTATGAGCAGATTAATATTCATTGGACAGTTGGCAGAAGATGTATGCTCACATCTCGGGCTGTTTTGCAGGAGAACAGAGCCATCACTTTGGGAGCTGCGGACGGAGACCTGATTGCAATCAGCATTAGCCAGGAGTGCATTAGGCACCGGGGCAGAGTGTGAGGAGAGGCTTCACTCAGGTAATCAGAGCCTGTGGGGCAGGGAGCAGCCTGCTGAGCCCGGGGCTTGTGCCCCACGGGGCTGGGAGCGAGGATGCTCACACTCGGATAGTGGTGCCATGATGATTTTTTGC